>OX451739.1:1263129163-1263448652 GCA_948472305.1 Vicia faba
CTGCAATTTCCTCAAAATCTTGCAAACCCAAAGAGCTCCAACAGTTTTTAGCTTTCTCAAACAAGAATTTTGCTAGGAAACCCTTGACACCACTCCTTGTTTCCCAATTAGTTGTGATATCAGATGGTTGCAAGTGTAGAGCTTGAGCAATCTCTTATGGCTTTGGATCTCTTTCCGTACCATTGAAAGGTAGTTGATTGAGAATAGGAATCCTCAAGAGTTAGGAGAATTCTTCCAAAGTTGGCACAAGTTGATAATCGAGAAATGTGACACAATGGTGTAAAGGATCAAAGAACTGAAAGAGCGCCTTCATCATGTCTTCATCAGTGTTGGAGATGACAAAGCTTAGTAGGCGACCATTTCTTTCGGTGAATGGAGAATTTTTAGGAATCCTTGAAGCTAGATCTTTAAGTTGTGGAGGGATCCTTACAAGACTGACTTGAATGGTTTTCCTGTGAATAGAATCCATGTCCTACAAAACAAAAACAAAATAAATCCCAAGATCCTTGAAATGGTTAGTGAATGATTATGATGTTATGATGTTCATGATGTCATGTACAAGTATGTATACACAAACAAAGGAAAGAAGTACTTAGGTTTAGGATTGCATGGAGTCTCATAGGTAAGTACCCTCTTGAAGTTTAGTTGGCTCAAACATGTCCTAGCAATAGTAATCGGGTTCTAAGGAGCTCAATATCACTGGTTTATTTCCTTGGTCATTGTTTCAGCACAAGCCTTTTTAATAGTGACAGAAATATCCCAAAAAACCAAACCTCAATGAGTGTAGTATCGAGTATCTACCAACTTCGGACTGCACCAAAGCCGGTCATCTCACTACGTCCTAAAGGCCAAATTGGTCAAGTAAAGGTTCTAAAAGTTTATTAGTGCTTTATGACATCACTCAGCGTCCCCGTATTCTCCTTGATTAACTCAAGGGCTACTGGTACCCACAAATATGTGGCACTAACATAGCTATTACTTAGACCATGTCAGTATACCCCACACAGTTTCCACAATGTATTTCTACTTACCTATAAGATATCCCAAATCTGGGTAGATGATTCAAACCCAAACAAAGAATCATAATGTAAAGCATACAAGTCAAACAAATAAAGCAAGTAAATATGATCTAACCCTAAGGTAACCCCACTTTTAGAATATTCCCTAGCAGAGTCGCCAGTTCTGTGATACGGTGGGAGAACTGACTTGGGTATTTTGCGTTTTATCGTGAATGTTATGGTTACCAAGAGTCTCCACCGACTTTTCTTTTATCCAAAAGAAAAGGTGAAAAAGCGCAGGAAAGACCTTTGAGATTGTTTCTTGAGTTCGGGGGGTAGATTATGAAAAGAGAAGGTATTAGCACCTTTTTCATCCATGGTTTTCCATGGGCTCTTAGTTACTTTGCTAGATCACTTGCTTTTGTTTGAAATTGTGCTTTGTGTGGTTTTTTGAAAGTATTTTGTAAAGAGGTCATTGTTTAGGCAAACTTTGTAATGATTCTTGTTCGTAAGAATGTATACAAAGTGTTTGATCTTTTGAAAAATGTTTTCAAATTTGTAAGATGTTTTGAAAGTGTTGGTGTTTGTTTTTGAAAATAGCAAGGATGTCTTTGTTTTGAAATGGAGAAAGTAATTAGGAGAATTCTACCTACTCAAAAGTCTTTCATGTTCATTTCCTCTTTCCTTTGACATTGTTATCTTACCATTGATTTGGTAAGTAACCCTATCTTTGGATGTAAACGGGACGGGCGTGGGTCATCGTATAACTATGATTAGCAATGTTGCAAGGTATCTTAACATTCTCTTTTAGGGACTAAGATCATTTGAAAGGCAACATAGATAGCGTCATCGAGGAACCATGATCTTATATTTTGCTTGTTTTTTGCTAAGATATCTCACATGCATAATATGGCCATTTTGCAAGGCAACCAAGTGGATTTACCCTAGGGGTGCTTGTGTGCAAGTGTATTGTTTTTCATGCTTTGTTTTGTCTTTGATTAGGGTTTTCTAATTGATTGGTTTTAGTCTTTCCATACAAACTCTAATTACTAGCATTTGTATATAAAGCGATAAATTGCGGAATTTAAAATTACTACACTATTACAATACATGTGGGAAGGGGTGTACAAATTATAAATGAGGATTGCAAGAAAATAAAGCCTAATTATCTATTACAACCATATTGAATTTGTACAAGAATTGAAATAAATAATGTACAAAATGAATAAATATACAAGAATGTAAATGTAAAGTAAATGGATGTTTTTTTTTTGGATTTTTTTAGGAAAAAAGGGTTTTGTTTTAACCTAATAACTAAAAGAAAAATAATTAAATAAATTAGTAAAAAGTAAAACCCAAATTTACTAGGAAAAGAAATTAACAAAACCCTAATCTATTAATTGATTAAAAAAGAAATTAAGTTTATAAGAAGAATATTTTTGGTATTTTTTGTCTTAAAAATAATTTATAGTATTATAAAATATTTTTGGTCTTTTTATATTTTAAAATAACATATTTAAATTGTGTAAAAGAAAATAATTTAAAAAAACCTAGTTTCTAATTAAATTTACAATTCAATTAGTAAAATAAATAAAGTATAATTAAATAAAATAATTTTTGTGTAAAAAAAAAATAAACTAAGTCAAAATATAAATCTAATATTTTTATATTTTTTTAATGATTTTTTAATATTAGATAATATATTTAAGAAAACAAATGAATAAAAATGAGAAAAAAGAAAATAAAATGGGCTAGGTTGTGAAAAGCCAGCAAGGGGGTCAGAAGTGAAAAAAAACATAAGGCCAAGAGAAATGAGGCCCAACGCTGCCAAAAAACCAGAATATGTGAGAAATATGCACAAAAAAATCCAAAAGGGTACCACTGGGGCTCGAACCCAGGTCCCTATAGTCACAGGTGTGCGCTTCTACTATTGGTGTGACTATACATCAGTTTTTATAAATAAAACCATAAATATATATATGGTAAACACGTTCCTGAGGCCAACTTCATCTTCAACCTCTCACCCAGCCAGAACCTCTGTATCTTATTCAATTCTCAACAAAAATGAAAAGTGTAAACAGGAAACTTGTAGCAAATTTCCTCACGATTTCAGAAATGCAAAGCAATAAAATTATAGATCAAAGACAAGCATGGATTTTAATGGCCCTAATCTGAACCCTAAAAATTTCCGAAACTTCAATCTTAAAATTCTCTAAGCTCAAGCAATATAAATGAAAACTATGGACATGGTTAGCTTTAGGGCAATGATATCTATGTTTTTCATTCACAAAAAAACCATTAATGATGCTTGTATGAAGAGTTCAAAAGTCAAAAAACTTACCTTGCAAGAGGGTATCATGTTTGGAGTTTGAGAAGCTTTTAGTGAGTTTTAATGATTGGATTAGCTTCCTCAAGTTCCCAGGAA
Organism: Vicia faba; assembly: GCA_948472305.1. Taxonomy (NCBI): domain Eukaryota; kingdom Viridiplantae; phylum Streptophyta; class Magnoliopsida; order Fabales; family Fabaceae; genus Vicia; species Vicia faba. The sequence goes on from OX451739.1 coordinate 1,263,132,587, forward strand.
GCTAATGTGATGCTTAGCTTGAGCTGAAAGTGCCTGAGGAGTTCTGGAGAAGTCAAGGTGCAAGGTGCTGTTTTTGAAAATGGTGGATGATGATGGACGTGTTACAGTGGTGTTGCAGGTGTTGGGAATGTTTATGTATGTTGTTTAGAAGCTTTTGAAAGTAAAAGGCCAAGAAACGCACGAGCAAATTTGGAGATTGGATTCAAAACTCAGAAATGGCAAGTTTTGAAGTATTTTTGGTGATTCTGTGTTCTTGGTGTTTTTAGGGCTTAAGAATGCGTGATATTTGTGACAAATAACTTGTGTATGTATAAGCAAAAGGGTTTGAGTGCTTTTGAGAGTCAGAAGTACAAGTTACAAGCTAATGGCTATGTTACTTGATTTTCAAGAAAAGTGAGAAAATAAGTTTCAAGAGGAAGTACAAGCATGGGCTAGGTGGTTGTAAGTGTCTAAAAAAGTTTCTCTTGAGTTATAAGACATGTATGATCAGAAGAGAACAAGTTCAAGGCTCAAGAACAAGTTTTATGCAAAAAGCTACTTTATCAAAATGGCATTGTGCACTTTCTTCCCAAAATGGATATAAAGCATGGCCTTGCATTGAATGCTTGAATTGAGACCTCTAGCAGCTGTGCAATAAATTAATTATGGAGTGCCTAACAAGTTTGAGGCCTGCAAAGTAAAGTTTATGCAGCATAAGTTTGAATTTTGAATCTTGTTCATCACCAAATGATTTGTAATTCAAGTGTGAAAAGCCTAACTTCATATCTTCGATTCTCCCTACTCAAAAATGATCTCAATGAGTTCTTGGACATTTTGGAAAGATTGTAATGTGCTATAAAACCCTTCTTTGAATTACTTTTAAAAATTCCCCTTGGAACTATATGAAAAAGTTCCATGAAGTTAGGTCAAAATCCTGACCAAATTAGGGCAAAAATTTCACTAAGTGTTTTGTTTCATGACCATGTGTTCTTAAAATTATAACTTGAAATCCAAGAACTTTTGGAAGGAGTTTTGTAAAGCAAATTTGTAGATTTCATGTTGAAAGTTTCTTTTGAATCATCTTCCATCATGGTGAAAATTTTGCTCAAAGTTGTGAAAAAATAAGAAATTTCCAACACTTAGAAAAATTTCTAAGTTTAGAAATTTTAACTTTTCAAAATGAAATCTTAAATTTTTGATTTCTTGATGAATAAGTTTCATATTTTGACATGCTTTGATGAATTATGATCTTTGACATTTGATTTTGACCAAAAAGTCAAAGTTTGACTTTTCAGTATACAATTGACTTTTGATCAGTTAACTGAAAATTCATCTGTCAATCCATTGGACTTGAGCAATGTTTTGAGCCATGTCATTAGGTCAAAATGATGCCATTGGACTCTTGAGATCATGCCTTAAGCCAATTGATCATTTTCTAGGTCAAAAATCAGAAATTGCCCTTTCCCAGTTAAAACCCTAATTTTGACCATTTTGCCCTTTTGAAGATTTGATCAAGTTTCTTGAGGAATTGTGATCCAAACTTGATAAAATGATACATATGAGGTTAAAATGTTGATGTGGATAAAAAATTATTAAGATTGATTGTAAATTGGCCATAGTTGACTTTTTCCCCAATACAGCTGATTTTTAGGTCAACTGCTCAATTGACTGAGCAAAAGTATGATCCAAAGCTTGAAACTTGACATGAATAATCTTGAGGGTCCATAACGATTCATGAAAGTCATATGGGGCATTGGAAGTTCAAATATCCTTGTGCAATCTCAAACCCAAATTTTGGTCATCAGTGCTTAAGGAGGTGTCTTGAGTTGATCAACCCTAGTGCAGTCTTGAGCCAAAGGAGATATTGTGAACAAATTTTTGATAAATGAGAGGGAAGATTTTGGGGTACAACAACGAGTAAGTTTATGAGTAAACCAAAATAGTCACATTATCAAGCTGCAGTCATGATACCCAGGTATGTAAAAGGGACTCTAAAGCATGGAATTATGTTGTCATCTAAAGATTCAAAGGCTACTGAGCTGAATGCTACTCAGACTTTGACTGGTGTGGAGACAAAGTTAACAGAAGAAACACTATAGGTTACATGTTTATGTATCTAGGTCCTCCTATTTCTTGGTGTTCCAAGAAGCAACTTGTGCTTGCATTATCAACTTGTGAAGCAAAATCCATAGTTGGTGCTTTGTCAACTTGTCAGGCTATTTGACTGATGAATTTTCTGCAAGAACTGAAGTTCAAGGTGAGCAAACCAATCAAGTTAATGATTGACAACAAGTCAACAATAAATCTTGCCAAGAACCCAGTGTTGCATGGGAGAAACAAACATATATATACTAAGTATCATTTTTTGCGAAACCAAATTCATAATGGAGTGCTTGAGGTTGTTCACTATAGCACTTAGAAGCAACTTGTGAATGTACTGACTAAGACTATCAAGCTTGAACACTTTATCAACTTGAGAGATGAAATTGATGTTGTTGATTTTTTTAAATTAAATATGAATTAATAGATAGTGTTAGTTGTAATTCAAATTCAAGTTGTTAGTTGCATGTAAGTTTCATTTAGCTTTCATTTGAGTTGCATTTGATATTTTTGAATGTGTATACAAATTGAATTTACCTTTAGTTAGTTGTAATTTTTGATTGCATCACAATTTAAGAAATAGAGTTTATTATAAAATTAGTTACAAAACTTTCTCTCTTTTCTTTACAATTCTTCATCTTCATCTTCTTCAATTTTTATGCATTAATGGTGGTGTAAACTTCAATAGATAATAATATATTTAATAATATGGCCACTAAATAAATGATCTCAAGATGCAACACCTAATTAAGGCATCCTATAACAAAAATAAAATGATATCAAATCATGGAGATAATTATATCTTATTGATACAGCACCTTCCATGATTACAAACAACATCAACATCGTTGATTAATCATCTAGATAAAGTGTAGTAAGAAATTGATATGAATGTTATTCATCAATCATATTATCATTTGATTTGTCAATCCTCACTTTTTCCTAAATGCTTAAAAACTAGAGAAGTTATATTGTTTGTAAGATTCTATAAAAGAAAAAAATATATATACACATTAATAGTGTAAAATAATTTTACACTATTAACCAATCACCACTATATATTCTATTAAATCATCTGATATTTTTAAATTAATTATGTGACATAATTAATTGATAAATTTTTATTAAATAATAATATAAAATTATTTTATATTGTCGGTGCACTATCTTTATTCTATAATCTCTCAACAAATACAAAATATTGACCACCGGCTAAATCATTTCATATTTGATAATCATTATGTCTCATCTCCAAAATAGTATTGATCTTTGGCACATTGATCTCAACAACAACGGATTCTAGTTTTCACAATACTAGCACCAATCTAACCATCATTATGAGTAGTAACTACAAGGAGTTTAGTGTATTATGTTGGCTTTAATAAAACAATTTCTCCTTTAAGAAATGACTTTTGAATAAGGTTTCATAATTTTTTTTGAGCGCGGTGAAATATGTCGGAGTTTAACTTGTTAAGTAACGATGGTGTTAGCTGACTTAGTTTAATATCTCATTCTTAAGAGGGATGATGGGTACTAGGGGTTGAAAAACGGGTTTGATTTACTCAAGATCCATCTGTTGGTGATTTTAGTATCACCAATGTATTTTAGTAGTAATGTGATTTACTAAAGGCCGATACAATTATGCGTTAAGTTTGAAAACGAGTTAGGGAAGTGCGGAGTGCACGCTCGTCGAGCCAATGTATAATTGAATATGAATAATTGAAACGGGGTTCCAAGGGGCGAAGCTTCTGGCGGGGTACGGGGCAGCGCCACGTTGGGGTTCCAAGGGGCGAAGCCCCTGGAGGGGTGCGGGGCAGCGCCCCGTTGGGGTCCAAAGGGCGGAGCCCCTGGCTGGAGTCCCGTTCGAAAATTTTGAATCCTTTTCCCCAACCGACATAACCGTTTTTCGAACAGGTGTGTCTTTTCGGTTTCAGTTATTGATCTCCTATATAAGGAGTCATTTGGCCTCGGTTTCAAAAAAACGAAAAAACGAAAAATTATACTTTCTCTCTACATTTGTAATCAGTTTTCTTTTGTCAGAAACAAATTGTTCTTCGAGAATTATCCCCACAAAGATTTCGTGAACCCAGGCAAGAATAGGGTCGAAATACTTTGTTCGAAAAGTGTACGAACACGATTCTTCGAAGTTATCCAGGATTATCATACCCAAATATCTTACAAACGAACAAAGTATTCTCTGATAATCATGGCTGGAGGAAGCACCATCAAGGAGATGACTACAAATTTCGGAAAATTGGACAAGTTTCAAGGACAAGACTTCAGGCGTTGGCAGAAGAAGATGCATTTCATGTTGACAACGTTGAAGGTGGTACACGTCCTGTCTACACCGATTCCAGAATCTCTGGAGAATGAATCAGTCGAAAATATGAGACGCGAATCAAAGTGGGAGAACGCCGACTACATATGCAGAGGGCACATTCTTAACGGTATGTCTGATCCCTTATTTGATATTTACCAAAACGTGGAATCTGCAAAAGAATTGTGGGATTGTCTCGAATCCAAGTACATGGCAGAGGACTCATCTAGTAAAAAGTTTCTGGTAACCGATTTCAACAATTACAAAATGGTTGAATCGAGGTATGTCATAGAACAATTCAATGAACTCCTCCGAATCCTTGGACAGTTCACACAACACGGATTGAAGATGGATGAAACAATATATGTGTCAAGCATCATAGACAAGTTGCCTCCTTCGTGGAAGGATTTCAAACACAATCTAAAACATGGAAAAGACGAACTGTCTTTGATCCAACTTGGAAGTCATATGCGCATAGAAGAATCTCTAAGAGCGCAGGAAGATGACAAAGGAAAGGGCAAAGGAATTGTTGGACCCTCGGTTAATATGATCGAAGAGGGTGGTAAGAACGATTACAACAAAAACAAAGGAAAGAAGCGTGCCTTCAAGAACAAAAAGGGCAGTTTCGGTGCTAACAAGAAACCGAAACTAGAATGCTGGAAGTGTGGAAAAACAGGCCACTTCAAGAAGGACTGCCGTTTCGGCAAAAAACACGACAACACGAATGCAAGTGGTTCAGGAAAGGGGTCTAAGGACCACTCCGAAAACCAAGGTCAGAAATCAATTCGTTATTTGAATAGTTTGATTAAACATTCGGTTTCACTAAATTCTGAAGCATTTTATGTGCAGGATGATGCTGCCGCGTGGTGGATTGATTCTGGTGCCACAACACATGTTTGCAAGGATCGTTTCTGGTTCAAGACTCTTGTTCTAGTGGAAGATGGTTATGTACTCTACATGGGAGATGATCACTTCGCTCCCGTTGAAGGCAAAGGAAACGTGGTGCTAGAATTCAGTTCTGGAAAGACTATTACTTTGTTTAGTGTTTTGTATGTTCCTAAATTACGTAAGAATTTAATTTCTGGTCCTGTATTAAATAAGCTTGGATACAAGCAAGTGTTTGAATCCGATAAATATGTTTTATCAAAGTCTGGTGTGTTTGTAGGATTTGGATATTATAATAATGGTATGTTTATGATGAATTTGAATGGAGTTCCTAATGATTCTGGTTCTGTATTTATGTCCTCGACGAATGTTATCAATTTTTAGTTATGGCATGCTCGTCTAGGACATGTACATTATAAAAGAATGCATGAAATGTCTAAAGATGATTTAATTCCTAGTTTTAATGAAAATGTAGAAAAGTGTAAAACTTGCATGTTAACAAAGATCACTAGGCAACCTTTTAAAAGTATAACAAGTAAATCTATCATTCTTGAGTTGATACATAGTGATTTATGTGATTTGCATGCTACTCCATCATTAGGGCATAAAAAATATTTTATCACTTTCATAGATGATGCGTCTAGATTCTGCTATGTTTATTTGTTGCACGCTAAGGATGAAGCCTTAGATAAATTTAAAATCTATAAAACTGAAGTTGAAGTGCAACAGAATGTTCTGATTAAAACATTACGTACAGATAGAGGTGGTGAATATTATGATCCTGTGTTTTTCCAGTCCGTAGGAATCATTCATGAAACTACGGCACCTTATACACCTCAACAAAATGGTGTGGCTGAAAGGAAAAATAGAGTTCTTAAAGAAATGGTGAACGCCATGTTATCCTACTCTGGTCTGAGTGAAGGGTTTTGGGGAGAAGCTATGTTAACGGCTTGCTATTTGTTAAATAGGGTTCCTAATAAAAGAAACAAGACTACCCCATATGAACTTTGGTATAAGAAATGACCCAACTTAACATTTCTACGTGTTTGGGGTTGTAGGGCCGTGGTTAGACTCCCGGACCCAAAAAGGAAAACTTTGGGTGAAAAGGGTATAGCTTGCATCTTTGTTGGATATGCTGAGCACTCCAAGGCCTATAGGTTTTATGTTATAGAGCCTAATGACTCGATTTCTATTAACACGATAATAGAATCGAGAGATGTCATATTTGATGAGAATTGTTTCTCTTCTATACCTAGACCAAAGATTTCTATACCTAATTCAGATGAATCTCTAAGGGATGATCATTTAAATGATGTGCCAAGTGAGACACTTGAACCTCGTAGGAGCAAAAGAGCTAGAAAATCTAGAACTTATGGATCTGATTTTCAATTATATTTGGTTGAGGGATCAAAGGATCAGATTGATACTCAATACTATTATTGTTATAGTATAGGGGAGGATCCAAGAACATATGATGAAGCTGTGAAATCTCGAGACTCTGGTTTTTGGAAAGAAGCAATTGATGAAGAGATTGGTTCTATCATGGAAAATAATACTTGGGTATTGTCTGATTTACCACCAGGTTGCAAACCATTGGGTTGCAAATGGATCTTCAAAAAGAAGATGAAAGTCGATGGTACAATTTACAAGTTTAAAGCTAGATTAGTTATCCAAGGCTTCAGACAAAAGGAAGGGATCGATTATTTCGATACCTATGCTCCAGTTGCCCGTATCACTACTATTAGATTTTCGATTGCCTTGGCGGCTATTCATAATCTAGCGATTCATCAAATGGATGTCAAAACAACATTTCTGAATGGTGATTTGGAAGAAGAACTATAAATGAAGCAACCTGAAGGATTTGTAATGCCTGGTAATGAGTATAAAGTGTGTAAGCTAGTTAAGTCGTTGTATGGGCTGAAACAAGCTCCGAAGCAGTGGCATCAAAAGTTTGATGAGGTTGTTTTGTCTAATGGTTTCATTATAAACCAAGATGACAAATGTGTATATAGAAAATTTGATACATCCGGTAAAGGAGTTTTCATTTGTCTGTATGTTGATGACATGTTGATCTTTGGCACCGACCAAAATCAAATTGATAAAACGAAAAACTTTATGTCATCAAAGTTCTCCATGAAGGATATGGGAGAAGCGAACGTTATTCTTGGTATTAAGATTAAACGGGAGAATAAGGGGATTGTAATTACTCAATCCCATTACATTGAGAAAATACTCAAGAAGTTCAATTATGAAAGTTGTGCTCCAGTAAGTACTCCCATGGATCCGGGAGAAAAACTCATGCCAAATACAGGTAAACCTGTGGATCAACTCGAATACTCAAGAGCTATAGGCTCTTTGATGTATGTTATGATTAGCACTAGACCGGACATTGCTTATGCGGTTGGAAAGTTGAGCAGATTTACTAGTAATCCTAGTAGACACCATTGGCATGCGATAACTAGGGTATTCAAGTATTTGAAGGGTACTATGAATTATGGATTGTCATATATGGGATTTCCTTCGGTGTTAGAAGGTTATTCAGATGCTAGTTGGATAAATAATGCTGAAGATTCATCCTCTACAAGTGGATGGGCGTTCTTGCTTGGGGGAGGTGCCATTTCATGGGCTTCCAAGAAGCAAACATGTATAACTAGTTCCACAATGGAATCTGACTTTGTGGCATTAACTGCTGCTGGTAAAGAAGCGGAATGGCTAAGGAACTTGGTATATGAGATTCCGATGTGGCCTAAACCAATATCACCAATTTCTATATGTTGTGATAGTACTGCCACACTGGCTAAAGCTTATAGTCAAATATACAATGGGAAGTCTAGACATTTGGGTGTTAGACATAGTATGATTAGGGAATTAATCATGAATGGGGTGATATCTATTGATTTTGTTCCGTCGCAACAAAACTTAGCTGACCACTTGACGAAGGGGTTAGCTAGAGACTTAGTGAAGAAGTCGGTAATTGGAATGGGATTAAAGTCCATTTAAATCTATTAGCTATGGTATACCCAATTCCCTTCTAATACAACGTTAGAAGCAAAATTCAATGTGGAAAGATCATAGTTAGAGATTAGAGCAATCGTGTTTATCTTCCCAAGGTATGTGCTCAGACCTGCAAGTAATGGCTAGGTTGAAGTATATCTTCTTAATGGTTCTCTTTGAAAAATTGCAAATGCAGGTGCAAGATTAAAAGGATCACCTATGTGAGCATGAAATTTTTCCGCTTCAGGAAGCTTGGACTTGGCTTCCTATATGCTTATTAATGGATAAGGACACATGGCTTGTAAAAGTGTCAAGAATGAATAGTAGAGTATTGTAAGAAACATATGTGTACTGTATCTTCAGATATTCAAATGGATTGACGGGTTCAATCGTTATGACACCCTCGATTTTCGAGTATTTGGAATGTTTATTTGTACTAAGATGAAAATTCAATCGCAAGACATTTTCGTTTATGCATTTGTTTGATCGTTATACCTGTAGGTTGTACCCTTGTATATATTTGTATGTACTGAGTAAATCAAGGATTACACTAAAATGGGGGGGATTTGTTGGTGATTTTAGTATCACCAATGTATTTTAGTAGTAATGTGATTTACTAAAGGCCGATGCAATTATGCGTTAAGCTTGAAAACGAGTTAGGGAAGTGCGGAGTGCACGCTCGTCGAGCCAATGTATAATTGAATGTGAATAATTGAAATGGGGTTCCAAGGGGCGAAGCCCCTGGCGGGGTACGGGGCAGCGCCCCGTTGGGGTTCCAAGGGGCGAAGCCCCTGGCGGGGTGCGGGGCAGCGCCCCCTTTTTCCCAACCGACATAACCGTTTTTCGAACAGGTGTGTCTTTTCGGTTTCAGTAATTGATCTCCTATATAAGGAGTCATTTGGCCTCGGTTTCAAAAAAATGAAAAAACGAAAAACTATACTTTCTCTCTACATTTGTAATCAGTTTTCTTTTGCCAGAAACAAATTGTTCTTCGAGAGTTATCCCCACAAAGATTTCGTGAACCCATGCAAGAATAGGGTCGAAATACTTTGTTCGGAAAGTGTACGAACACGATTCTTCGAAGTTATCCAGGATTATTATACCCAAATATCTTACACTATCTTATTAATTTTATTAATTTGGAGGTTCTGTTTTAATTAAAAAAAGTTTAAAAAATATATAAAATTTATGTCGAATTTTAAAAAAAAAACGGTAAAAAAATCTGATATTTAAAATAAATAATAATTTTACACCTATTTTTAAAAATAGATATAAAATATATTTTAAAAACAAGTTATTGATTTAGATTTATTTAAAAAAAATGTAAAATGTATTGTTTTAACAATTAAAAAAAGTGAGACCCTCTAAATTTTGAGATCCAGTGCTGTAGCACAGGCTGCATCCGCACTGGGCCGACCTTGAATCTATTTTCTATTTTGTCCGCATTTTTTTAGGGATGACCAAAGTTTTTTATTTACACCTTCTAATATATTAGCATCATCTTATTCTGGTTTTTAGAAGCTTTTGTGAGTGTTGACATTTAAATAAATTTGCAATAATATTTAAGTTTAAAAAGTGCGGTCCTTCCCTCAATTTTCCACCTCTATTTATTTTGTAAAATAAGAAGGACATGCCAATTGCCTTTTGTATTTGTTGTTTGTTTAATTGTTGTATTGTTTAGTTTTGTTAGAATTAATTTATATTTTAGGAATTAATTTAGAAATATTTTTTTAGATATTAATTTATATTTTAGGAATATCGTTTTAGATCTTTTATATCTTTTTAGAAGATATTAGGATCTTATTTTTGTGTATAAATAGCCTAGTGATGTAGGTCAATGTAATTCATTGCAAATCATTATTCCTTATTTTTGTAGCCGTCGTTAAATATATTCCTTTTGTCTTTAATCTCTCTTTGTGCACCAACAGTTGGTATCAAAACTTCGGTTCGAAACCACGGGGAAAGAATTGTGTGATTGAGAATTATAATATTCTGAATCTGTGTGATTTGGGAAATACTGTTTTATTGATTTTCTGCGTAAATTACACAAGGTAGAAGATGAACGGAAACAACGTCGATATCCATTCCAAGCATCCAATATTTGATGGCAAAAACTGGAATCGTTAGAAGATCCAGATGCGCGTGTTGTTTGATTCTCAAGATGTGTTAGATCTTGTCACCGATGGCTATGATCTATTAGAAGCAGACGCAACAGAGGCACATAAAATAACACAGAAGGCACTAAGGAAGAAAGATCAGAAGGCGTTGTTCTACATCCATTAATGTGTGGATGGGAATTTGTTTGAGAAGATTGCTAATTCTGAAATAGCAAAGGCTGCGTGGGACACACTGGTCAGATGTTACAGTGGTGACGCATTAGTGAAGAAGGTGAAGCTCCAGTCTCTCAGAAAGCAATATGAGAATCTCAACATGAAGGACAACGAGAAGGTTTTTGAGTACATCTCTAGAGTGATTTTGATCACTAATGAGATGAAATCTTGTGGAGAAACTCTTATTGAACAAGTAATCATTGAGAAGATCTTGAGATCTTTAACTTCTCAGTTTGATTACATTGTGGTAGAAATTGAACATTCCCAAGATTTGAGCACCATAAGAGTTGAAGAGCTGCAAAGTAGTCTAGATGCGCATGAGTTGCGTATGACTACGAGAACTTCTGAGAGGGAAGTATAGTAGCATACCCTGAAAGTAACTTCTGGTAAGAAGTATCAGAAGCAGACTTGGTCAGAAGCTAGGAAGAAAACTAATGGTGGTCAAAAGTCAGAAGCTTCAAACTTTGATAGGCAGAAGATACAGAAGGAGAAGATGATTATGACTCTGACTCCGATGGTGATCCAGACTCTGAAGACAGTCAAGATTCTGGAGAAAGTCCAATTTCTGAAGCAAGCGCTTCTGAAGGAGAAAGTTCTGGTGTCCAAGGTTCTGAAGGTCCAGTTCAGAGGCAACAAAGAGTCAGAAGCATCCCAAGAAGATTTGCAGAGTTTGACATGTTGCAAGACACTGAAGTAGACTCTGAAGGAGAAGTTATTCAGTGTGCAATGTTAGTAGACTCTGAACCCTTGAGTACAGAAGAGGATCTTAAGCAGCAAGTTTGGTTACAGGCCATGAAAGAAGAACTTGATGCTATAGAGAGAAACAAGACTTGGAAGCTAATATAACTTCTAAAAGGCAAGAAAGCCATCAGCGTCAGATGGGTGTTCAAGCTAAAGCTAAAGCCAGATGGATCAATTGGCAAACACAAAGAAACATTAGTAGCAAGAGGCATTCTACAGAAGTCTAGGTTATATTACTTTGAAGTGTTTACACCTGTAGAGAGACATGAAACAATCATACTAGTGATTGCAATAACCGCTAACAGGAATGGACCTCTAATGCATTTAGATGTAAAATCTGCATTTCTGAATGGTCCATTATAAGAAGAGGTATACATGTCACAATCTCCTGGGTTTTAGAAAAAGAATCAGGAAGGGATGGTGTTCAGATTATACAAAACCTTATATGGATTGAAGCAAGCTCCTAGAGCTTGGAATTTGAAGATTAATTCATGTTTCAAGGAACAATGGTTTCATAAGTGTGAGATAGAGTATGGTGTTTATGTTCAGAATATTTCAGAAGGTAATATGATTCTGGTATATTTGTATATCGATGACATATTACTCACAGGGAGTTCTGAACAAGAGATAGCTAAGTTCAAGAAAGTTCTGATGAATGCGTTTAAGATGACAGATCTTGGGAAAATGAATTTCTTTCTAGGGATAGAATTTATGTACTCTGAGAAAGGAATCATTTTGCATCAGATGAAATATGAACTTGAGCTTCTGAAGAGATTTGAGCTAGATAATTGCAAAGTTGTTGTCACACCTGCTAATACGAATCAGAAGTTAGACTCTGATTCTGATGGAGAGGATGTGGATGCTACAACCTTCAAACAGTTGGTTGGTTCTCTAAGGTATTTGTGTAATACCAGGCCTGATATTTGCTATGCAGTTGAAATAGTTAGCAGATTTATGAGTAAACCAAAGTGGTCTCATTACCAAGCTGCTGTCAGGATTCTGAGGTATGTGTAAGGAACTCTGAAGTATGGAGTGTTATTTCCATCTGGAAGAAAGATCGAATCAGAACTTTTGAGTTATTCAGACTCTGATTGGTGTGGAGATAGAGTTGACAGAAGAAGTACTTCTGGACACTTATTCAAATTTCTGGGAGGTCCTATTTCTTGATGTTCCAAGAAGCAACCTGTTGTTGCGCTGTCATCCTGTGAAGCTGAATATATTGTAGGCGCTCTGACTGCATGCCAAGCTGTGTGGATTTTGTACTTGCTGAAAGATCTGAAGATTGAGGTAAATAAACCTCTGAAGCTGGTAATTGATAACAAGTATGCAATCAATCTTGCCAAGAACCCAGTGCTGCATGGGAGAAGCAAGCATATTGAGACCAAGTATCACTTTCTGAGGAATCAGGTTCAAAATAGAATATTAGAAGTTGTGCACTGTAGCACCCAGAAGCAGCTGGCAAATGTTCTAACAAAGGCTATCAAGACTGATCAATTTCTCCGTTTGAGGAATGGAATTGGTGTTGTCAGTTTTGTGTAAATATAAATTAAGGGATGGTGTTAGAATTAATTTATATTTTAGGAATTAATTTAGAAATATCCTTTTAGATATTAATTTATATTTTAGGAATATCGTTTTAGATCTTTTTATATATTTTTATATCTTTTTAAAATATATTTAGGATCTTATTTTTGTGTATAAATAGCGTAGTGAGGTATGTCAATGTAATTCATTGTAAATCATTATTTCTTATTTTTGTAATCGTCGTTAAATATATTCCTTTTGTCTTTAATCTCTCCTTCTACATCAACAAGTTTGTTAAGACATTTTCCATTTCATATATTTTTAATTTTTTAATTTTATTTGTTACTTGTTTGTTTTAGGGTGTTTTTCTTCTCTTTTTTTCCACTTGATTTCCACTTATGCAATGGTATGATTATTGTTGGAAATCCACCACAGTCTATGATGAATTTCTACCATAATGACAATTTAATTATGAGACAAACAAAAAAAAAGAAGACGAGACAAATAATTTCTGCAGAGTTTCTCTCTGCTCACAAACAGTGAAAACTTTCTTATTCACTTTGCAACTGCAAAATACTGTGAATGACTTGTTTGACTTGTTTTTTTCAAAAATAGGGGTTACTCCCTCTATTGATAACTGAGCTTACACCCTAAGTCCAAAGCCCAAAATATCTTTTTGTTACCAAATCAAATCTAATTTATTCTAGACTTAAATCAAATCTATTTAAATCTAAAACAAATCAAATCTTTTCGACACATAGTTTCGACACACTGGATTACAATTTAACACACCACCTAATTCATTGTGTCTAAACTATCTATGTTCATCATGGCTCTTAGCTTTATGAATACTTCGACTTGCACTCCCATCGTCATGATGTCTGCAATTTGATTCTCAGTTCTGTAGTGTTCCAAATTCATCTTCCCATCTGCTACCTGCTCTCGAAGATAATGGAACCCATTTCGATGTGCTTACTTAGACCATGTGCTATTGGGTTCTTCACCAGATTGATAGCTGACATGCTGTCGATCTTCATGGTAATTGCTCCATAAGTTTTCTCTGTTATCTCTTCGACCAAGTTCACCATCCAAGTTGCTTGACATGCACAAAGAGAAGAAGCTATGCATTCTGCTTCGCATGATGATAATGCCACTACTGGTTCCTTTCTTGAATTCCAAGCAACTGGTGCACCACCTAGCATAAACACATATCCTGCTGTTGACTTTCGATCTTCAGCATCACTACACCAACTCGAATCAGTGTATCCCACTAACTTGCATTCTTTTCCTTTATCAACTGCAGGAAACAAAATGCCATAATCGAAAGTTCCTTTGAGATACCTTAGTATCCTCTTCACTGCTGCTAGATGTGATACCTTTGGCTTCTGCATGAATCTACTTACCATACCTACACTATCTGCTAAGTCAGGCCTTGTATGACAAAGGTATCTCAATGATCCAATAAGTCTTCTGTATTGGGTTGGATCAACATCATCTTCATCTGCATCTTTCGACAGTTGCAGTCTTGGTTCTGCAGGTGTCGAAGTTGAGTTGCATTCTTCCATCTCAAACCTCTTGAGAATTTCTCCTGCATATCTTCTTTGATGCATCATCAAACCTCTACTTCTCTTGTAGAATTCGATACCAAGGAAATATGAAATCTCACCCAAATCAGACATTTTGAATTCTTTGCTGAGATCACCTTTGAAATCTTCGATCTCACTTTTACAGCTACCTGTTATCAACAAATCATCTACATAGAGACATAGTATAAGCAATTTACTCTTGCTTCTTCTTACATATACTCCATGTTCAGTTGTGCACTTCACAAATTCCTTCTCCCTTAGAAAACTATCAATTTTCTTATTCCAAGCCCTTGTAACTTGTTTCAATCCATACAGGGCTTTATGTAGCCTGTACACCTTTATTTCTTCGTCATGTTTCACAAATCCAACTGGTTGTTTAACATAGACTTCTTCATCTAAGGGTCCATTTAGGAATTCACACTTCACGTCCATCTGACATATGTGCCAACTGTTTATTTCTGCTAGACCAACAATCAACCTGATTATTTCGATCCTAGCAACAGGTGCAAAAACTTCATCGAAGTCTATTCCTTCTTTCTGTAGAAATCCTTTTGCCACAAGTCTTGCTTTGTGTCGAGTTACTTCACCTTTCGAATTCGTTTTCACTTTGTATACCCACTTGACATCAATTTCCTTCTTGCCTTGAGGCAATTCGACAAGTGACCAAGTGTTGTTGTCTTCGATAGACTTTACTTCTTCGTTCATTGCTTTCATCCACTTCAAATCCTTTAATGCTTCAGCTGCATTAACGGGTTCAACATTTGCATAGAAAGCATAATGTACCAGCTCACCTTCATTATCTATTACATCATCTGATGTAATCATACAATCTTGCAATCTTGCAGGCATGCGTCTTGTTCTTTGAGGCCTGCTTATACTTGGTATATCTGCTGGTTCCTCTTGTCGAACTTCTCTTTCGACTTGAGTTTCTGGCTCTTCAAGAAGGATTCCCACTGAATCTTTCTTGATATTTTCAGTCCAATCCCATTCTTTAAACTCATCTATGATCACGTCCCTGCTGATCACAATCTGCTTTTTCATCGGATCGAACAACTTGTAGCCTCCTGTCGAATGATATCCAACTAGAATCATTTAACTTGACTTATCATCAAGTTTTCTTCTCAACTGATCTGGCACATGTCTATGTGCAATAGATCCAAATACCTTCAAATGACTCAAGCTAGGCTTCACACCAGACCAACATTCTTCTGGAGTAATTCCTTCTAGCTTCTTTGTAGGACATCTATTCAAAATGTATGTTACAGTCGAAACAGCTTCACCCCAAAACTCTTTAGGTAAATTCTTGCCTTTCAACATACTTCTCACCATATTCATGATGGTTCGATTTTTCCTTTCTGCAATTCAATTTTGTTGTGGAGTATAGGGTGGCACCACCTCATGCATAATCCCTTCCTTTTCACATAATCTGTCGAAGTCTTTCGACACATATTCTCCACCATCATCAGTTCTCAAAACTTTGAGCTTTCGACCACTTTTTCTTTCGACCATAGACTTAAACTTGGTAAATACTTCGATCACTTCACTTTTCTTCTTGATCAGGTAAGTCCATAGCTTTCGATTGAAATCATCTATGAATGTAACAGTATTTGTTACCTCCCATCGAATCCACCTGGATTGGTCCACATACATCAGAGTATATGACTTCAAGACTAGCCTTTGATCTGCTTCCTGCATCCTTGCTGAAGCTATTCTTGTGTTGCTTTGCCTGCACATATTCTTCACATACCTCGTCAATTTCTGGCAATCCTGAAACCATATTTCTTCTCTTCAAATCTCTGATGTCTCTGAAGTTGAGATGGCCTAGTCTATAATGCCATATTCATTCTTCTCTGCTAGCTACAGTCGAAAGTCACTTGTGCTCCATCACATTTAGTTCAATCTTGAAGGTTCGATTCAAAGACATAGGAGCCTTCAAGATTAATCTCCCATTTGCATCAACGACTCTTATCATCTTATCTTCGATTGACACTTTATAATTCTTTTCTACCAACTGCCCTATACTGAGCAAATTGCTCTTCATGCCTGGTATGTACAACACATTGGAGATTACTGACCTTTTGCCATCTTTCCTCATAATCATAACATCACCAATACCTTCAGCTGCTAGGGTATTGTCATTTGCAAATTTTACCATATTTTCATTGAGGGCTTTATATTGACGAACTAGTCTTTCCTTCCAGACATATGTGATGAACATCCTGAATCCAAGTACCATTGGTCCTTGAATCTATCTTCATCTCTTGTTGTGACCATCAGCATCATCTCTTCTTCTTCTTCTTCATGTTTTGCAAGCTTTGCATCACTTTCTTGATTCTTTCGTTTTTCTGGATAATCACTCGAATAGTGACCATACTTCTGACAATTGTAACATTAAATGTGACTCTTATCAGGTTTTCGACCACCACCTCTTCCTCTATTTGCAACACAACCTCTTTGGTTGCCTTGGTATGGTCTTCTTTGATTCGACACGTTTCCTCTACCATTCGATTTGTTGTAGCCACCTCTACCTCTGTCGAAACACTTGCCTTTGCCTTTGGTCTCTTTTGCTGAATGTGCCTGCAAGGCCACATCACTCTTCGATTTGCCTGCAGCTCTTTCGTTCATTCTTTGTTCATGAGATTCAAGCGTCCCTTGAAGCTCTTCCTTTGTCAATTTCGATAAGTCTTTCCCCTCTTCTATCGCCACCACTATATGGTCGAACTTAGGAGCTAAAGATCTCAAGATCTTCGATACAACAACTCTTGTTGTTAACGCTCCTCCACATATCTTGATTTGATTTACTAGTTTTGTAACTCTAGTGAAGAAATCAGATATGCTTTCACTGTCTTCCATCTGAAGCAGTTCATAGGTCCTTTTGTGAGTTTGTAACCTCACTTCTTTCACTTTCTCAGTGCCTCCAAAAGACTTCTCAAGGATTTCCCAAGCTTCTTTTGCAGATTCTGAATCACTAACCTTTTCAAAATTGTATGGGCTGACACATTGATGAATTATAAATAATGCTTTATAACTCAGCTTCTCAGATTCTATGTATTTCTTCTTTTCTTCTTCTGAAGCGTTTTCTCCAAGCGCTTCGACTCCATCTTTTACAAGGTCTCAAAGACCTTGACACCTGAATAAGACTTTCATCTGTTTGCACCAATTCTCATAGTTGTCAACTTTCAGAATTGATAGGGTTGTTGGATAATTTACATTCCCATAACTTGTCATCGTGAATTCTTCAATCGTTCTTGATTGACACTTCCCTTGAATCGAAACAAAGCTCTTGATACCAGATGTTGGAAATCCACCACAGAGTATGATGAATTTCTACCACAATGACAATTTAATTATGAGACAAACAAAGAAAAGAAGACAAGACAAATAATTTCTGCAGAGTTTCTCTCAGCTCACAAACTGTGAAAACTTTCTTATTCACTTTGCAACTGCAAAATACTGTGAATGACTTGCTTGACTTGCTTTTTCCAAAAATAAGGGTTACTCCCTCTATTTATAACTGAGATTACACCCAAAACCCAAAATATCTTTTTGTTACCAAATCAAATCTAATTTATTCTAGACTTAAATCAAATTTATTTAAATCTAAAACAAATCAAATCTTTTCGACACACTGAATTACAATTTAACAATTATCGCTCATTCTCTATATTAATTAGTGATATATTTTATCATTAAAAATGGCATTTCGAGCCACATATGTCTCCGGAGTTTTAAGTCAAGCCAATTCTTTTAAATATAAAATGTATAGACTATTTATAAGATTACTTAGTTAAAAATATTAAGCCCTGTGTCATAAATTTTTTTTTTTAAATTTCTCATACAGATCTACTTAAAAAAATATAAATAAATTTCTCATTATTATTGTATTTTCTACTTTAATTTAAGAATAAAATAATATAATTGTCTTAAAGAATTTAAAAAAATAAGTTGAAAATATCTTATGCCGAATAGTATCATAGAGTTACTTAAATAAATAATTTTATAAAATTTATGTTATAGATAAGTTTAAAAAAGTTAATGCAAACATAGTCTTATTAATTTTTTTAATTTATTAATTTACTTAATTATTAGTTAAATACTTATTTACACATATTTAAATGAAATTAATTTTAAAATAAACTTACATGTCAACCAGAATATCAAAAGACTAGGCTTAGATTTTAAAATAAGCATATGATATGACAAATTACAAGTTTGACAAAATATTGGTTGATTCAGTCTATTTTTATCTATACTTGGATTCATATCCTTTCTTATCCCATATTATTTCTTAATCTCTAAATCTCAATTTTCAAATTAAAAAACCCTTAGACTAGTAATAAGGAATATGGAGAGTGTCGACACACTGGTCAGATGTTGCAGTGGTGACGCATCTGTGAAGAAGGTGAAATTTCAGTCTCTTAGAAAGCAATATGAGAATCCCAACATGAAGGACAACGAGAAGGTTTTTGAGTACATCTCTAGAGTGATTCTGATCACTAATGAGATGAAATCTTGTGGAGAAACTCTTACTGAACAAGTAATCATTGAGAAGATCTTGAGATCTTTAACTTCTCAGTTTGATTACATTGTGGTAGCAATTGAACATTCCCAAGATTTGAGCACCATAAGAGTTGAAGAGCTGCAAAGTAGTCTAGATGCGCATGAGTTGTGTATGACTACGAGAACTTCTGAGAGGGAAGTAGAGCAGCATGCCCTGAAAGTAACTTCTGGTAAGAAGTATCAGAAGCAGACTTGGTCAGAAGCCAGGAAGAAAACTAATGGTGGTCAAAAGTCAGAAGCTTCAAACTCTGATAGGCAGAAGATACAAAAGGAGAAGATGATTCTGACTCTGACTCCGATGGTGATCCAGACTCTGAAGACAATCAAGGTTTTGGAGAAAATCCAATTTCTGAAGCAAGCGCTTCTGAAGGAGAAAGTTCTGGTGTCCAAGATTCTGAATGTCCAGTTCAGAGGCAACAAAGAGTCAGAAGCATCCCAAGAAGATTTAAAGAGTTTGACATGTTGCAAGACACTGAAGTAGACTCTGAAGGAGAAGTTATTCAGTGTGTAATGTTAGTAGACTCTGAACTCGTGAGTACAGAAGAGGCTCTTAAGCAGCAAGGTTGGTTACAGGCCATGAAAGAAGAACTTGATGCTATAGAGAGAAACAAGACTTGGAAGCTGATAGAACTTCTAAAAGGCAAGAAAGCCATCAGCGTCAGATGGGTTTTCAAGCAGAAGCTAAAGCCAGATGGATCAATTGGCAAACACAAAGCAAGATTAGTAGCAAGAGGCTTTCTACAGAAGTCTGGATTGGATTACTTTGAAGTGTTTACACCTGTAGCGAGACATGAAACAATCAGACTAGTGATTGCAATAACTGCTAACAGGAATTGGCCTCTGATGCATTTAGATGTAAAATCTGCATTTCTGAATGGTCCATTATAAGAAGAGGTATACATGTCACAACCTCCTGGGTTTTAGAAAAAGAATTAGGAAGGGATGGTGTTCAGATTATACAAAGCCTTGTATGGATTGAAGCAAGCGCCCAGAGCTTGGAATTTGAAGATTGATTCATTTTTCAAGGAACAATGGTTTCATAAGTGTGAGATAGAGTATGGTGTTTATGTTCAGCATATTTCAGAAGGTAATATGATTCTGGTATGTTTGTATATCGATGACATATTACTCACAGGAAGTCCTGAACAAGAGATAGCTGAGTTCAAGAAAGTTCTAATGAATGCGTTTGAGATGACAGATCTTGGGAAAATGAGTTTCTTTCTAGGGATAGAATTTATGTACTATGAGAAAGGAATCATTTTGCATCAGATGAAGTATGAACTTGAGTTTCTGAAGAGATTTGAGCTAGAGAATTGCAAAGTTGCTATCACACCTGCTAATACGAATCCGAAGTTGGACTCTGATTCTGATGGAGAGGATGTGGATGCTACAACCTTCAAACATTTGGTTGGTTCTCTAAGGTATTTGTGTAATACCAGACCTGATATTTGCTATGCAGTTGGAATAGTTAGCAGATTTATGAGTAAACCAAAGTGGTCTCATTACCAAGCTGCTGTCAGGATTCTGAGGTATGTGAAGGAAACTCTGAAGTATGGAGTGTTATTTTCATTTGAAAGAAAGATCGAATCAGAACTTTTGAGTTATTCAGACTCTGATTGGTGTGGAGATAGAGTTGACAGAAGAAGTACTTCTGGGTATTTATTCAAATTTCTGGGAGGTCTTATTTCTTGATGTTCCAAGAAGCGACATGTTGTTGCGCTGTCATCCTGTGAAGCTAAATATATTGTAAGCGCTCTGACTGCATGCCAAGTTGTGTGGATTTTGAACTTGCTGAAAGATTTAAAGATTGAGGTAAATAAATCTCTAAAGCTGATGATTGATAACAAGTCTGCAATCAATCTTGCCAAGAACCCAGTGTTGCATGGGAGAAGCAAGCATGTTGAGACCAAGTATCACTTTTTGAAGAATCAGGTTCAAAATAGAATATTAGAAGTTGCGCACTGTAGCACCCAGAAGCAGCTGTCAGATGTTCTAACAAAGGCTATCAAGACTGTTCAATTTCTTCGTTTGAGGAATGAAATTGGTGTTGTCAGTTTTGTGTAAATATAAATTAAGGGATGGTGTTAGAATTAATTTATATTTTAGGAATTAATTTAGAAATATCTTTTTAGATATTAATTTATATTTTAGGAATATCGTTTTAGATCTTTTTATATCTTTTTATATCTTTTTAAAAGATATTTAGGATCTTATTTTTGTGTATAAATAACATAGTGAGGTATGTCAATGTAATTCATTGTAAATCATTATTTCTTATTTTTGTAATCGTCGTTAAATATATTTCTTTTGTCTTTAATCTCTCCTTGTACATCAACAAGTTTGTTGAGACATTTTCCATTTCATATATTTTTTATTTTTTTATTTTATCTGTTACTTGTTTGTTTTAGGGTGTTTTTCTTCTCTTTTTTTTCCATTTGATTTCCACTTTTGCAATGGTATTATTATCACTCATTCTCTATATTAATTAGTGATATATTTTATCATTAAAAATGGCATTTCGAGCCACATATGTCTCCGTAGTTTTAAGTCAAGCCAATTCTTTTAAATATAAAATATATAGTATTTATAAGATTACTTAGTTAAAAATATTAAGCCCTGTGTCATAATTTTTTTTTTTTAATTTCTCATACAGATCTACTTAAAAAAAATATAAATAAATTTCTCATTATTGTTGTATTTTCTACTTTAATTTAAGAATAAAAAAATGTTAATTATCTTAAAGAATTTAAAAAACCCTTAGACCAGTAATAAGGAATATGGAGAGTGTGTCGATCTTCCCATTATTTATCCTAAAATCAACTTTTGCTTCTTATGCTTCTTATTCAAACACAATCATCGTATTATACATATCTTTTTTAGGAAACAATTTTGGGACAGTGATGGCCATGTGCCCATGCAATATGGACAATTACATGTGACCCTATTCGAGTGATCACAACAAATTGGCATGGAATTGTGGATGGTGAGAAATATAGATCCAAATGAAGTATGGAATCCAATTAAGCTAGAATTGGACAGTCATATTGTATATGAAGGGACAATCACATAAAGTTCAAATTCTTCCTTTGACTTTTTGCATATGTAGTTGCTATTTGTTTTAATTTGTTTTCTTGTGTACAAAATCGGTGACCCTATTCTTGCTTTTGTTCTTTATACATGGATGTAAACTGTAGGGTCTTTAAGCTCTTGCAGCCTCCTCTTTCTTTTTGTCCTCCCATATGGTTGCCTCTTTTATTGAATAAACTTTAGGCATATTTGAATGACTAGGTTTATTGAATATTGACTAATAGAAAGTGTTCCTTAAGATATACTTTATTCAATGCTGTATTTGACAAGTGATTGTTTTCAAAAGTATTTATACAATTTACTATGTATCACTAAGCAAGGAGCGAATTTCTTTAAGAGTCTAACAAACTTCTCTTACCAAACTTAACAAACTCAAACTACCATGTATTTAATGCTAACTTCCTTTTATTTACACTAATACTCTCCAGCAAGCTCAACGAGGTGAGAGAGATACCATTTTGAGCTTGGTCTTCAAGTCCTGAAATGCAACAGAAGGCAAAGGCTTAGTTAGAATATCAAAAATCTATATTGAATTTGGGACATGTTGAACTCTGAGTTATTTGAAACTCGCTTTTTCGCAAAAGAAATGAATATCTAATTCAATATATTTAGTTCTAGCATATAAAACTGAATTGTGTGATAACATGACAAATCTAAGATTGTCACACAACAATGTAGGGGAAATATAGTATATGTATAATTCAAATATAAGAAACTCTAGCCATAACATCTATGAAGTAGTGTGAGGAAAAGCTCGATACTCGGCCTCAGTCTTTGACCGTGCTCCATGTGACTTCTTTATGGAGCTCTAAGACACGAGATTGAGGCCAAAATAGATGCATGGCCCAGAAGTGGACCTTCTATCGTCAAGACTATTTGTCCAGTCCGAATCATTATAATTCTTTAGGGAAAGTTTATGAGTAAGATTGGCAGGACAGAGAACCAAGTCATGAGTGGAAATGCCACTAAGATTCCTTAATATCCTCTTAACAACATTCCAATGATTTTCAAAAGGATTAACCATGAATTGACAGGCTTTGATTACACAATCAGTAATATATGACGAGTCAATGTGACATACTGCTAAGCACCAACAGTTGATTCACACATAGAAGAATCTTGTTTTGTATCTGTACCATGTCTCCTTAGCTTACAATTATTGAACATGTGAATGTTAACTCCATTCATATTGACTTTGCAAAAGGGATCTTGAATAGATTTGGTCAGAGATTAAATCAGAAAGTCATTTCATGAAAGGGAGTTATGGTTAAAATGCACAACTGAAAACAAAAATAGCCATTAAGTTTATTCTTACGAATGGACATAATCATTAATATGATGGTTACCTATTGCGGTGATTAACTTTTGGTGTATAATCTATCGATAAATCTTGAGCGTTGAATGAAAAATAACACCTCTCTTTGGTCCACACAATCAGACTACATTCGATTCTAGTTCTAGTTGTTATGAATGAATATTGTGTGTGTGTGTGTGAGAGAGAGAGAGAGGGAGAGAGAGAGAGAGAGAGTCTGACCAGGGTTTCACAATGCAAATTTGTGAGGACAACAAGCTGAAAGAAAATACCACTTAAGCATATTGTACCTTACAATATGTTGTATTTCACTTACATGCACCATACCTTACGGTGTTCTGTATTCCACTTACGTACACCTTACCTTACAATGTTCTATGTTATACTTAAGTATATTATACATTATGGTGTTCCACATTTAACTTAAGTACATCATACCTTATAATGTATTATGTTTCTCCAATTAACGCTAATACATTATATTACCACACAATCAAATAAACTTTATTTATTCACTTTATCACTCATTAATTTATCCTTATGTGTGTGATCTTGTAGGTTCTCGGGACGTTGAAAATCATATCAAATTACGCATTTAATATAATAAATAGTAAGTGATATCTAACAACACATTATTTCTACCCAAGTCACGAAAATGTCATGTGATTTAAAGAAACATTATTGCAATAAAGTTTACGTGTACATTTACCCTTTTCACTCACGTCTATATTGAGCATAATGCATATACTATGTTACTCTTGTCCAGTTTAATATTAGACTTTTAGACATTTATCTTATTACACATGATGAGAAAATTTCGTCTAGGTCATTTTTGTCCCTTAGCGTGATTTTCCAAGTACCCATTAACCATTTTAATAGTTATATTGTTACTGACAATGTTTGGATGACAATAAATAAGTCAATTTTATATCTAGGGTCCATAGTAAATTTAGTTCAAATGGTGGTATACACCAATATCAACGTGAGAATAACTTATGAAACTTCCATAATATTCTATGTAGTATTCTCATGGTGAGTCAATGCAATATAAATAATACTCCTAATATGTATTTTCATCAAACATGCTAGTTATTATAAGGACTATATTACTTTAGAAAAACAAACATAATAAAGAAATACCTTATTATTAAATAGACAATTTGATACAAGTATCAAATTATATAAAATCATTGCCTTATATGGCTTACACAAACATTTAACTTATATTTTACTGCTATTCCAAAAAAATACTCATTTTCCCTAGCTTCTTTAAGGAAACTATGTCATGATGTTTAGTGATTAAATCATGAATGAGTGCAAAGGAGGTACCCATCAACAATATATCATCAACATTGATAAGAGCATATAGTGTAATAAATTAATGTTTGTAATTAAACAGGGAATTGTCACATTTATTATATAAGAAACCAAATTGAAGAATGGAATGGCCATATTTATTATATAAGAAACCAAATTGAAAAAGATCTTAATTAATCGTTTCATAGCATACCCTTGGAGTCTGCTTAAATACATACAAAGAATTTTCCAATTCGCATACTAGAGCTGAGTTTGAGAAGAAAAAAAATCCAGGTGGTTGTTTGCATATAAACTTCATCTTGAAGCACACCATTAGTGAATGCTCTATTAATATTTATTTGTTGAATTTCCCACTTGTGTGTAAGAGCTAGAAATAGAATAATTTAAATTGGGTTGGTTTTACAACAGGGGAAACGTTTCATGGAAATCAAAACCTTGTTGTTGGGGGAAGCCCTTGGAAACAAAGTCATTCCTTATACTTGTTTATACTCCGATAAGGATTTTTATTTGATTCCAAAAATCCACTTGTAACCTATAGAATTTTTTTGAGGAGGTAAGGTTTAAAGTGTCCAAGTATCATTTTTTAGGAGAGAATCATATTCACTTTTCAGGGTATCAAACCATTTATGTTGAAGAAGAGCCATCTTTCCGGTGCTTGGTTCTAAATGAGCTTAAAATGTTTTTGGTTTGAACTTCCTAGTCTTAGCTCATGTGAGCATATGATGATTATTAACAAGGAGATAAATTTTTGGATTCTGACAGTGAAATAAAGGAGGTCGGGTTTCTTAATATGTTTGTGTGTTGAATAGTGAGGATAATGATGTATTTTCACTATATTGAGATGACAAGAGAGTTTGAATACTATTCGATAAAGTTAGGTGTATTATACTTATAGCAGGTTTAGGGCTGGACAAAAAAAAGAAAACTGACTCAAACCGACCAATCCATGCGGCTCGTTAGCTACCGCTTCGAGTATGTTAGGTTGTCGGGTTGAAAATAAAAGGGTTCATATGGGTTAAATTGGTCGATTTAGGTTTGAGTTTTTGGATCCAACAAAATCCTAAATTGACCGACCATTAAGTTGAATCCATCTTATGCATAAGTAAGTGTCAGGTTCAGCCCAATTTTATATAACCCATATATATATATATATATATATATATATATATATATATATATATATATATATATATAAGCTAAGGTTAAGAGAGAATCCCTAGTTTTCCCCCTTTGTTGTGTTGTGTGGTCGTCTGAATGAACTGAGAGAAGAGAAAACCAAAACAAACCCTCATTCTTCCATTTCTAGAAAAACCATCCATTCGTTTTCGATTTCATCTTATTATTTATACATTCCTTTCGTTTCTTTTCCAGTAAACTCACAACAGTAATGTCAAGAAAGATTTTCCACTTTCCATTCCTTTCGTTTCTAATAAGATCTCTGGAAGGTTTGTCCTTACTAATCACCTTCCTTAGCTCACTGTTATTTTCGTTTTACAAAGTTTTTATGCAAATATATGTTTCTCTATGTTTTAGTCATCTCTTTCCTTTATTCCAAGAAAATAAATGGATTCGAGGTAACAAAAGATATGATTTCTACACATATCTTAATATTCAGGTTAATAGTTGTTCTTTATGATTACTACAGTTTTTATGATTTAGGTTTTATTTGTTTAAACTTATGATTAGTGTATATGTTAAACATTTAATTCAAGAGTGGAAAACGTCCATTCCACTCTTTGATTTTATTCTTTTGCTCACTATTATTTTTGGGTTTTTATTTCACATACCGATGTTTGGTTTCAATGCAGTGTTTCAATATGTTTGTGTAGTGAATCTTAAGGATGAGATTTTACATTTGGACTATTGACTTTTGCTTGTGCTTTGAGTTGGATTTGTAATTGTTTCTGTTTATGTATTTGTCATGTTATACCTTGATTTTATTTTGTTATTTTCATTCTCATGTTCAAAGGTTTGTCAATTATAGAGGATCATGGATGTTCCTGGGGGTTTTCTACAACTTCATCCCTTCCTTGGGCCTGGTCTTGCAGTTAGAGTATTGAGTGAATAGACTGAAGAAAGTCTATTAGATATTTTTCAATAGGTAGATGAAGCTTATGTGCTTGTTTTTTTCTTTAATAATGATTTAGGTCAGTGTTTTGAGTCCACTTTATTTTTTAGGTTGTTGAGTTTTCATTCCATGGAGTTCAAGATGACCAATGTACACACTTTAATGTATTGTTATTGTACTCATACTTGCTACAAGTCAAGGTAGAATAACAGAAGACTGTGTAGATTTCAACTAAAGTATGCTAGGATATGGTGTTGCCAATATATTTAAATAGCTTTTGACAAAATGTATTCACCTCTTGAAATATCTATCTTAAGTTTATGATTTTGGAAATTATAACTGTTTTGATAAATTATTTTCACTTCTTTATGATAAATTGTTTTCACAATATATTGATTTTTGTATAATATCAACTTTTTTTATTGGTATTGAAATTATAGTTATTGAAAACTATTATTACAGGATGAGTATGTGTCGTACTCTTTGTTTTCACACTTGTAGATATCAAACTATTTTTAACTTGAAGATCCACATAAAACTTTTCCAAAACCTTTGTTTTTTGTTGAATTGTTAACTTGTTTGGATTATATATTTTATTTGTTGACTGCAAGTGGCAACTGGTGCTATACCACTTGATTAACAAGTTTGGGTTGATGGTCATGTTGAACATGTGGATTATTTCATTGTTGGAAATTGGTTAAAATATTGGATTGGTGTTATTTTCTCAATTATTGGTTTATTTGAATCTCAATTAAGTAGTTTTGCATATCAACATTTTTATGTATTTGAAATTAGAAATTAGGAGCAAGATAATGTTTCTAATTTCAATTTTAACTTTTATGTAGGAAAGAACTTGTTGAGATTGAATTATACAAGAGTAAAGGATGAAGAATCTTCATGTCTATTGCTTTATAAGATTGATTGTTGCAACATGAGGAAGCAAACAATATGGACACAAATATAGATAGAATAAATCATGTGATATTTACTGTATTTTTTTATTGTTTTAATTTAGTTTGAAATTAAAAATAATGAGTAAATAACAAATGAGAAAATGATGTGTTATACTTTTTGGATCACGACACCAGATCTAGAGGGGGTGAATAGATCCCTGAATAAAAAATAACCTTTCAAAATGATTATTTAAAACTTATTTGATAAACAATGTTGAGCAAAATATTTTTGGCCTAGATCAATATAGTAGTATAAACGAACCTAGTTATTGAAAACTCGATACGCACGAGCCATATGGAATTAACATAATGATAAAATCAATCAATATAATAATATCTCAATTAGTCGTTTAATATCTAACACAACAGTTTCCTATTTCCAATGAAATCATATTAAAAATATAACTCGACACTTTATCGAAAATGTCGCGCACTATCAATTTTTCACGATTTTCCGTGAGCTTACTTGATTTGAAAAAGCACTTACAATCAAAGTGATTATAAGCTAATCAACAAAGCAATTTAAACTTTAACAATCAAAGAAAAATTTTATACGAGTTGATCAATCAAACAACACACTAAACAAATTGCACATAGAGAGCAAATGAGTGTAAGTGATAGAACATTGCAATTTTTCTTTGAGTTGAACAAGCTAAAAAATTTGTCAAATACTTGGTGTGCAAGTGAATTTTCAGAATTTTCCTTTAAGTTGTGTTGATACACAAAAGCACTTATAATTAAAAGTGATTATAAGCAATATCAACACTTAATGTAAATTAAAAACAATTCGGAAAATTATTTACAATTCAATTGATAACGCAATGCTATTTGACAAATTTATTGAAGAATATTAAAGAAAATAAAAGCGATAAAAGAAAATAGACACAAGAATTTGTCTACACAGTTCCCCACTTTCGTCCTTGCGTGTGGGTACGTCTGCGCCCAATTCCAATGTGGAACTGAGATATTTTTTTACTTTGCAAAAGTATGAATACAAGAAAAGTGTTCAAGAGTAAATATACAAAACATAACTGTTTGATATCGATTCAACCTCTTATCTTCTTTTGATCTTCAATAAGACCAAGACCGATAGATGCAACCTATTCGTCGTTTAACCTACTTTATTTGAAAAGATTTCAAATACTCCAAGGTTTCTTACAAAGATTTCAAACACTCCAAAGGATTTTTCACTTAGTATATTCGATTGCACACTATCAACACAAGATCATCAATTCTATCATCCAATTCTTGCTACTTCCTTAAAAATATTTCAAACACTCTAAGGTTCCTAGAAAATATTTCAAATACTCCAATGGGATTTTTCACATGGACGATTCTTGCACGATCTTGCACGAAAACCCCCAATTAAACAAATGATTTTGGAGGAGAAACCTGGTGTTTTTCCTGTATGAAGACCCCTATAAATATAAACCCAAACCAATTGGAAATCCATAATTCTTTGTCTAGATGGCACTCTGATGAAACATCATCACAATTTAATGTTGGTGTGTATGCATAGATTGGAAGGTTGAAGAAGAAGAGGAAATGTAGGCTAATTTTATGGTATCATCAAGTTGGAATGATGCTTGAATGGTATATTTGTAGTTGGACTCTTTTTAGGTAAAAGAGGATAGTTTTGGAATGAAAATATAATAAAAAATGACCCACAAAATAATATGTGTTGACTTGAAAAAGTTATGCGTCGACACATGCAAAACAGTAGATACATGCTTTAAAAATTCAGTACACGTGTCGATCTGAAAATTGTATGTGTCGACACATGTGCCTATGTTTTAAAGTAGAAATACTGAAAGCTTTAATATTGCAGAACATGTGTTGACTTAAAAAAGTTATGTGTCGATAAATACTGAAGCTTTTAAGAAACTGCATAAATGTAGAATTTATGTGTCGACTCATACAAATTTCAGATCAACACATAAGTGCTGATTTTGTGCAAAAACTGATTTTTCATTATTGGGACCAATTTTAAAGTTGTTTTAAATGGTTCCTAAGACCATTAATGCAATGGAGTGCCACAAGACATAAGGATACCACCCACCATACTGAAATGAAAGCTTTCTGAGTTTTAATGTCATGCAAAATATCTAATAGTGAAGTTGCACTCACAAACTCCTCTTTTTTATGATGGAAAAACTTGTGATGATACATTTCATGTAGTTATCGAAGGCTCCCCCTGAATTTGTGCTCCCCAACTTCATCTCGCATATGCTTCTCCCCCTTTTACAATATTAAAAAGAAAGAAGGCAAATTGTGAGATGTATCATATTCCAATACCAATACTAATATATCACATAGAGGAAATTTTGCAAAGAAGAGTATACAATTACATATCCCCATATATATATATATATATATATATATATATATATATATATATATATATATATATATATATATATATATATATATATATATATATATATATATATATATATGTGTGTGTGTGTGTGTGTGTGTGTGTGTGTGTAATGATGCAAAAATTGATAGATAACACGCATAAGACATTACCAAACATGTAATTCAATTGCATGAATAATAATGAATGTGATGCAAGAGCAAGTTAGTTAAGTTGCTTCTATAGCACCACGATTATGTAACACAATATAATAGAACTCCCGATGCTGCACACACATGTGCCTAGCATAGCGATAAGAACATGTCACTACTAAATCCAATATGAAAATGTTGCCATAAAATGTGACTCAACTACAACAAGAACCATACATGCAATTAACATTCTTACATTCAACTCATATACAAATGCAAGAAATAATAATAGAAACACATAATTGTACATACAAGAAAAAACTTATACAAATGTGAAAGAATTAATACATGAAGTCGTTATAAGCATATACGTTGAGAATGCGTAATGCTTATCAATCAAAAATTTTGAAAATGAACATTCATGGTTTTCATCATTTGAGAACATAGCAAGCATTTTTCATCAACTAAAACATGTACTAAGAAACTTCTTACTTTCGAGAGATTTGGAACAATATTACCTCACTCTTGATGGAATGGAAGTTGTACTCACATGATGTAAAATACTCAAACGAATTGTTAGAGAAAAGGTATAAAAGTGCAAGCATCATAGTAAAGAAAGTAACATTAGAGACATTAATAATCCTTAATTTCCAACATGATCGCGAAGGTAATTTCCCACGCATGTGTTCCTTCTTGAGCTACTATATTTGAAATCTGGGAAAGTAATTCAATTTCCCATAAGACCCATTTTAAACACTCCTTGCATAAATTTAGAGAACTCTTTGACAAGTTACGTGTTAGTAGAATCAAATATGATATAATGTCAAATTTTTTATGCTTGATATTTAATGAAGCTAAATATGGTTATATACACATAAGTGTTTATAAGAAATACATGAAAGTATAATATGATGAGATCATTTCAAGTATATAAATTGATAAGTCACTATCATTATCAATTAAGAATTATGTTGTAAATGAGTACTCATAATATATATATATATATATATATATATATATATATATATATATATATATATATATATATATATATATATATATATATATATATATATATATATATATATATATATATATATATATATATATATATATATATATATATATATATATATATATATATATATATATATACACACCATACACCAACTGACCCTTTTTCCAAGTATGGAAGACCAAAGACAAGATTAATGTGTTCTTGTCGTTGATAAACTTCATCCCAATTAAAGGTTTAAGAGTCATATTAAACTCTTACTCTCCATTAAAAGTCTTCCGTAATTTACGATAAGGATGACCGAGTTTTAGAAAATTTTTATTCCTAAGGTAAATGGTATTTTTTCTAAACTCGAGTTGGTGATAAAAAGGATTATATTCACATATAGGACATGTTTTATGTCCTTTGACATTATATCCAGCCAAATGATCATAAGCAGTAAAGTCGTAGATTATGAAAAATAACATTACACACATTTTGAACTTTTCCCCAAAATATGCATCATCACTTAAACACCTTCATCCCACAAAAGTCATAAATCTTCAATTATTGGACTTAGATAAACATCTATGTTGTTACCGGGTTATCGTGGTCTAGAAATCATAATACTTAACAACATATACTTGCGCTTCACGCACAACCAAGGAGATAGGTTGTAAATAGTGAGAAGAACAGGCCACGAAGAACGATTAGTGCTCAGATTACCAATGGGGTTCATTCCATCAGTGGAAAGCCCAAGCCTAAGATTTCTTGGCTCAATTCCAAAATCAAGAAACAACTAATCAATTTTCTTCCATTGCAACGAATAAGCCAGATGGTGAATGTTTTTATTACGTTTCCTTTCATCTACATGACATTTAATATTCTTTTCCTCATTCGAATTAGAAAAAGTATCTTAAATCGTGAAATTATTCGCAAATACCATAACACTTTAGCAAGAGGATGCTTCCTACTAACATTGTCATAGTCATTGTCTACACCATTGTTGGCCTTCAGCTTGTAATGTGATACACCATATTGTTAGAACAAGATTAGTTCTGATCTATCTCAGACTTTTGATGATAACAATAAATTATATTTTAGATAATTTATACTCTGATGAACGTATTTGAATGTTTCAGATAATGTTATGACAGAAGCATTTTGATGTGCTGAGCTAAAAATTATATGAAGAAGTTCTTTAATGAAAGAACCATTTTTGTTTTAAGCGCATCTTCTGACTCTAGTAGACAATTTATTTAAATGTATCTTCTAACATTTAGAAGGATTCCTTGCTTAGAAGATTACTTGAAAGCAAGTGTTGTTCAGAAGTTATTTGAAAGCAAGCGTTGATCAAGTTCTTAGCAAGCAAAGCTCTGCTTAGAAGATGAGTAAAGCATGTTCTGAATTCAAGATGTTGAAGCAAGTTTTGAAAGAACGATAAAGCCAACTTGTCTTGTCAAGCATAGGAAACATGTTCTTACAAGTTGCAGTTTGCTCATTAATGCAAAGACGGCTGCTAGCACTCAAATGTCTAAGCTAGTTTCTTGGAAAATGGAATAGTGCAAGGAAACACGCAAGCATTTAATGCTCTCCACTTTTTGAAGGCAGCAACGGTCATTTTATTCTTACTATATATAGAAGGACATTTATTGCAAGCCAACCAACTAATCAAATTTCAAAAAAAGAAGCAAGAAACTACGTGAAAAATTCTGGGCTCACAAACTCTTTGTTCATACACTTTGTGCAAATTTATTCTAAGTGAAAAATCACAGTTGTGATATAGCTTGATTTGAAGCAAATTTTATTCCACTATCTGTAAGATTAAACTCTTGTAATTGTTCCTTGAGAGACCAAGTTTGGTCAGATTTCTCAAGCAGACTAGGACTAGATTTAAGTCTTAGTGGTGTTAGTCACTTTTAAGATTACTTGTGCATTGTTAGTCACAACAGTTGTTGTGTGTTTGTAATCAGTTGATTATAGTGGATTAAGTCCTTGTTGAGAAAGGTGAAATCACCTTGACGGGTGAACTGGAGTAGTTTGAGTTTAAACGAACCATGATAAAAATAACCTTGTCCTTACATTATTGTTGAGCTTTGTTTTGAAAAGAAAAAGAGTCACTTATTCAACCCCCCCCCCCCTTCTAAGTGTTTTCTTACCCCTTCAATTGGTATCAGAGCTTGACTTTGAGCACAACACTTAACCGTGTCAGGAAAAGATCCAGAAGAAAACACAATGGCCGCTGAACAAAACAACAATAGTTACAACAAACCTCCTGTTTTTGATGGAGAAGATTTTGAGTACTGGAAAGACAGACTAGAAAGTTTCTTTTTAGATCATGATAGTGATCTATGGGATATAGTCTTGGATGGTTACACACATCCTACTGACTCAGAAGGAAACAAAGTTGACAGAAAAAATATGGATAGACTACAAAAAGCTGATTTTAAAAATCATCATAGAGCTAGAAATATTTTTCTAAATGCTATCTCTAAAGTAGAATATGAAAAAATCACTAATAGAGATACAACGCATGGTATGTTTGAGTCTCTTAAAATGACTCATGAAGGAAACGCTCAAGTAAAGGAGTCTAAAGCTATGGCTTTAGTTCAGAAGTATGAAGCCTTCAAAGTTGAAGAAAGTGAGTCTATAGAAGCAATGTTCTCTAGGTTTCAAACTCTGATCGCTGGTCTGAGAGTTTTGAACAAGGGATATACTAAAGCAAATCATGTTAAAAATATCATCAAAAGCTTACCCAGAAGATGGGCACCAATGGTCACTGCTTTCAAAGTTTCAAAAGATCTGAACAACGTGTCTTTGGAGGAACTCATCAGCGCTCTCAGAAGTCATGAGATAGAACTTGATGAGCATGAGCCTCTGAAGAAAGGTAAGTCTCTTGCCCTTAAATCAATTAAGAAATTTGATACTAACGCTTTTCAGGCTGAAGAGGAAAACTCTGAAGAATCAGCGTCAGAAGAAGACGAACTATCCTTGCTCTCCAGAAGGATCAATCATCTATGGAAGCACAAACAAAATAAGTTCAAGAACTTCAAGAAGTCAGAAGATAAACCTGAATCTTCTGGACACAAAAAGTCAAACAGAAGAGACATCATCTGTTATGAATGCAAAGAACCTGGTCACTACAAAAGTGATTATCCAAAGCTTCAAAAAGAAAAACCAAATAAAAGGTTTGGTAAGAAGAAAGGGATGATGGCAACCTGGGATGACTCAAATTCTTCTGAAGATGAATTTGGTTCTGAAGATGAAAATGCCAACCTAGCTCTGATGGCTACCACAACAGATGACTCAGACTGTGAGTCAGAACCAAGAGAGATATTTTCTGAATTCACTAGAAATGAACTTGCTGATAGTTTATCAGAACTTCTGGAAAACTATAATAAACTCAAAATCAAATACAAGAAACTCAAGAAGAGTCTTGCATATGATATTGAGAAACATGAAGCAGAAAAATCTGAACTCTTAGAAAATAATTTTAAACTTAAAGAAGAAATTCAAAATGTTCAAAAAATTTCTAGTTCAGAATCTGTGTCTAGTTCAAAAGATATTCTGAAAGAATATGACTATAGTTTTCAAACTTTCCTATCTAAAAGCATAGATAGAAGCAAAATGGCTTCAATGATCTATGGAGTCAGTGGGAAAAACAGAAGAGGAATTGGATATGAACCTCCCAAAGGGAAGGAGACATACATACCAAAACCTGTTGCTAAAATGACTTTCACTTACAAACCTCTGAATAAACAATTCAAGTTTGGACACTCACATGATATAAAATATACATCACATTCTGGAAACTCTTATGCTAACCCAAAGTTCAAACAGAACTTTAAACACTCTAACCCAAAAGGACCCAAAAAGATATGGGTACCTAAGGATAAAATAATATTTGTTGCAGATGTCCTTAATAGCTCAATTGAGACACCAGTCATGGTACCTGGACTCTGGGTGCTCACGACATATGACGGGAAAAAGGTCTATGTTCCAAAGCCTGGAACTTAAAGCTGGAGGAGACGTGAAGTTTGGAGGTAATCAGAAAGGGAAGATTATTGGTTCTGGAACCATTGGAAACGGTAACCTTCCTTCTATCTCTAATATTTTATTAGTAGAAGGATTAGCTCATAATCTTTTGTCCATAAGTCAATTAAGTGACAATGGTTATGACATTATCTTCAATTAAAACTCCTGTAGAGCTATAAGTCAAAAGGATGGATCAATCCTCTTTTCTGGCAAGAGAAAGAACAACATTTACAAAATTGATTTATCATATCCTAAATATCAGAATGTTAAATGCCTTTTGTCTGTTAGCGATGAGCAATGGGTATGGCACAGAATATTGGGACATGTCAGTCTTAGAAAAATCTCTCAACTAAATAAATTAAATTTAGTCAGAGGACTTCCCAATCTGAAGTACAACTCAGAAGCTCTGTGCGAAGCATGTCAAAAAGGAAAATTTTCAAAACCTTCCTTTAAATCCAAAAATGTTGTCTCTTCCTCTAAGCCATTAGAATTACTTCATATTGATCTGTTTGGGCCAGTTAAAACTGCATCCATCAGAGGCAAGAAGTATGGATTGGTCATTGTTGATGACTTCAGCAGATGAACATGGGTAAAGTTTTTGAAACAAAAGGATGAGTCACATTCTGTGTTCATTGACTTCTGTACTCAAGTGCAAAATGAAAAATATTTTAAAATCATAAAAGTCAGAAGTGATCATGGTGGTGAATTTGAAAATCATTATTTTGAAAAATATTTTAAAAAAAATGGTATTGTTCATAATTTTTCTTGTCCTAGAACTCCTCAGCAAAATGGAGTTGTAGAAAGAAAGAATAGAACTTTACAAGAAATGGCCAAAACCATGATCAGTGAAACTAATATGGCAAAGCATTTTTGGGCAGAAGCTGTGAACACAGCGTGTTACATTCAGAATAGAATCTCTATAAGACCTATTCTTGAAAAGACTCCCTATGAATTGTGGAAAAATAGAAAACCCAACATTTCTTATTTCCATCCTTTTGGATGTACTTGTTTTATTCTGAACACTAAAGAAACTCTGAACAAGTTTGATTCTAAAGCACAAAAGTGTTTTCTGATTGGATATTCTGAACGCTCAAAAGGCTATAGAGTATACAACACATAAACTCTGATTGTTGAAGAATCAATCAAAGTCAGGTTTGATGATAAGCTTGGCCAGCAACAACCAAAGAAAATTGATTTTTCTGTAGGTACAGAAGATCATCCCTCAAACTCTGAAACTTCAGAAGCAAAGGAAAACTCAGAAGAAAAGGAAGACTCAGCAGATCATCCTCTTGACAATGCTCTGGACAACCTCAGAATCTCTGATCAACCCACTCATAAAAGGTTTCCTAGAATCTCTTCAGCTCACAAAGAAGACGTAATCCTTGGAAGAAAAGAAAATCCCATCAGAACAAGATCCTCTCTCAGAATCAATGAAGAATCTTTGTTTGGTTTGGTTTCTCTGATTGAGCCAACTTCCATTGATGAAGCTCTGGAAGATAATGATTGGATCTTATCAATGCAAGAAGAACTCAATCAATTCTCCAGAAATGATGTATGGAATCTAGTTCCAAGACCTGAAGGATTCAACGTTATAGGAACCAAATGGGTTTTCAGAAACAAACTGAACGAGCAAGGAGAGGTGATCAGAAACAAAGCCTGACTGGTTGCACAGGGTTATAGTCAACAAGAAGGAATTGATTATAATGAAACCTTTGCCCCAATCACCAGGTTAGAATCTATAATATTATTAATTTCTTTTGCTGTACAAAATAACATTTCATTATACCAAATGGATGTTAAAAGTGCATTTTTAAATGGCTATATTGAAGAAGAAGTTTATGTCCATCAACCTCCTGGATTTAATGATTCAAAACATCCAGAACATGTTTATAAATTAAAAAAATCTTTGTACGGTTTAAAACAAGCTCCCAGAGCTTGGTATGATCGTCTGAGTAATTTTATTTTAGAAAAAAGATTTTACCAGAGGGAAAGTGGACACAACTCTTTTCAGAAAGACATATAAAAATGATATTTTAATTTGTCAAATTTATGTTGATGATATAATTTTTGGAACCTCTAATATCTCCCTTGGAAAAGAATTTGCTGAGACCATGCAGGCAGAATTTGAAATGAGCATGATGGGAGAATTGAAGTTCTTTCTGGGAATTCAAATCAACCAGACTCAAGAAGGTACTTACATACATCAAACGAAGTATGTTAAAGAACTTATGAAGAAATTTCAGATGTCAGAAAGCAAAGATGCCAAGACACCTATGCATCCAACCTGCGTTCTGGGAAAAGATGAGGTAAGTATGAAGGTAGATCAGAAGCTCTATAGAGTTCTCAGATTATTTGGATGAAAAGTCAACTAGAAGATTTCAATCTTTATGAAAGTAAGATTCCTATCTTCTGTGACAATACTTCTGCTATTTGTATTTCTAAGAATCCAATTTTACATTCTAAAGCCAAACATATTGAAATTAAATATCATTTTATAAGGGACTATATTCAGAAGGGAATTTTAAATTTAATTTTTGTAAAAACAGACCATCAATGGGCTGACATTTTTACCAAAACCCTTTCAGAAGATAGATTTAATTTCATTTTGAAAAATATTTGTATGGAATTATGTCCTGAATAAAATAATATTTATCTTCTGTGTTTGACTTCAAAATATTTTGAAATGAATGTTCTGATTAACAACTCTTCAGAAGTTAAAAGAGAAGTTGCATCAGAAGCTATATGAAAAGTTCTGAAATGTTCTAACGTTTCATTTCTAAGTATAGTTCAGAAATTCATTAGAACAAACAGTTGTTACATGCATCCTTCAGGAAATGAACACGTGGTGTGTTTCTGAAAGGTCACGCGTGCAAAAGCTACTGACGCCGTTCTAGGTAACTGTTAATGATTAGCCATAATCTCACGTTTTCCCCTAATTTTTAGAAAAATCAATAAATGCACGTAATGATGAGATTCGTTTTAAATTATTTAAATATTCTTTTTTTAATTTTATTTCTAAACCTATTTCTGAAACTGTTGCATATAAATACTTTTTGAAAAACCCTTTTTCATTCTTTACCGTCTCTTTTAAACTCAAACGTTTATGTACTTTTCTCTAAAACCCTTTTATTCATCTCTCATCTCTAAGAACTTCAATGGCTTCTTCTTCTACCCACTCTGAGTAATACATAGTGCCTAAGAGAACTACTCTCATTCCTGTAGACAACTTGGAAGTTTTAAGTGAGTTAATGGTAGATTTTGAGAATCTAAGAGAAAATGGTTTTAACTTGTTTCCTGCTATTAAGTTTCAAGGTTGGGAAAACTTTTTTGATCATCTCATTGGTCCAGTGTTTCCACATCTGGTGAAGGAATTTTGGATACATGCTATTGCAACCCCTAAGGTTATCCTCTCTTTCGTAATGGGCAAGGAAATATCCATTACTGAAAACCTAATCAGAAAGTTGCCAGGGTTTAAAGGACTTGGAGTAACATGTATGCCAAGTGGAAGAATGGAAATGTCAAGGGTCTACTCAGAGATTTTCACAAATGGTCAAGGATCTTCAAAAGTCAGGGACTTGAAAGATAAATATAAGATTTGCGCAAGAATTATCCATGGATGTATTCACCATAGGAAGGACACCAACTCTCCAGATTACATTAACACTGATCAACAATACTTGTTGTTTTTCCTTGGAACAAATGTAAAAATTGATTTGCCTTATTTGCTATTTGAACATCTTTGGAACCATGTAAAAGAGACTAGGGAAGCTGAAAGGATGAAAAACCCAAAATCCAAAAGGAATTGGATTCCTATGGGTAGATTAATCTCAGACATTCTGACTGAGAATGGTCTGATTGCTCACCTAGATGAAGCAAATCTTCTGGGGGAGCTAGAACCTACTTGTGGTAAAACTATGACTGGGAAGAATTTACTGAAAAGGAAAATAATTGACAAGTTGTTGGTGGAACCAACTCCGTATGTGTCAACTGTTGTGAAGAGAAGAAGGATCTCTTCAACAACAACAACGGAGGCGGAGGAAAAGAGAGAATCTCTCTCTTTTCCTCCTCCTCGTTGTGTTGTTGAGAGAGATGGAACACCTATTGATCCAGCTTGGCTTCAAGGAAGAAATCAAGTTGCTCCAGATGTTGTTCTCCAGGAATCTTTGAAGAGGAAAGCAGTTGAAGGACCTTCTGCCAGACCTCAGAAGAAAAAGAAGACAGGTAAACCTGCTGAAACTATCACTGTTTATGATTCTGTCAATGTATCTACATCTGCTGAACCCTCCCAAACCTTAGGAGATATAGATGTTGATACTGACCTGACCTTACCATCTGACTCTCTTGCTGACAACCCTCAGAGAAATCAAGTTTTATCAGACTTGAGTGACTTTGACTCTGATGAACACTCTGAAACCCAATCAGAACCCTCTCACTCAGAACCCTCTGAACCATCTGTTTCTCAACCCATTCCTACTGAACACTTTTCAAGACCTCCTCCCAGACCTTTATCACCCAGACCCTCTGGATGGTATGATGCTGGATCTTGGAGAATTCCAGGAATCAACGTTCCTTTGGCAACACAAAAACCACCTTTCACCTTACCGTCTGAAAACATTTTTGCCATGAATCAACCACAACCTCAGAACCCCATTCCCACTGCTAAAAATATAATAATTATTTCACCTGACATCACACCACCTACTTCACCACAACTTCCAACACCAAACTCACCCATACTCTCACCTCCTCATATTCCAGAACACCAATCCTTTGAACCACCAGAAACTCATGAATTATCCAAACCTCATGATCAAACAGCTCCACCTAACCTTGTTGACCAACCTAACCATTCAGCCACTCCTGAACAAACAACAAATTATGAACCTGCTAACTTTTTAAGAACTGTAGTGGATTATGAATCTCTACAATTCTTGAAAAACAAAAATTTCAAGAAGGCTGTCCCAAAACCTGTTCAGCCAGATGTGAATACATTGTTTTAGAATTTTTTAACAGATGTTCAAGCATGGTTGAATCTGCTGAAAGAAGATTGTACCAGAAGTGTGAACCCAGCTGCAACGGATCTTCTATGGGAAACCTTCAGAAGAACTTTTGATGCCGAGTCACTGAAGCTACAGGACTTATGTCACTTTCAGGTGCTGGACAACTTTTCCAAACATCTGCATGTATTCAAGTCAGAAGCTGATGACATTTGGAATAAGAAGTCTTCTCTAATGATTGTTGATACACCAGTTGATACAATGGACATATCAGAAGATGAATCTGAGGATGCCTCTGATAATTCAAACCCTCTGGCTATTGTTCTATTAAACCAACCTTCTGTTAAGGCAGCTCCTGAACCTGTGCCAACTCTTGTGATGGATCTGGGCACTCTGATTTCAACCTTTGTGCATTCTGACTCAACGGTTGCTGCTCCAAAGCCTGTTTCTGCTGAAGCTTCATCATCCTCTGCTCCTACCTCACTTATCATGGATACTCTGAATGAGCTCAAGAGGGAGAATGAAGTCATTCATGAGCGCTTGGATAAGCAAGACCAGACAAATCAAGAAATCAAGAACTGGATGTTGAAACAAGAAGAATTTGCCTCTGAGATCAAGAATCTTCTGATGGCTCTTGTTAC
The DNA here is from genome assembly GCA_948472305.1 of Vicia faba. Taxonomy (NCBI): domain Eukaryota; kingdom Viridiplantae; phylum Streptophyta; class Magnoliopsida; order Fabales; family Fabaceae; genus Vicia; species Vicia faba. Next base: position 1,263,173,515 of record OX451739.1, read on the forward strand.
TAAGAAATCCTAGTGTCTTTCTGTTTCTTGTCTTTTTTGTTGTTGTTTTGTACTTCTGGATATCTTTTTCTATTTTATGAAAACTTTTAAGCTCTTCAACTATTTTATTTATACGCTTTTTGATTATGCCAAAAGAGGGAGAAAATGAGTATTTTGAACTAATCTCTGTTTAACAGTTATGGGGCTAAGTCTCAGACATTCTAACAAAATACAAGATTTCTTTCTGTGCAAAAGAATTTTTTTGCAGGTATCATTTTAACTCTGAAAGAGTATTCCAGCTGAACATTATCTTCATAAAGAAGTTCTGAAGAAATCCAAGAAGATATTTTCAATGCTCTGATAAATAATCTCAGGAAGTTTTATATATAGAAATATTCATTTCAGGGGGAGATTCTTATCTCTTATTATATTTTATTTCTATATCTGAATAATTTTTGTCATCATCAAAAAGGGGGAGATTGTTAGAACAAGATTAGTTCTGATCTATCTCAGAGTTTTGATGATAATAATAAATTATATTTTAGATAATTTATACTCTGATGAACGTATTTGAATGTTTCAGATAATGTTCTGACAGAAGCATTTTGATGTGCTGAGCTAAAAATTATATGAAGAAGTTCTTTAATGAAAGAACCATTTTTGTTTTAAGCGCATCTGCTGACTCTGGTAAGACAATTTATTTAAATGTATCTTCTAATATTTAGCAGGATTCCTTTCTCAGAAGATTACTTGAAAGCAAGTGTTGTTCAGAAGTTATTTGAAAGCAAGCGCTGATCAAGTTCTTAGCAAGCAAAGCTCTGCTTAGAAGATGAGTAAAGCATGTTCTGAATTCAAGACGTTGAAGCAAGTTCTGAAAGAACGATAAAGCCAACTTGTCTTGTCAAGCGTAGGAAACATGTTCTTACAAGTTTCCGTTTGCTCATTAATGCAAAGACGGCTGCTAGCACTCAAGTGTCTAAGCTAGTTTCTTGGAAAATGGAATAATGCAAGGAAACACGCAAGCATTTAATGCTCTCCATTTTTTGAAGGAAGCAACGGTCATTTTGTTCTTACTATATATAAAAGGACATTTATTGCCAGCCAACCAACTAATCAAATTTCAAAAATAAGAAGCAAGAAACTACGTGAAAAATTTTGGGCTCACAAACTCTTTGTTCATACACTTTGTGCAAATTTATTCTAAGTGAAAAATCACAGTTGTGATATAGCTTGATTTGAAGCAAATTTTATTTCACTATCTGTAAGATTAAACTCTTATAATTATTCCTTGAGAGACCAAGTTTGGTCAGATTTCTCAAGCAGACTAGGACTAGATTTAAGTCTTAGTGGTGTTAGTCACTTGTAAGATTACTTGTGCATTGTTAGTCACAACAGTTGTTGTGTGTTTGTAATCACTTGATTATAGTGGATTAAGTCTTTGTTGAGAAAGGCGAAATTACCTTGATGGGTGGACTGGAGTAGTTTGAGTTCAAACGAACCAGGATAAAAATAACCTTGTCCTTCCATTATTGTTGAACTTTGTTTTGAAAAGAAAAAGAGTCACTTATTCAACCCCCCTCTAAGTGTTTTCTTAGCCCTTCACATATTTCAAACATTGATACAAGTCTTCATACTCTTTCCTGTATAATATGTAATCATTAGGGCATGCATGTATTTTGATATACTCCAAACTCATTGGACACAATATCATTTTGGCCTCATAACAACGATCCGAAAAATTGTTATCTTCTGGTAACATTTGCTTTAGCGATTCAAGTAATTTCATGAAACTTTTATCCGACCATCCATTTTTTTCCTTCAGACTAAACAAATTTAACACTGCAGACAACCGTGTAAAACTTGTGCATCCATTATATAAAGGTGTGTCTTTATCACTACATAAAGTATCATAAATATGAGCATTCTTAAAAGAAGATTCTCCAATATCACAAAATATATCTTCTAGTCGATCATCCATATATTCATCTTCATCCACTCTTTGACTTTGTGACGCTCGACTTCCCTCTTTATCCACTTCTCCATGTCACATCCATATTGTATAATTTTGACATATACCAACAACACATAGGTGATATAATATTTCATCCTTCGTAGCTTTATGGATATTCCTGTAATTAGCACAAGGACAATAAAAGATACCATTATTGTCAGGAAGATTTTTATCATCTTATTCAAGGAATTAAAGAACTCTATTCCCATATATCAAACCTAATCTATAGGCTTTCATCCAACTACGATCCATAACAACTTTTGAAATTTATACACAAATGATAATGTGAATGAATCACTAAAATCTAAACCAAAATCATATCCAAAAACTAAAGCATATTCATAACAAAAATATAACTCTAAACCTTAAGCATATGCATAACAAAAATATTCACAACAAAATAATATCCTAAAGCATATGAAAAAAGCAACATGAACGAAATATGAAGCAACAGAAAAAAGAAACATGAACGAAATATGAAGCAACAGAAAAAAGGAATGAAAACCAAAGATGAAGAGTACCGTACTTTGAAGATGATGGCGAGAACAAGTATGAAGATGTTGAAGATTTGTGGTTCAAATGATCGAAGAGAGTGAAGATTTGAGTTCTAAATGAATGGATACAGACTACGCTACCGCTGTCGTCTCTGGTTAGTTTGTTTGCCTAGGGCATCTTATGAAAGAAATGCAAAATAAATTATGTTTTAATTTATCAGTTAAACTTTTAACCACAGTTGAACAAATGAAACATTATGGAAAGTTAAACCATCTAACAACGGTTAAGTCAAATCATCATTGTTATATCTATTTTATTTTTATTTAAAAATAAAAGGTGTGCTTTAACGTTAAAGGAATAAAATATTGGAGGGAGCAGAGGTTCGAACCCATGAAAGCTTGATTGTATCACGACGGTTATGTCATCAACCGTTATTATATCCTAACAATTTTTAATAAAAAAATTGTTCACGTCTGAGTTTAGAGATGTAACCGCAGTGTTGAAAGAAACGTGATAATTTTGGCATTGTTGTTTGCGCGTTTTGTAGTTGTTTGAGGTCTTGAGGTTGTAATCTTGAAGTTGTGAAAGTATAAAAGCTCATCAGGTCGTACACTTAGTGTTTCACCTAGTTTTGATCACTTAATTGTAAATGGAACAAGAATAAATCTTGAGTTACTAACGCAATGGAAACACACACACGCACACACATACACACAAAATTTCAAAATTCTATTGTATTTTAGTAAAACTTCTTAAAACTATTTCGAGCAACTTATTAATTGATTATAAGCTTCTTTAATCAATTAGGAAGGTAAAGTACATTGGCTATCCAATTAAGAGGTTTTCCTAATCGATTAAGTCAAAGTGAACCTCTTCATATTCAATTAAGGAGGTTGGTAATCGATAGAGTGACATCGAAAATCAAACTTTCTTATTTTAGTTTGACTAATCAATTAATTCATGGTGTTACTCAAATAAATAATTAAAAAGATCTATAATTTTTTTTTTGTGAGCCATATTTTTTCCTATATAAAAGAGATTTGTCTTCATTTCAAAATACATTCGTTTTTTGAATGGAACCATTCTTAAATCTTTCTCAGAATTTTATAGAAATTATTTTTTGACATAGTGAACATTTCATTTGAGAGATTTGTTGTATTATGTTAGATTTGTTTATTCAAGAGTAGTTCTATTGTGATCATTTAGTAAACTTTTAAAGATTTCAAGTTAAATTGTAAAATATTTTCGTGAAGATTATTGAATTAAGCGTGTGTAAAGCTTGTTTATTTATGGTTATTGAGTTAAGACTGTGGTTTCTTAGCACTTTGAATTGATTTAATTTTAAACTAGTCCAAAATATTTTAACACATTTCATGATTGAATGAATAGAAGGAAATGAGAATTAGGGTGAAGGTGGTGAAAACGCTCAGAGTGAAGTTAGGGTTTCAATTTTTCTCCATAACAACTTTTCAAATTGTATTTTCTTTATTTGATCATCAATAAAATTAGTCGTTTCATTTTTCTACTTTATTCTTGAGGTCACTTAACCCTTAGTCTTTTCACTCTGATTTAATTTCTCATATCTATATATCACTGTTAAAATGAATTATATTAATTAGATTAAGAGTGTATTTCTTATAAATTTATTTATGTGGAAAAAGCCATTTATTTTTATAAAATCATTTACAAAAGTTTTGATTTATTTATTATAATTTTTTTTAAAAAATAACTTGAAAATAATTAAGAATAAGTTGTGTTGAGTAGTTCTCTTAAAAATCATTCTTAATAATATTTATAAAAAAAAACCACTAGGGCAAACAAACACAAAATATTTTTATTGATTAGCAAAACATCTAAAATTTAATTCCTAAATTATTGAATATTTTTAAAATATTCTATAACAAATGGCCCCTCATACCACCATTCATTTATAGTATGCCAAACATTTTTTTATCAGCATCATTAAGAAACTTAGCTTTCATATTCTCTTTTGTAATCTATCTATATTTAAAACCCTTAGAGCTCATATATGGCGTGGAACTTTTGATTGACATATTAATTAATTATACCATAGAAAATGACCCTGGCTAAATTTGATGATGCTATCAATTTGACTTGTTAAATTTTAAACTCATTTATTAATGATTGGGTAATGTCATTCTCATAAGAAAGAAAACTCTAACTATAGTTTATCCAAGAGACATATAAAAGCAATAAATAATTAACTAACATCCAGGATATCTTGGAAAGTTTTATAATACAAATAATTAGTATTTAATTAACAGGCCCATTAATAAAATATACATATATTTTATTATAAATTAATAAAAAACACGACAATGGAATATGGTTAGGTTTTGTGGTTGGAAATGAAAACATAACGAGAGGTGGATTGTTTGATTATGAAGAGGCAGAAAATCAGAAATTGTGTATGAATGAGTCTTTTTAGATTTGCATAGTAAAAGAATAAGAGACAAAGATAGTTGGGTTACATGTTTCAAATGTTGAAAGTGGTTCTATTTTTTGGTCTCAAAAGTCACACATCCATGTCGGAATTGTGTTTTCTAAAAGTTACAAGAGAATAAAAAATAAAATTTGATTGTGATTGTGAATGTGAATGGAACTATATTATTTTTTGAAGCAAAAATAATTAATTTATATTGATTAAAAAATTCATTTAAACAATTATGTTAATTATGTTTAATAGATAGTTACAAAAATATCTGATCGTAGGACGAGAGTTTGAACTATTTATATCTTGTTTGTTATCTTTTATAAAATAAAATTATATTAATTTGTCTATTTGACCACAAAAATGCTTTAAAAAACTTAATTTACAGAATTCTTTATTAAAATAACTAAAATTTATTAAATTTACAATATTCATTATTAAAATAACTAAAATACTTTAAATTAATTTTTATTTATAATTTTTTAATAAAATGAAGGATTTATTAATAACAATAGTATTAAATAATTTAAAAAATTGCCTAATTTTATGTATATTAATGACCATAATTTCAGATTATTTTGTATACTAGTGACAGTACACATTAAACCGTCACTTACGCTCACAAAGAAACTTAAGCTATACTTAATTATTAATTTAAGCAAAATCTGTTTTAAATTTTAGATTATTGGTGCGGTACAGTGCCAAAACGCACAGTGATCAAGCGACATGTATTCTGGAATCCAATAAAATTTAACTAAACATGTTTCTAAAGAATCTCTTTCGTATTATATATTTTAAATTACAAGTCCACGAAGCAGTGTCATTTTAAATACTTATTTTTAATCATTAACTTTGATTTTCTTTGTTATGTCCGAGTCAATTTTCAGTCAAATGCACTTATGAGTGTAATAATCTAACACAAGTTCTTTTTTTATTTTATTTTTATTATATTGAATTACTATTGTAAATCATTCAAATTAAATATATCTTTATAGGTGTATAATAATAATAATAATAATAATAATAATAATAATAATAATAATAATAATAATAATTATTATTATTATTATTATTATTATTATTATTATTATTATTATTATTAGGTTTAAATGCATTTTTGATCCTCCTATTTTTATGTTTTTTAGGTTTTAGTATTCCATTTTAAAAGTTAATTTTTTTTTTAATTTCTAAACTTTGTCTCACTCGGGATTTTGTTGGTCCTCTATAGTTTTACATACGCGACACCCTTATTAATGATATGGCAAAACTACAGTAACTCCTACAATGTATGTTCATCTAACGTGAAGTTAATGTAACAGTATCATGTCATTAATAAGGGTGCCACATATACAAAACTAGAGGGAGACCAATGAAATTCTGAGTGAGATAAAGTTTAGGAACCAAAAAGTTGACTTTTAAAATGGGAGGACTAAAACTTAAAAAACGGGAAAATAGAGGGACCAAAAATGCATTTTTACCTTATTATTTTTATAAGTAAAGGGATAAAAAAAGAGCACAAGGGGTGTTTAACTCGTGATTACAAGAAAAGAAAAATCTGGGAGAAAAGAAATCCACCCAAAACAACCAACAAAACAAACCAATCAACTAGAACATCATCCTCAAAGCCCTTATCGGATCGACACCAATCTATCCAAGATAAAGAAAGTGAAACTTTAAAATCCTGAAAGAACCAATCTCACGCAAGCAATTTTATCACACCAACTCCATCAAAATTTGATAAGATGAGTCATTTGAAAATGATATCATTCCTACATTTCTAAATTACCCAACAAGTGATTAAACCAAAATACCAACCTGTATCGAAGACAAAAGCCAACTTACAAGATTGTTCCAACGAAAAAAGACTATCCAAAATAAGACAAGAAGAAGAATCAACAATCTGAAACTAAAGAAAAATCTTGTTCCACCATGCCTTAGAAACGGGGCAATAACAAAAATAGGTGATCTAAATCTTCCTCGACCCCAAAACAAAGAGGACAAATAATATTTATCGCCTCCTCAACACCCCACACATGAAAAGCTCTGACTTAGTTGGAAGTCTATTCCAAAGTAAATGCCATCCAAAAACTTGAATTCTACTAGGAACCTTAGTTTTCTACAAACTAACCAAAGCCAAGGAATGTTGAACATTCAACTCCCAAGCTCGAGATTCCTTTTTTTAAAATGCAATCATAAAAATTACTAACGGAGTATCCATTGCCATTCCTCCAACAAACAAAAGAATCTGGTAAAGAGCACCACAGTTGAACCAGAACCAATAAAAGTAATAATTCCTGACTATGGACGACTGCTGCCCAAAGAGCAGGACAAATCCACCACCGAACAGCCCACGTCCAAACACCATTAATCACTCCCCCATTTGGGAAATCTTCGGATACAGAAGATCCGCCAACAAAAATAAATCCTAAAACAAGTTACAAATAGGTGACAGACTAATCCATTGATCATGCCAAAAATTAATGCAAGTGTCATCACTAAGTTTGCAGGAGATAGAAGAAGAAAACTAATTTACCAACGGTTTCGATTCCAATCTCCTAACCGCATAAAGATCCCTTCATGAAAGCGGCACTTTACTTCTTGAGTGAAAACCTGAGTTGCTATAATTGTTATTATTGTTGATTATGACTCAGTAAATTCAAAATTTTGCATTTTTAGTTACTATCTCACCCACGAGATCTTTGTGTCAAATTTAATCATTTTGTATCATTTTTTATAAGACAAAATCTTTTAAAGAGACAAGTAAAGAGATTTTTAATACTAGGAATTAAAATATTTTTTAAAATTACTTAAGGATGGAAAAACCCATTGAAATATGATAGAATTTAGTGATTCATATATTTAGAAGAAGGAAGATTTTGGTTCAAATGGATAAAAATTAAAAAGTGTTGGGTTTGATTTATAGGTAATGTCAAGAGGGGAAAGACCAAGGCCGCATAACAGTTTATGAGTATTAATATAATCTAGATCATTAATATCCTTATATATACTTGTAACAGTGAAATCCTAATTAGTGTTATTCATAACAAATTAATAACACAGAACAATAACAGTTTTATAGTCGCGGACATAGGTATTTTGACCGAACTGCATGAATTAAGCTTTTGTGTGCTACTCTCTATTCTGATATGTATTCGCGTAATTGTTCCGAAAAAAAGTGTTCTTAAAAATTTGTTGAGAAAATTTATTATACTCATTAGTAATCTCTTGTTGATACTCTTGATCGATAACGGACCAAAGAACTTCTATCACTTCATTAATAAATTATTTTGGGTTGAACTAATTTTTGTGTGTGTTGATTCTCTATTTTCATCTTTATCCTTCTTATCTTGAGTTTCACATTGTGTATGTTGGTAGGTTAACATTGATTAAGACTATATAGTGTGTCTGCTTTTGTTCTTTATCCCATGCAATGTTACTCTTAGTGTGTTTGAATTCTCCGTTTCATAATAAAATGGTGTCCAATGTAAGGAAAAGGGCCTAGTTTTACAAGTGAGTACCATGAGTTTTGAATAGGATATTAAGAAATTTTCTAGAGATAACAATTTCGGGATCTGAAAAGTGAATATTTAAACAATTTTAATTCATAAAAATTGTGCAAAAGTATTGAAAGGTAAGACATTGATACCCACAAGTCAAACACAAGAGTGGATATAGAAGTTCCATTATCTTGTGCCTTAGAGATAAATTATTAAGGGAATTTGCAAGGGGGAAGATTGAGAAAATGTAGACCACACTTGAGTCATTGTTTATGACCATATATTTGACTCATAGGATGTGTTTGAAACATCCAGCCTACTCATTTCAGATGATAGAGAACAAATTCAGTGTGGAGAAATTGACAAAACATCACTAAATTATTGATGACTTGATAAATATTAAGGTTAAACTTGATGATAAGGACACAAATATATCCTTCTTAAGTTCATTACCTAGATCTTTTCAATAATTTACTTATTTATGGTAAGGAATGCCATATCACCTTGGAGGAGGTTCAATAGACTATAAGAAGCAAAAAATTAAATAAGATCGAAGAGTTAAAGGTTGATGATAATATGTTCATGATATTAGGACGGTTTGACTTAATATGTTTGACAACTGTGAGTTCTTTTTATGCGATATGAAGTATTTTCCCAAACATAAGTGGAATCAATTGTCTATAAGCATGTTAGATATGTAGGTTATTACATTATAATTGAACACGACATGTTAAATAATTTTCATGCGATATTGGTATTTTCCAAAGGGTTTAATATACTTGCATATATATTTTGGATGGTCCCATTTTGATTAGAAATATATCACTAGAAAAATAATATAAAGTGAAATTTTGAAGTTGTGTGCATAATTCTAGTAGTTTATGAATATGTTTACTCAGATCTTTGGGTTCCAACATGATTTCAACATGTAAGGGTGGTTTATATTTTTCTCACTAAGGTTGATGATTTTTCTATAATATTATGGGTTCATATTTTGAAACATAAAAGGGTCATCAATGAAAAGTGTAGAGAAAGGTAAATTCTTGTAGGTAATGAATTGGGAATTAAATTTAAAGTTTTAAGAGATAATAATGGCCAATAGTCTAATGACCTTTATAGGAAACTAATTATTAAGATAAATAGAATTTTAGTTGTCACACCATAAAAAAATATCCTAGTTAAAAGCATGAGTATGAGAATACTGAAATGAGTAAGGTGTATGTTATTGGAAGTTGAGCTACCCAAGACTTTTTTAAGTGAAGTTGTTGCTATTATAGCTTATTTCATCAACATATGTCCATTCATAGGATTTAAAACATCTCTCGGGGTTTGAATTGGAAAACTAGTAAACTACTTTAATTTGAAGGATTTCATAGCTTTGGTATTTACGTATATCATGCAAGACAAACTTAATGCATGTCAAATATATATTTTTAGCTTATCTTAAATGAGTGAGGATATATGATATGGGAGATGGATTCTAGGGGATCACATTATATCAAAGAAAGAATGTTACTTTTGATAAGACTTGTATAAGGATGAAGCGCAAATACATAAAAGTGAAGTAATCAAAAACTAAGGAAGTGAACACCTAGTTTAAGGTGGAGGTCATTTTCTATTGCATGGATATCTTGAAGATACAATTTACAAGGGGAAACTAAAAGGTTTTGTAATGTACACGTCTAATGTGTATCTAAGGAATGAGGAAGGCATTCTCTACATGTGTGTATATGTGGACGTGCACACGTGTGATATCCTAATGGAAATATCTATCAAGGAAGATATCAGTATGTTCAAGAAGACTTTCAATAGAGAATGGGAGATAAAAAATCTTAGCGAGGCTAAGAGAAAACTAGGGATGATATCATGATAAATAATGAAAGAAGTGAGTTGTTCTTATATCAATCTAGTTACTTGAAGAAAGTGGTGTAGCATTTTATAATGTTTGATTTTATAATGCTTGATGCTAAAATGGTCAAGTCTTTTTTAGGTTAATACATTAAGCTTCAGATTATGCAATGTCCTAAAACTGAAATGATAGGAATATTACATAGAGTACTCCCTATGCAAGTGAGAATTAAATTATTATGTATGGTATAGTTTTAGTAGACCAGACTAAGCATATGTCATTAGCATAGTGTTGTACCACAAAAGTAACTGCAAACTATTGTATCCATAGAGAATAGTTGTGTTTCAAAGACCGTTATATAGTTTCTATAATTATAATAATAAGTTTTTTAAAGTTGTTTATTCGTGAAATTGAAGTAATAGAAAATAGATTAAACTTACAGTATTAGTATTGAGAAAACTTGTTAGAGATAGATGTCATCAGTATCATCCTCATGTATGACCATTAATTAGTAATATGTTTTTCTACTTAAATACTAATATTACTTCTTATTGCTTTTATTATTGCTCATGTCTGAGTCAATGACATGAGATTAATCATATTACCTAATAGACGATTTCACAACCTATTAACTAATACAATAGCATTAAGCTTCAAAAATATTTGCATATAAAAAACCAAAATCTATGTCTAGAATTTAGAATCCAATAGATGAAATATTGGATCCAGTAATGACCAATAACTTTTGTATATCAAGTCATTCCATGAGAAAATGTTTTAGGTATGTAATCCAAAACAAGCATTAAATAAGAATAGTCCATTAATATGTAAGCGTAAGTAAAATTAGATAAAAATCCATGATCCTAATAAATATATGAGTATAATGATTCATATGTATCTGGATTTCACATCAATTGAACACTCTACATACAAACAACTTTAAGTAGTAATCACAAACAAAAAATTCAAACTTTTCTACAAGTACTTAATCATGAAAACAATTTAAATATTACAGGTCTTTGTGTAGGCTCATCTTTGATCTTCCTTGCACTTTACTCTCTGCATAAAATTTTGGCATGTCCTCAGGTTATCATAATATGAGTTGTTTGCAGAGATCCTCGCTTAGAAACAATAATCCTCACTAAGCCATAAAATAACAGCAAATTGTGCTTAGAGCACAACAAAGCTTACTTAGCGGGATTCATATAACAACTATCATCACCTGTTGTACTTGTTCAAATTCATCTCAAAATACAACATAGTCAAGGGGATATGTCTCAAACACCATGTTCCAAAAGGTACGTAAGTGTTTTGGGATCTTGGGCATGCTCGTGTACGCAGTGCAAATGACCAACATACACAAGTCCTTGGTGCATGAAAGTGTGAGTGTTGTACCCCAAAATTTTCCCTCCCTTTTCTTCAAGACATTTCTCACAAAAGATCTCAAATGATCAAGGATTCTCAAAGAGTTGATCAGACAAGCTCACCTCCTAAGTACTAAGACCACAAATTAGGGTTTTGGTTTTCACAAGGAAAATTGAACTTCTAATGCATTAAATGACTTTCATGGTTCATCATAGACCTAAAAGAATGCTCATTCCAAGTTTCAAGTCTTGCATCTCAAAATGGCTCAGTCAGTTGCGCAAATGATTGAAAATCAGCTGTATTGGATAAAAAGTCAATTGTGGCCAGAGTAGAGTCAAATTTCAATATTTTTGGTCAACATCAAAATTTTGAAGTCATATTCATTATTTGATCAAGGGATGATAATAATTCCTCAAGGAAAGCATTCAAATCATCAAAGGGGCAAAATTGACCAAATTAGGGTTTTGACTGAGAATGACTGGTCATTGACTTTTGACTTAATACATGACATAATGACTCAAAGCATGATATTAAGGACTCAAACACAATATCTTGAACTAATTGCATGGTGCAAAACATCCTTAAAGATCAAGTGATTGATATTTGAAATTTGGATCAACTGATGAAAAGCCAACTAATACACAAAAGTCAAACTTTGACTTTTTGGTCAACATTGGATTTCAAAGATCAAGATTCATCAATACATTCAAAAATATAAAACTTGATCATCAAGAATCAAGAAATTGAAGAAAAGTCAACAAAAAGTCAATATTTCCAAGACTTAGAAAAATTCTAAGTGTTTTTATCCTTATTAAATTCACTACTTCATGACCATTTTTCACCAAGGTGCAAGATGATTCAAAGAAAACTTGCAACATGAAAGTTTTAGATCTTGATGAATTCTACAACTTTTCCATTGAGGGTTGATGTCCAAAAAATGCTTGGATTAGGAGATATAGACTCATAAAGTCATGACATTTTTAACAAAACACTTCGTGAAATTTTTAACAAGTTTGGTCTGATTTTAGTCCCAACTTTTTGGCAATTTTTCACCAAGTTCCAAGTTAATTTAGCCAAAGTGGTCAACATGAAGGTTGTAGACAATGTTTCAAGCTTTCCAAAATGTCCAATAACACATTTTTATCATGCTTGAACTAAGAGATTCTAAGAGAAGAAGTTGAGCATTCATTCTTGAATTACAATGCATTTTCATGAAGAACTTATGATCAAATCTCAAACCTATGCTGCAAAATATTGCTTTGCAGGCTTCTAACTTGCAAATAACTCCATAATTTAATGTTTACACAATTTATTGAGCTATTATCCAAGTGGTTAAGGTATTGTCCAAACCATTTTTCCATTAAGGGAAGAAAGCCAAGACTTCCATTTTGGAAAAGTGACTTTAATCATAAAGTCCACTTTCCTTGAGCCTTGCACTTGTTTCTTATGAAAATACACAATGTCAAAGCCAGAAGAAACATATCTAAAGCCTCCAGCCATTTCAGACCATGCTTGGACTATGCATTGGAACAATGTACTTCAAGTTGCTTCAAAACTAAGTTTCAAAACCACAACTTGTCATCTTAAAAATCTGGTTGTTTGAACCTCCAAAATCTCTTGCCTATAAATAGAGGAAGTATTTGCAAGATAACAAACAATATGACAAGCCCCCTAACCCTCTTAAACTCTCCTAAATCAGAATTGGCATTCAAATCCTCCATTGTTGCAAGTTATGACCTTAAACTCCAAACACTTAATCCACTCGTGCATTTTCACTCTAAATCAATCACAAAGCTTCTATAACTCATATAGAGGCTATCCAAACACTTGCTACACAACTATAACACCATTTTCATCATCCTCCATTTTCAAAAACAGCAACCTGCAACTTGACTTCTCCAGAAGAATCCAACCACTCTCAATCCAAAGTAAGCATTGCAATAGCTTTCTGAGAGTTTGGTGAAGCTATCCAGATCATCACAACACCTCCAGGAGTGATCAACTTCAAATACGATTTACAGTTTTGAGGTATGTTTTCTCAACTTTGAACTTCCTATACAAGCATCATTAATGGTTACTTTGTGAATGAAAAATGTAGACATCATGGCCCTGAAGCTAACTATGCCTTTAGTTTTCATTTATATTTCTTGAGGGATGAGAATTTTGAAGTTGAACTTTCTGAAAAATTAGGGTTTATTTTGGTACCAATGAAAATTCATGTTTATCTTTGAGAATTAGCTTAATTTGTTTACATGGTTGGATTCGTGGTGAATAATCAAGCAACTTTCATGTTTACATTTTTAAAAATGGTTGACAAATGAGCAAGCTCAGAATTTTAAAAATAATGGTATTGTTGTTCTGGCATGAGGAAGAAGATGAAATAAAATCAAGAACGAGTTTATAAAAAATTTAGTCCAAGTTATTTAATGACCAGTTGAAATAGCCACCCTAATGACAGAGCATGTGCGCGCTAAGTCAATTGTCTATAGGGACCTGGGTTCGAGCCCCAACGGCACCCTTTTAATTTTGACATATTTTTTTCTATGAGATCATGTGCGGGCAAGTCCAGGAAGCGCATGCTACACTCATCTCTATCACCATCAGATCATTAGACAATCATATCAAACTCCCTAGAGAAAATGACCATGATGCACTCTCAAAAAGTTGGCCATACTGGATAACAAACAAGCGCTGGTGTAATACAGTGGGAGAACTGACTTGGTTGTTTTGTGTTTGATTGCAATTTTTGCAAATAGCAAGAGTCGCCATTGACTTTTCTTTTATCCAATAAGGAAAGGGTGAAAAGAACAGGAAAGACCTTTGAGATATTTTCTTGAGTTCGGGGGGTAGATTATGAAAAGGGAAGGTGTTAGCGCCCTTTTCATCCATGTTATCTATGGGCTCTTAGTTGCATGCTAGATCACTTAAAAAATGCTTTGTTTGAAAGTTTGTTTTGTGATAGGTGTAAGTTTGAAAATATTTTGCAAAATTCCTTTGTTGCGGCTAACTTTGTAATGATTCTCGTCTCTATAAGAATGCATACAAAGTGTTGGTTTTGAAAATAGTTTAAAGAGATGTTTGTTTTTGAAGATGTTTTTGAAATTGTAAGAGTGAAAATGGTTTTGATTTGCAAGCAAGCAACTAAGAACATTCTGCCTATTCGAAAGTCTTTTTTTCATTTCTTCCTTCCTTTGATATTGCTATCTTACCATTGATTGGTAAGAAGCCTTATCTTTAGATGTAAGAGGGACGGGCGTGGGTCATCGTATAGTCATGAATAGAAATGTTGTGAGATATCTTAGCATTTCTCTCGAGGGACTAAGATCATTTATAAGGCAACATTCGAAGCGTCATCGAGGTACTATGATCTTTTGATTGTTTTTGATAAGACATCTCACATGCATATTATGACCATTTTTCAAAGCAACAAGAGGAGTTAACCCTTGCGGTGTAAGTGTGCAAGTGTTTATTTTTTCATGCTTGATTTTGTCTTGAATTAGGGTTTTCTAAGAAGTGATTTTAGTCTTTCCATACACATCCTAATTACTAACATTTATATGAAAGCGGTAAATTGCGGAAAATAAATTTACTACGTATTACATCACTTAGGGGATGGGGATACAAATTTAAAAATGGGGATTGCAAGAAATTAAATCCTAATTATCTATTACAACCATGTTGAAACTTGAATAATGTACAAGAATTAAAAAGGAATATAATATACAAGATATGTGTTGTACCCCAAAATTTGCCCTCCCATATTCTTCAAGATTTGGCAAGATCAAGCTTCAAAATCTCTCAAAGGTTGCACAGTCCAATTGCCTCCTAATACAGTCAAAATTAGGGTTTTGGTCCTTGCAAAGAAAATGAGGTTTTCAAGGGTCCAATCAAGTCCCAAATACCTATATACATTGTCAAGTATCCATATGTCAAGTTTCAAGACTCACAGCATCAGATTGGATAGTCAAAAACCCTAATTGCTTCACAGTCAACTGCAGGGGCAAAATGGTCATTTGACAGTCAAAAGTCAAAATTTTTGGTCAACATCTTATCTTGAAGACACAGTCATCATTTGATCAATTCTTGATCATGATTCTCAAAGCATGGCTCAAAAAGTCTCAAGATGCAAAAGTTTCTATTTTTGGACAGCTAAAAAGTCAACTGCAAATTAACCAGGGCATAACTTCCTCATGGTTTATCAGAAAAATCCCATCCAAAGCTCATTTTGAAGAGAATGACATTTCCTACAACTCATATTCACACTTCAAGTCCAAGAAATGCTCTCACAAAAAGTTATCAATTTCAACATTATAAGTCATTTTCAAAAGTCAACAAAAAGGCACTTTAAGTCAAAGACCATAACTTGAGATTGGTAAATAAAAATGACATGGGACCAAAGACATTGGTTAGAGGACCTCAAGACCTTTTGAAAATGTCCAAGAACATGATCATAGCTTCAAAATTGAGCAAGATATGCATTGGAGAAGTTGGGAAATTTTTGGGAACTTTGAAAAGTCAACTTTGCTTCAAAAGCTTCAAAATTGATAATGGGCCTCAAATTCTTCCTTGAATCATTACCCAAAGCATATGCACGACCCATTGAGCTAAAAATGATTTATTTTCTTATTTTTAATTAATTAATTGAATTTTTATTCATATTAATTCATTTAATTAGATTTAAATATGAAAAAAATATCAAATAATGCTTTTCAAATCTTTTTGTGCAGCAAATTCACTCATCACATGCTAAGGATTTCGTGCATCAATCAACAAGACCAAATCTTCCATAATTGGCAAGGTTTTCATGGCAAAAAGATTGAAAAAGATATGGGAAAAATCAAATATTGAAATCATAAATTCAATGGATCTTTGGGCTTGTTTTTGACCTAGTTTGCTTCATGTACATATGCACAAATCAACCCTATTCTAAAGGACACGAAAAGCTGCTCAGAAAGAGAGAACCAAATTGCAATTTTTCACCAAAAACTTGAAAACTGATTTCATAGTTAGAGCACAATTCAAAGCTTCGAAAGCATTCCAATATGTTGCCTAAACATCCAGGAAGCGTTTGCAATCAAGAACGAGTCAAAACGTGTAAAGAATTGAAGAACACAGGCTATACAGTTTGCCAAAATTCCTTGAATTCCATATCATGATTCATGCACTTTTAGCCATTTTTCTTGATTGATTTATACTGATGTTAACCTTCTGAAGCGATTGGTACAACTTAATTGTGATAATATTGCCTAAACCAGAATCCACCATTGTTGAAACCTAGGGTTTCAGAACCTCAAAATTGGGGGTTCTCATATATGGAAAAATTGGACCTTGAGACCTATGCCATTGAATTCAAGAGCTCCATACGAACTCAACGATGACCTCGCGCTCAATTTATGTTAACGCATCCTCTAATCGCTATTTTTCGTGGCTGTGTTTTGTGGGGGTTTAAAACCCCCGCTATTTGTTTTTCTATTTGCAGATAAATGAAGAAGAAGGCTAGCGTGTCATTACATGGTTGGGAGATTCAAATCTGGCGCGTGATTTTTGTTCATACCACTAATACTTGATTTTTTTTATATAATAATTATTCTCCATTATGTTAACAAAGAAACGCAATAGCTCAATTGGTTGATGAGGTGTCCTGTAGGTATAGGGACCTGGGTTCGATTCCCAGGTCCCCCCATATGCTTAATAATTTTTGTTTCAATATCTTCTAGCACATCACATCCTCAAAGGTTCACCATACGCACTCACGCTCAGGCTTGCCACATACTCATGATGATCAATCTGAAGGCTACAAAAGGAGGTCTATCATATACCTCAGTCAACCAAGGCACACGCAAGCGTGGAAAGTTAACAAGGCTTAGATCTGATGGGCCAGAATTCTTCAATCTTACCTCCATAATGGGCCAGACACCCCCCTTGTTTGTATTCTTTTTAATTTTCTTTTCTTTTCTAAATTCTTTTCAATTGTTTTTTTAATTGTTTTATTTAATTCACCAAAAATAATTTTCATAATAAAAAAATCAGAAACCAAAAAATATTTAATGTTTAATTCTTATTAATTTCACTATTAGAATATTTTTGTAAATAAAACTAACAATTAATTTAGTTAATTTAGGTTTTAAACTTTAATCATTTTTCTTAATAAATAAAAATATGTAGAATTAGGTTTTGACGTTTTCACATTTTTCTTTTTCTTTTTTCTTAATTAATTATTATTAATCACCATTATAAATCACTATTAATTTTGTAAATAAATATGTAAATTAACTAATTAGTGTAAATTAGGTTAATTTTAATATTTTCTTTAATAATTAAAAATAACTTAGAATTAGGGTTTGTCTTGATTTTAATTTTCAAAAACGTAAAAAACAATTTCTTTTTTTGAATTAAATAATTAATTAGACTTTAATTTCAATTTAATTTCAAAAGGGTCAAAACCCTCGAACCTCCTAACTTTTATTCTTTCGCACGTTATTCTTTTTTCTTTTCGAATATTATGTAACTGCTCAAGGCTTGTAATAGTAATTAGGTCTCTCTTTTTTTACTTTCCGCATTTTTATCAAACGGGTCTTTGTAATTTGGCGATGTATAGGCCCGCGCCTTGTAATAGCGTAGGATTTATCTTTCCGCATTTAAATTTCCGCACTCTTGAATTCTAAATTGTATGAAAGAATGTATGGTTAACTAAAAATAACTCGTAGCTCACAAATGCCATGATCAAAGATAATTGCTAAAAACAACACACAAATTCACACACCACTCTTAGGGTACGCCTCACCTGTTGCCTTCGAAACGTGGTCGTCAAGTATAGGACGTCTTAGTAAGTCCTTATGTCCATGATCCGGTTGCCTTGGAAAAGGTTGCCTCGGAATAGTTGCCTCGAAACGGTTGCCTCGAATTAAAAAAAGGATCAAGGAAATAAGGGTAGCTTCTAAGGTGTCCTCACTGTTGCTTCGGTGACCACACTGTCCCTAACACCCGAATTGACCCGAATACCTCCAACGGTGGTGCTACCTATCTCTCAATGGTGGAATGACACTACCTTAAGGACATTTACCCAGCCTAATTCCTTAGGGTAGGTAGATGACTCATAGATACTTGCTCTATTCAAAAACAAATCAAAACTCTTTTCACACCGACACTTTCAAAAAAGCTTTCAAAACAGTTTTTCAAACACTCTTGAGGACTGATACAAGAGTTATTCTGAAATCTTTAAACGAAACTTTTTCAAACCCACTCACACTTGAAAAGCAAACATCTTTTGAAAACACAATGAGCAAGTATCTAAGAGCCCATGGATAACCATGGATAGAAAGGGTGCTAACACCTTCCCTTTCTATAAATCTACCTCCCGAACCGAGAGATAATCTCATAAGGAATTTTGCTGTGCTTTTGTCCTGTCCATGTTGGAGAAAATAAAAGACGGTGGCGACTCTTGCTTCCGCGACATTTCGCGAAACCAGCGTTAAACAGTCAGTTCTAAATCCACCGATCACAGAACTGGCGACTCTGCTGGGGACTCTTATAAAGTGAGGTGTACCTTAGGACTAAGATCACTTGTGTTTTCAATTGTCTGAATTGTTTGCTTTATTATTGTGGGTACTGTCTTGGGAGTTCTATAGATCCTAACCCGGATCTGGGGAATACCTTCTTAGAAAGTAGCAACAAGACTGTGAGGGAACTGTGCGGGGTATACCGACATGGTTGAAGCAGTCTGCTACGTTGATGTGGCACTTTGGTGAGTACCAGTAACCCTTGAGTCCAGTCAAGGAGAGTACGGGGCCGCCGCGTGGTGTCGTGAAGCATCAACTGACTTTAGGAACCTTAATTGAACCATCTTGGCCTCTTTAGGGTAGTGAGATAACTGACTTTGGTGCAGTCCGAGGTTGGTTGATACTCGATACTACACTCAGTTGAGGGTTGTTTTCTTGGAATATTTCGGTCGCCAATTCAGTGGCTAAATCGAAACGATGAACAATGAAAGCAATCCAATGATATTGGGACCCTTAGAACCCGGTTACTTCTGATAGGACAGGTTTTGAGCCCACCAACTTCAAGAGGGTAGTACCCCAAACTCCATGCTGGCCTGAACTCTAAGGGCTCTTTTGTGTGACTTGTGTGCCTTCAAACTTGATTACTTGCATACCTATTATCTGACACTTGAGTTTCTCGCAGGTTTTGTTTACAGTCCTTAATTTGGACTCATAACAGGGTTTATCCATATCACTCCATGCATAGCATAACATCATACCATTGCATGCATCCGACATAAAGACTAATCCATTTCAAGAATCTCAAGGGCTTGTGATGCAGGTCATGATGAACCAATATGTCTAGCAAGGGGCAAAGGGGATTTATTTTCCTCTAGCCAAGGTCGTCAGGGGCTATGACCCACTAGATATGGTGAGCCTTGACCCTTGAAGAAGGACTCTCAGCAACATAAAATTCCTTCAATCAAGCTACAAAATTCTAACCAATTTTTCTGTTTACCCCGCGAGATCCTTGGAAACATTGCATGCATATCATACATATCATTGCATTACAGGTACCACTGTTTACAAGTCACTTACCTTCTTTGCTGTTCATTTCAGCAGTCTCATTATGAAGCCTGAATCATCTACTGAGCAATCCATCAAGGCCCTCCAGGCTCAGAACGCCCAGTTCCAGGAGTTAATTAAGAATCTAGCCCAAGGTCAACAGGATTTGAAGACTCTGCTCTCGAAGAAGAAGAAGAGAACGGTGTTGTTCAACCCGAGACGCAAATCTGGGAATGGATCACTAAATGAAGTGGAGCAGACTACCCCATTTGTTGGAAAGGACAGCCCCCATGAGAGAGAGGTTCCTAGCCCAGTGGTCTCCGACAATGAGACAGAGTTTGATGATGAACAATACCCTCCAGCTGAGGACAGGTATAAACAGTTGGAAGACCGGCTAAGTGCTATGGAGACACAAAAAGTGCCCGGCCTGGACTTCGAAGATCTAGGTCTGTCTTCTGGGGTAGTGATCCCACACAAATTCAAGGCACCTGCCTTTGCAAAGTACGACGGGGCATCCTGTCCTAAGCTGCATCTCAGGTCATACATAAGGAGGATCCAGCCCTACACGGCTGACAAGAATTTGTGGATTCACTTCTTTCAGGATAGTCTGTCAGGAACTCAACTCGACTGGTTCTATCAACTGAATGGAGCCAACATCCGCAGCTGGGAGGACTTGGCCACTGCATTCTACAAGCAGTACCAGTACAATGCCGATCTTGCTCCCACGCGTACCCAGCTTCAGGGGATGTCTATGGGTACAAGCGAAGGCTTCAAAGAATATGCTCAAAAATGGAGGGACCTTGCTGGAAGGGTACAACCACCTCTGACTGATTGGGAACTTGTCGATATGTTCTTGGGGACCCTGTCTGGGCCGTTCTTCAACCATCTGATTGACAATTCTTCTGCTGGGTTTACAGATTTGATCTTGACTGGGGAAAGAATTGAAGCTGGTATCAAGGCTGGAAAGATTCAAAAGGCCGCACCTTCTGATACTCACAAAAAGCCTTACATGGGGAAGAAAGAGTCTAATGCTGCATACAGTCAAAAGAGTCGTCGTGACCAACATGCAGGGGCAGTCATGATCTCTGGTTCTGCACCACGCTGACAACCACAAAAGGGAAATCAGCGAAGGCCGGACGAGCCTAAAAGACGATTCACCAACATCAACATGCCATTGTCACAAGCATTGCAGCACATGTTGAAGATGAATCTGATTGCGGTGATCAACCCTCCTGCAAACCCCAAGACCTCTTCTCCAAACTACAACCCAGAAGCGAGGTGTGCTTATCATTCTGATAGCCCGGGGCACGATACTGAGGATTTTTGGGCGCTAAAATACAAGATCCAGAATATGATCGACGCCAAGGAGATCGAATTCGAGCATGCTGAGACTCCCAATGTGATCACTGCTCCATTGCCAAAGCATGGCTAGGATTGGAAATTTTTGTTCATTCGAATGTTCGAGTTGTAATTTTCTTTATCTATTCAAACATTTTATTTTAGGTCAAACTTAGTTATTTCATTAATGCATTACACGTGTCTGTTTTGAAGTAATTGTGTTCACTATATTCAAAATTGCTTTTATTTTTTATGTTCAACTCTCGGTTTTAAAATTCCAAGCCTCTTGAGGGAGGATGACGAAAACGATACCACAATTTACAGTATGCTTTTGAACAAACCCCGCTGATGAGGTACATGCATTGTTTCAATTCCTAAACACTGGAGTTATAAGGAAGATAATCCCTCGTCAACCCCTTCGAGCCAAAGAAGTAGGAGTTTTTCTTTTCGAAAATTAAAACCCTTAATCATAACCTGGGGCAGGGTAGTTCTCTCAGTTGATCCAAGTGCACAGCGAATAGCATCAAATGAGTCCTTCCAAAACAAAAGACGATGATGGTTCTTAATAATCATAAGGACGGGCAGTCATTATTTCAAAAACAAAAGCCCAACAAGTCAAAACCTATGAAGGAGACTTATAAAACTGGGGCATCCCGCTGACTGTAAACCGGTCAGGCAAAAAACAGGGATAACAAAATAAAAAAGGAAGAGGTTTTACAAACCCTCAACCAAAAGGAAATGACTGCCTATTCAAAATAAACTGTCAATAATCCGAACCATCACCAGAATATCAGGACAAAGACTCAAACAAGGTCTAACGTACGATCAACTGAGTTTAGGTTTGAAGAACATCACGAAGAGAGGGTGGGTACAAATAATTTGAGCCTTTATCCTTTGTTTCTTAAACCATGAACCAGGCCACGTTATAACCCTCAAAAGTCCTAGCTGAAGCATGGGTTAGTTCGAAAGCATACTGTTATGAAAGATATCTTGACTCCTAAAGGCTTGCTGTGAAATAACGAGTTGACATCACATTTTACAAAATTCACTGGTTTTACTGAAAATGCATTTTTCAAAAACTTCAAGACAGACATAAGCTTTGCATTTTAAAATAACATTGCATGCACATGACTATTTGTTTGAACAACATAGAAGTTCGCACGACGAATGTCTAATGAACAAAAGCACCTCCAATCAAGGGGCATGGCATGATCATTGTCTGTCATCTGGGGCAGTTAAGTCAAGATTCGGAGAATCTCTCAAAAGGCCAACCAGCTTGGGGCAAATCTCCATCACTTGGGGCATTGGACGATCAAACGAAGATCTTCTGGTGGTATGGCAACACAACAACAGGGGCAACTCCCTACATTCTGAGAGCGTGAACATAGTCGAAAAAATACTACGCATAATCAAAGATCCGCTAGATTGACACGCCTAGGCAAAAATAAGGGCTTCCCGGCGAACTAAAAGGGTTCGGGCAAAAATAAGGGATGAAATAAAAAGATCTGTACACCCGGCAAGTTGAAAACCTGAAAAGGCGGCTTGGGCAAAAATGGGTATCCTGGTGGACTGAAAACCCGAAAGGGCGGTCCAGGCAAAAGTTAGGGATCAAAGCGTACGACTATGTTCCGGCACCTCGTCACCTATCCACCGGAAGATTTGTCCATTACCTCCTTCTCCCACGGAAGCTGGGGCAATAAGAATTGTCCAAACAATGAAAATGGCTCTGTCCACCAAGGTACCAAGGTAAATTCGGCTGAAGAATGTAACCAAGATGCCTTAATTCCCCAGAGAGTGAGCCAAGGTTCAGCAATACTCCCCCGAGCAGACAAGGCACCGTATCTCCAGCGAGTTGACAATACTCTTCCCGAGCAGAGTTATCCTCAGTCAGCCTTAAGGAAGTTGGGTATCCTCCAGAAGATCTCAACATTCCACAATGGAGCATACAAACATTCCTAACAAGCATCCCCGGCAGTCTTGATCTAAGATTGTTCCCCGACGGAATACCGGACATCCAGTGGAGCCATTTCCCCAGTACAATCTCAAAAGTTTCCCCAGGAAAGTGGAATCCATATCCCCAGCAGGTCTTAAAGCTTATCCCTAGTAGATTCTGGAAGCTTGTCCCCTGCAGAGTACGAACGCTCCCCCAGATTTATTCAGAAGGTTATTTCCCCACCAGGATATAACTGGGTTATCCTCAGCCAATAACCACGGAAAGATCGTCCCCGACGAAGTCTTCCCATCTTCAGTGGAGTTCATCAATTCCCTTAATAGAGCTTATCAATGGTATCCCCAGCGGAGTTATCATCAACAACTTCAACAAAGTACCTCTCTTTCCCCACAGAGTTCACTCCCCACAGAGTAATCTATTCGCCAAGTTTATTCCTCAACGGAGTCATTTTCTCCTACAGGTTCATTCTTGCAACAATCTCCCCAGCAGAAACGAAGATCTACTCTTCAACATCAGCCCAGGATTTGACTTCCCGGCACCCGTCAAGGATTTATTTTCCTAGACGAAAATACATTCATAAACATCACATCTTCATACATTATCGCATGCACATACGCATCATAGACATACAAATCTCATTTATTCTTGAGAACATCTTAAAATCATGCAGTTCATGCATCATGACATTGCATACAACTAATACTTTGCCTTTTCAGGAAAAAGTCAATCAAAAGATGATTACCATCTACCTCTATGGTTCCAGATCAACACTGGTAACAAGCCAGGAAAATTTTGTAGACGATTGATCGTGGGTTAATATCTGAAACCAGACAGGACAATTATCTACTTGATCATCATGAAGCAACCCCACACCGGTTCCTTCTCAACTTCAGATGTAGTTTTACACGAACTCATCATCAGGCAACCCCACACTGGTTCCTTTTCTTTCAGAAGAAGTCTTACACGGACTTATCATCAAAGTAACCCTACACCGATTCCTTTTCTTTCAGAAAAAGTCTTACACGGACTTATCTCAAGATGACCTTACCCCGGTTCATCAAGAAGTCTTATACGGACTTATCTCAAGATGACCTTACCCTGGTTCATCCAGAAGTTTTACACGAACTTATCCTGTAGTAACCTTACCCCGGTTCATCCAGAAGTTTAACACGAACTTATCCTGCAGTAACCTTACCCCGGTTCCTCCAGAAGTCTTACACGAACTTATCACAAGATAATCTTACTCCGGTTCATCAAGAAGTTTTACACGAACTTATCCCGAAGAAACCCTACACAGGTTCTCTCTCTTCAGATGTAGTTTTACACGGGCTCGTCGTCAAAGAAACCCTACACAGGTTCTCTCTTCCCAAAGATGCAGTTTTACACGGACTCGTCATCCAAGTGACCCCACACAGGTTCCCTTCTCAAAACTCCAGACGTAGTTTTACACGGACTCGTCATCAGTAAACCCTACACAGGTTTCCTTCTCAGCTCTAGATACGGTTTTACACGGACTCGTCATCAAAGTTAACCCTACACAGGTTCCTTCTCCATTTCAGATGCAGTCTTATACGGACTCATTATCAGTAAACCCTACACAGGTTTCCTTCCTTCAAAGATGAAGTTTTACACGAGCTCATCATCAGTCAACCCTACACAGGTGTCCTTCTTTCCAAGATGCAGTTTTACACGAGCTCATCATCAGGCAACACTACACAGGTTCCCTCTTTCAACTTATAAAAATTACAATTCAACAGACAACCTCCCGATGGCATCTATAAGCCCATCCACCTACCAACAGTCTCCAAATGGCGTCTATAAGCCCATTCCCGACAAGGTTCTGTCACATCTCCAGATGGCATCTATAAGCCCATCCTCCTATCCACCATCTCTCCAAATGGCATATGTAAGCCCATTCCTTACATCACACTGCTGATACTCTACTATGTGAGTGCAAATTTCTGGGCACTCTAGTGTTCAATCATCTTCCACCTTCGGACTATGAAAGGCACGCCAGCCAATCTACATCCTCAGGTATAAGAAGATTGAACAGGGGCAACTTTTGTACCCCAAAATTTTCCCTCCCATATCTTCAAGATTTGGCAAGATCAAGCTTCAAAATCTCTCAAAGGTTGCACAGTCCAATTGCCTCCTAATACAGTCAAAATTAGGGTTTTGGTCCTTGCAAAGAAAATGAGGTTTTCAAGGGTCCAATCAAGTCCCAAATACCTATATACATTGTCAAGTATCCATATGTCAAGTTTCAAGACTCACAGCATCAGATTGGATAGTCAAAAACCCTAATTGCTTCACAGTCAACTGCAGGGGCAAAATGGTCATTTGACAGTCAAAAGTCAAAATTTTTGGTCAACATCTTATCTTGAAGACACAGTCATCATTTGATCAATTCTTGATCATGATTCTCAAAGCATGGCTCAAAATATCTCAAGATGCAAAAGTTTCTATTTTTGGACAGTTGAAAAGTCAACTGCAAATTGACCAGGGCATAACTTCCTCATGGTTTATCAGAAAAATCCCATCCATAGCTCATTTTGAAGAGAATGACATTTCCTACAACTCATATTCACACTTCAAGTCCAAGAAATGCTCTCACAAAAAGTTATCAATTTCAACATTATAAGTCATTTTCAAAAGTCAACAAAAAGGCACTTTAAGTCAAAGACCATAACTTGCTTCATGTACATATGCACAACTCAACCCTATTCTAAAGGACATGAAAAGCTGCTCAGAAAGAGAGAACCAAATTGCAATTTTTCACCAAAAACTTGAAAACTGATTTCACAGTTAGAGCACAATTCAAAGCTTCAAAAGCATTCCAATACGTTGCCTAAACATCCAGGAAGCGTTTGCAATCAAGAACGAGTCAAAACGTGTAAAGAATTGAAGAACACGGGCTATACGGTTTGCCAAAATTCCTTGAATTCCATATCATGATTCATGCACTTTTAGCCATTTTTCTTGATTGATTTATTCTGATGTTAACCTTCTGAAGCGATTGGTACAACTTAATTGTGATAATATTGCCTAAATCAGAATCCACCATTGTTGAAACCTAGGGTTTCAGAACCTCAAAATTGGGGGTTCTCATATATGGAAAAATTGGACCTTGAGACCTATGCCATTGAATTCAAGAGCTCCATACGAACTCAACGATGACCTCACGCTCAATTTATGTTAACGCATCCTCTAATCGCTATTTTTCGTGGCTGTGTTTTGTGGGGGGTTTAAAACCCCCGCTATTTGTTTTTCTATTTGCAGATAAATGAAGAAGAAGGCTAGTGTGTCATTACATGGTTGGGAGATTCAAATCTGGCGCGTGATTTTTGTTCATACCACTAACACTTGATTTTTTTATATAATAATTATTCTCCATTATGTTAGCAAAGAAACGCAATAGCTCAATTGGTTGATGAGGTGTCCTGCAGGTATAGGGACCTGTGTTCGATTCCCAGGTCCCCCCATATGCTTAATAATTTTTGTTTCAATATCTTCTAGCGCAACACATCCTCAAAGGTTCACCATACGCACTCACGCTCAGGCTTGCCACATACTCATGATGATCAATCTGAAGGATACAAAAGGAGGTCTATCATATACCTCAGTCAACCAAGGTACACGCAAGCGTGTAAAGTCAACAAGGCTTAGTTCTGATGGGCCAGAATTCTTCAATCTTACCTCCATAATGGGCCAGACACCCCCTTGTTTGTATTCTTTTTAATTTTCTTTTCTTTTCTAAATTCTTTTCAATTGTTTTTTTTAATTGTTTTATTTAATTCACCAAAAATAATTTTCATAATAAAAAAATCAGAAACCAAAAAATATTTAATGTTTAATTCTTATTAATTTCACTATTAGAATATTTTTGTAAATAAAACTAACAATTAATTTAGTTAATTTAGGTTTTAAACTTTAATCATTTTTCTTAATAAATAAAAATATGTAGAATTAGGTTTTGACGTTTTCACCTTTTTCTTTTTCTTTTTTCTTAATTAATTATTATTAATCACCATTATAAATCACTATTAATTTTGTAAATAAATATGTAAATTACCTAATTAGTGTAAATTAGGTTAATTTTAATATTTTCTTTAATAATTAAAAATAACTTAGAATTAGGGTTTCTCTTGATTTTAATTTTCAAAAACCTAAAAAACAATTTCTTTTTTTTGAATTAAATAATTAATTAGACTTTAATTTCAATTTAATTTCAAAAGGGTCAAAACCCTCGGACGTCCTAACTTTTATTCTTTCGCACGTTATTCTTTTTTCTTTTCGAATATTATGTAACTGCTCAAGGCTTGTAATAGTAATTAGGTCTCTCTTTTTTTACTTTTCGCATTTTTATCAAACGGGTCTTTGTAATTTGGCGATGTATAGACCCGCACCTTGTAATAGCGTAGGATTTATCTTTCCGCATTTAAATTTCCGCACTCTTGAATTCTAAATTGTATGAAAGAATGTATGGTTAACTAAAAATAACTCGTAGCTCACAAATGCCATGATCAAAGATAATTGCTAAAAACAACACACAAATTCACACACCACTCTTAGGGTACGCCTCACCTGTTGCCTACGAAACGTGGTCGTCAAGTATAGGACGTCTTAGTAAGTCCTTATGTCCATGATCCGGTTGCCTCGGAAAAGGTTGCCTCAGAATAGTTGCCTCGAAACGGTTGCCTCGAATTAAAAAAAGGATCAAGGACATAAGGGTAGCTTCTAAGGTGTCCTCACTGTTGCTTGGGTGACCACACTGTCCCTAACACCCGAATTGCCCCGAATACCTCCAACGGTGGTGCTACCTATCTCTCAATGGTGGAATGGCACTACCTTAAGGACATTTACCCAGCCTAATTCCTTAGGGTAGGTAGATGACTCATAGATACTTGCTCTATTCAAAAACAAATCAAAACTCTTTTCACACCGACACTTTCAAAAAAGCTTTCAAAACAATTTTTCAAACACTCTTGAGGACTGATACAAGAGTTATTCTGAAATCTTTAAACGAAACTTTTTCAAACCCACTCACACTTGAAAAGGAAACATCTTTTGAAAACACAATGAGCAAGTATCTAAGAGCCCATGGATAACCATGGATAGAAAGGGTGCTAACACCTTCCCTTTCTATAAATCTATCTCCCGAACCGAGAGATAATCTCATAAGGAATTTTGTTGTGCTTTTGTCCTGTCCATGTTGGAGAAAATAAAAGACGGTGGCGACTCTTGCTTCCGCGACATTTCACGAAACCAGCGTTAAACAGTCAGTTCTAAATCCACCGATCACAATATGAAAAAAAGAAAATGAAGTTGTTTTGATTTTGTTAAAGAAAGGTTTTTGATTAATTAAAATAATTATGAAAATAAAATATTTTTTGTGATAGTTTTATATATTCATAAAATAAACCTTGTAAATAAATAGTGTGCAAAAAATAACTCAAAAGGAGTTGCTTTGATTGGTTGGAAAAATGTTTGAAGCTTATTAAAAAAAATAAAAAGGAAACAAACAAATGATAAAAACTGTTCTAGTCCTGCCAAGGTTTGAACCCAGGACCTTATACATAAATGCCTTTCGTGCGTGCTGTTTGTACCACTGGGGTGGTCTGTTTCATCCGTTCATAAGATGACTTCGATTAGGTACAAGATGAACTCGTTTCTGAATGTTTGAAATGCCTAGTTTCTTCTTCCTTCGAGCGCAGGGATATGTATCACCATTTTAAGCTTTTAAAAGCTTCGATTCTCAACAAAATAGAACAGTATAAATATCAATCATGTCTAAAATTTGAATACACATCTAACTATGTAACTTTCGAAAGCTACAGATCAGAGGTTAGCACAAATTTGTTTGGTGCCAAAATTAAAACCTAACTAGCCAAAGTTGGAGTTCTCAAAGTATAAGCAGTGATAATCGAAACTAAGAGCATGGTCAACTTCCTAGACATGATATCTACATTTTTTCTTTTCAATGTATATACAAATGTGTTTGAATGAAAAGTCCCAAGCTTAAGAAAAAAACTTACCTCTTGAAGCGAAACTTGAGATACTTTGACAGAGCCTCCAGGAACAGTTTGATGATGAATTAAGCCTGCTTCAACCTCCATGAAGCTACTCCAGTTGTTACTTTGCTTTTAAAATCACTTGAATCGAAGAACTGGTATATGGGGACTTAGTGAATCGAAAGACCAAAAGAACGCAAAGAGATATTTTAGATTTTTGGAGTGTTCTAGGCTAATAATCTCTCTCTTTATGTGGTGTTCGAATGGGAGAAATGGTGTGGTGTATAGATGGTGTTCGAATGGGAGATGCTCGAAGGATTCTGGAGTTGGTTCTTCAAAAACCAAAAAGGACAAGCAATGTGGCTTTGGATGGAGATTTTGAGTTTTTGAGAGTTTGGGAGTGTTTGGGGATTTTTTAACACAACAAGAATCGCTGGACTCTTTGATTTTCAAATGGTTTCTATATTTATAGAGAAAAGGTTAGAGGTGTTTTACGCAAGGGATCTCTCTGTTGTAGGGTTTTGACTAGGTGACTTGCTTTTTTTGTTGAAGAAAAGTGGAAAATAAGTTTAAAGGTGCTGTACAAGCATGGTCTAAAGTTGTTAGAAGCCTTAGAACTGTTGCTTCTAGTTTATAGGGGAAATGTATGCAGAAGGGACAAGCGCAAGGCTCAAGAAAATTTTCTAAAAATGGAAATGATAACTTTATGCCATTAAGGGAAAGTTGGCTTGGAAAACACTTGCGTAAGAGTTTAATTTAATTGTGTAAATAATTAATTATAGAGTGAGGCACAAGTTTGAGGCCTGAAAATCAAGATCATGTAGCATGGCCTAAGGATTCTGTCTTTAACTTGATTCCTTAAATCGAATACTCCCTCCTTCCATAACTTTCGACTAGACTCATCAAAGCAATATTCGTTTCCACTAATTGTGTGCCCTTCGAATGGGCCATCTTCATCTGAATATACCACTTTGAATCCTTTTGTTTTGATCACGTTGGTCCAACCTTTGACCAAACTCAAAGGCAAGCAAGACTAATTGTTCTCACCAATGCATGCTTTTCGAATGGGCCACCAAATGTGTGTCCTTCGAATCCACCAAATTGTGTGTCATAGTGTAGGAACTATGCGTGTTGAAGGGTTTAAAGGTGGAATCGAAGCAAGCATGAAGGGAGTCATTGCTTTGTGGGTGATAGCATGAAGGAAGTCATTTCCTTATGCCTTCTAGCATGAGGGAAGCCCCTACTTTGTGAATAGAAGTAAACCTGCAGGAGGTCATTGCCTTGTGAATTGAAGCAAGCAATGAAGGAAATCATTGCTTAATCGAAGCTTATATGAAGATAGTTATTTTTCCAATCGAAGCTTGCATGAAGATACCCATTGTCCAAATGAAGCTTGTATATAGATAACCATTTGTCTAATCGAAGCTTGCATGAAGATAGCCTTTGTCCAAACGAAGCTTGCATGCATGATAGCCACTGTCCAAATGAAACTTGTATGAAGATAACCATTTGTCCAATCGAAGCTTGTATGAAGATATCCTTTGTCTAAATGAAGCTTGCATGCAAGATAACCATTGTCCAAGTGAAACTTGTATGAAGATAACCATTTGTCCAATGGAAGCTTGCATGAAGATAGCCTTTGTCCAAACGAAACTTGCATGCAGGAGGCCACTGCTTTGTGAATTGAAGCAAGCATGCAGGAGGCCATTACCTTCTGAATCGAAGCAAGCCTGCAGGAGGCCATTGCTTTCTGAATCGAAGCAAACCTGCAGGAGGTCATTTCCTTATGAATCGAAGCAAGCCTGCAGGAGGCCATTGCCTTCTGAATCGAAGCAAGCCTGCAGGAGGCCATTGCCTTCTGAATCGAAGCAATCCTGTTTCAAAGGGAGACATTGCCCAGTCGAAGCTATCATGAAGGAAGGAGTTCAATTGAAGCTAGTATGAATCAAAGCAATGCCTAGTTGAAGCTAGTATGAATCGAAGCAAGCTTGCTTTTCTTCAATTTTGTCAAAAAAATCGATTTTATCTGCTTTACTCTTTTAATAGTTTCCTCTTTGACTTGATGCTTGAAAATCCAATATGATCCATGGCAACTATGTGGGGCATTAAAAATCTAATTATACTTGTGCAATCTTGAACTTTAGTTTTAAGTCATCGGTGTTAAGGAAGTATCTTGAGCTGATCAAACCTTGTGCAGTCTTGACCCAATAGAAATCTTGTGAGAAAATGCTTGATAAATGAGAGGGAAAATTTTGGGGTACAATAGCTGCCCCTGTTCAATCTTTTTGAACCTGAAGAGTGAGATTGGCAGATCTGCCTTTCGTGACTTGAAGGTGAAAGATGATTGAACACTAAAGTGCCCAGAAATTGAACTCGATGATGTGTTGAGTTGGGAATAGGCTTATAGATGCCATTTGGAGAGATGACGGAGAGTTATCAGAGACGGGCTTACAGATGCCACCCATGGTGACAGAAAAGGTCTTTGTTTCACCTGTTTTTAACTGGAAGAAACAAATCTCACCTGAAGAGATATTTGATTCGCCTGTCTTTAACTGGGAGAAATAGGTCTAACCAGAAGAGGTCTTTGATTCGCCTGTCTTTAACTGGAAGAAGTAAATCTAACCAGAAGAGGTCTTTGATTCACCTGTCTTTAACTGGAAGAAGTAAATCTAACCAGAAGAGGTCTTTGATTCGACTGGCTTTAACTGGAAGAACTAAATCTAACCAGAAGAGGTCTTTGATTCTCCTGTCTTTAACTGGAAGAAATAAATATAACCAGAAGAGGTCTTGCTTGATCGCCTATTATTAACTAGAAGAACTAAATCTAACCAAAAGAGGTCTTTGATTGATTGCCTATTATTAACTGGAAGAGGTGAATCCATCCAGAAGAGGACTTGATTTATCGCCTATTATTAACTGGAAGAAGTGAATCCATCCAGAAGAGGACTTGATTGATTGCCTATTATTAACTGGAAGAACTAAATCTAACCAGAAGAGATCTTTGTTTCGTTTGTCTTTAACTGGAAGAAGTAAATCCAACTAGAAGAGGTCTTGATTGATCGCCTATTATTAACTGGAAGAACTAAATCTAACCAGAAGACGTCTTCGATTCGCCCGTCTTTAACTGGAAGAAGTAAATCCAACCAGAAGAGGTCTTGATTGATTGCCTATTATTAACTGGAAGAGGTGAATCTAACCAGAAGAGGTCTTTGATTTGATTTACTTTTCCTGCAAGGAAGAGGGTTAGTTGCATGCAGAAGTATGCATGGTGTGATGATGTTCTCAAAATAAATGAGATTATGTTGTATACGTATGTTATATGATGTATGAAAGTGAAATGTTATTGAAGTGTATCTTTGTATGGAAAAATAAATCCTTGACAAATGCTGGGGTGTTTTGGGAAGCTGAATCCTAGACTACTGTTGGAGATGAAGAGTATGTGTATATTCAAATTTGTTTAGAGCGTTTCTGTTGGGATATCCTGTTCTGTTGTTTGAGGAGAAACTCCGCTGGGGAATATTTGCTTGTTTGAGAAGACTCTGGTGAGTGTTGATCTCTTCTTGGGGAAAAGAGTTTAGGATTTCTAGTCGTCCATTGCTCTGGTGGGGAATTATCTTTTGAATGTTAGCTATTATTTGGTCGGGTTCCAAGTTTCACACCAACTTGCTGGGGATAATGAAGTTAATTGTTATCTGGTCGGGTTCCATACTTTACAGTAACTTACTGGGGATTGTAGAAAATTCTACTGGGGAAGAGGGGTTATGGTCCCTTGATTTGTAATAGTCAGAGAGATAAACTCAAGCTGAGGAATTTTGCCGTTTGTCGGGGAAATGAACCCTGTTGAAAAGGATATTGGATGAACTGCTGGGGAGGATATTCCTTAAGAAGAATTTCTCAAGGCTCTCTCTTAAGGCCAACTCAGCTGGGAAGAGGACCTTCTGGAGATTGAATTTCTGGATGGGGGGTTTATGAATCCAAATTTGTGAGGATAATGCTAATGAAATAACTCTGTGGGGATATCTCAAATGCAATTAATGAGATGCTTGTCATTGTTTTGAAGCATATATTTTCCAAAAGTTTAATCATGTTCATATACATATGTTCATTCAATTTTAGTCATTGGACATCTTCACACTCAAAACAGAAAAAACAAAAAAAATTGTACTTCAAAGTATATTTGCATTGATGTTTTGCCCATGAATAGGCTTTTTTTGTACAAAGAGACATATCCTAGTAAGAGGAAATCGCCAAAAGAAATGAAAAGTGTATAGAGTGAAAACAAAAATAATATCCATGTGAAAGTTATCTCATTGTCCCCACTCTACTATTGCTTTTATGCCTTCGAGCAAACCCTTTCCGTTGAACGAAGTTGATTGGATCGATTTTGGAACATTTGAACTTCATATTTTGGTAATAAAGCTGGTTGTAGAGATCCCACGGGACATAGTCATACGCTTTAATCCTTAATTTTTTCCTGGACCGCCCTTTCGGGTTTTCAGCCCACCAGGATACCCATTTTTGCCTAAGTCACCCTTTCAGGTTTTTGACTTTTCGGGTGTACAATCTTTTGCATATATCCCTAACTCTTGCCCGAACCTCTTTGGTTCACCGGGATGCCCATATTTTTGCCTAGGTGTGTCAAGCTAGTTGGTCATTTTATGCGTAGTATTTTTTAACTATGTCCACGTTTACGGGATGTGGGAAATCTTCGCCATCCATAGTGTTCAATATCATGGAACCACCAGAGAAAAATTTCTTTACCACAAATGGTCCTTCGTAAGTGGGAGTCCATTTTCCCCTGGGGTCGCCTTGTGGAAGAATGATGCGCTTTATTACCAGGTCTCCAACTTGATACACTCGAGGCTTGATCTTTTGGGTAAACGCCTTGATCATACACTTTTGATATATCTGACCATGGTAAACAGCAGCCAGCCGCTTCTCGTCAATCAAGTTCAGCTGATCCAACATAGTATGAATCCATTCATCTTCGCCTAGACCTGCTTCTTTCATTATCCTTAGAGATGGAATTTAAACTTCTACAGGTAAGACGACTTTCATGCCATAGACTAAGGAGAAAGGAGTTTCCTCAGTTGACGTGCGAGCCGAAGTACAATAGCCATGGAGAGCAAATGGTAACATCTCATGCCAGTCTTTGTAGGTTACCACCATCTTTTGCACAATCTTCTTGATATTTTTATTGAAAGCTTCCACTGTGCCATTCATCTTGGGTCTGTATGGATAAGAATTTTGATGCTTGATTCTGAACTGAGTGCAGAGTTCCATAATCATAGCGTTGTTGAGTTTAGCCCCATTATCGGTGATAATCCTTTCGGGGATACCATAACGGCAGATGAGATTATGCTTGATGAATCTGGCTACAACATTCTTGGTAACTGAGGCATATAAAGCAGCTCCGACCCACTTGGTAAAGTAATCAATGGCAAAAAGGATGAAACGATGTCCATTTGAGGCAGTAGGTTTGATCCCTCCAATCATGTCAATGCCCCACATTGATAACGGCCACAGAGCAGTCATGGCATTTAGAGGAATAAGAGGTACGTGGACCTTGTCAGCATAGATTTGACACTTATGGAAAGTCCTTGAGTGATGATGACAATCAGTTTCCATTGAGGACCAATAGTAACGGGCTCTCAGGATTTTCTCGGCCATAGTGTGTCCACTAGAGTGGGTCCCAAAGAGGCCATCATGCATATCTTCCATAATTTTCTCTGCCTCCTTCTTGTCCACACATCGAAGTAGAGTAGAATCATGGTTGCGCTTGTATAAGATTCCGTTTCTTAGAAAGAATTTGGCTGAAAATTATCGCAATAATTTCTTATCATTGACGGAAGCCCCTTCAGGATATTCTTGTGCTTCAAGATATCTCCTTACCTCATGGTACCATGGTTTCTCTTCGTCAGTGTCAAGCTCGTAGCAGTGTGCAGGTTCATGGAATCTCTCAATTGTAATCATAGGAGCTTCGTTATCCCACTTGAACTTGAACATGGAAGACATTGTGGCCAAAACATCGACTAATTGATTTTCTTCCCTAGGGAAATGCCCAAAGGTGATCTCCTAGAAGCATGGAATCAAAGTTAACACAAGCTCCTTGTATGGAATTAGGTTAGGATGCTTGGTGTCCCATTCTCACTTTACTTGGCTAATTACTAGAGCAGAGTCTCCAAATACATCCAAATGCTTGATCCTTAAGTCAATGATAACCTTGAAACCTAAGATGCATGCCTCGTACTCAGCCATGTTATTCGTACAATCGAAGCAAAGTCTAGCATTGAAAGGAGTGTGTTAACCTTCAGGAGAAATTATCACAACACCAATCCATTACCCAAAGCGTTGGAAGCTCCATCAAAAACCATAGTACACTGGGATCCTTGTTCAGGTCCGTCATACGGTCCGGGTTTTGCACAGTCGGTCACTAGCATGATATTCTCATCTGGGAAGTCAAAGTTCATAGATTTATAGTCATCAATAGCTTGATGATCCAAATGATCTGCTAATATACTTTGATGGCTTTTTGTGTTGTATATTTAATATCATATTCAGTCAGAATCATTTTCCATCTAGCTATCCGTCCGGAGAGAGCTGGCTTCTCGAAGATGTACTTGATAGGGTCCATCTTAGAAATCAATAAAGTGGTGTGAGTCAATATATACTGTCTTAGCCAGCAAGCAGCCCATGCCAAAGCGCAACAAGTTTTCTCAAGCAGTGAATATCTAGTTTCACAGTCGGTAAACTTTTAGCTCAGGTAGTATATTGCATGCTCTTTTCGGCCAGACTCACCATGTTGGCCCAACACACACCCCATAGAATTCTCTAGCACAGTCAAGTACATGATCAAAGGTCTTCCTTCAACTGGAGGCATGAGTATAGGAGGATATTGCAAATATTCCTTAATTTTTGCGAAGGAAGCTTGACAGTCGTCGTTCCATTTGACTACTTGGTCTTTCTTCAAGAGTTTGAAGATTGGCTCACAAGTAGTAGTTAAGTGAGATATGAAGCGAGCAATGTAATTAAGACGACCCAAGAATCCTCTGTCCTCCTTTTCAGAATGGGGGACTGGCATTTCTTGAATGGATTTTACCTTTGCAGGATCAACTTTGATGCCTTTACCACTGACGACAAAACCTAGAAGCTTTCTAGACCTTACTCCGAACGTGCACTTATTAGGGTTCAACCTCAACTTGTACTTCTTCAACCTCTCAAACAGCTTGTGTAGGTGATCGAGATGCTCTCCTTCAGTTTGCAATCTCGCAATCATATCATCCATATAGACTTCTATTTCATGATGAATCATATCATGAAATAAAGCTACCATAGCTTTTTGATATGTTGCCCCTGCATTCTTTAATCCGAACGACATAACTTTGCAGCAAAAGGTGCCCCATTGTGTAATAAAGGTGGTCTTTTCCATGTCTTCGGGAGCCATATTGATTTGGTTGTAGCCAGAAAATCCATCCATGAAGGGGAAGACTTTGTGTTGAGCGGTATTGTCAACCAAGACATCAATATGTGGTAGAGGGAAATCATCCTTGGGGCTTTCCCTATTCAAATCTCTATAATCCACACACATGCAAACCTTTCCATATTTCTTTGGAACGGAGACCATGTTTGCGACCAATTGAGGATAATATGTGACAGCCAGAAAACATGCATCAAACTGTTTCATTACCTCGGCTTTTATCTTTTCAGACATGTCAGGCCGCATGTGATGAACCTTTTATTTAACAGGAGGACAATCTTCCTTCATTAGAAGACGATGAACAACAATGTCGGTATCCAACCCGGACATATCTTCATACGACCAAGCAAACACTTAAGCGTAGTCATGTAACATCTGAACCAATCTGCTCTTGATACCATCTTTTAGATTTATGCCGATCTTGACCTCTCTTTTATTTGTCTCAGTACCTAAGTTGATAACTTCGACCGACTCTTCATGAGGTTGAATATCTTTCTCCTTTTGCATCAGAAGTCTGGCTAGCTCCCCTGGTATTTCACAATCTTCCTCACCTTCGTCTTCAGCTTGGTAAATTGAATGTTCAAAGTTATAATTGGCAATAATAGAGTCATTGGCAATGAGATCCGGAGTGGATGAATATCTGCAAGTGTGTGTGTGTGTGTGTGTGTGTGTGTGTGTGTGTGTGTGTGTGTGTGTGTGTGTATGTGTGTGCATGTAAGGTACATGGCTATTTTGAGAAAAAAATGTAATAAAGGAAAAGAAAGACAATGAACACAAAAATTTGAATGCCAAAAAGTCCAATGGTTTATATTAAATGATCATATGATAAATGAACATGAACAAAACCCTTAACAAATGGACCATAGTGCCCCAGGCAAGGATCATGGCTTAAAAGTCATTGTTTTGGAAATTAAGATTACACACATAAGTTCTTGAATTGACATAAAATAGTAAACAGTAATTACTCCTCAATGAAGGAGATAGGAGTGAAATCCTTTTCCTGCCAGTTGTTGAGCTTTCCTTTGACCATAGGGCAGATCCATTCTTCGAAAGTGCATTCATCATCAGAATCTTCTACATCATTGACTTCATGATTTCTGATGCGGAGAGGTATCTTTCCCACACGAGCGCTCCTGACTTCTTTTTGAGCTTTAATGGTGAAACCCAATCCGAATTTGTCTACTTTAAACGGAATGTCAGGAAGTTGGCCCCAGATAGTATAATTTCCATCTTCGACCACAACACGGGCATCCTTGAGCGATACCATTCTTGGTACAACTTCATCATCTTTTGATATGTCGGAGGAGATTTTGGTGGCAACGACCATAGGAGGAATAATTTCGAAGGCCTGGTAGGTAGTCTCTATGAATTCGCCATCCATTTCCACATACTTGAAGGAATTAAGATGGCTCACCATAAATTCTTCTTCGCCTCTAACAGTAACGATCTTCTCTTAGACTGGATACTTTAATTTTTGATGAAGGGTCGATGTCACTGCCCCTGCCCCATGGATCCAAGGGAGACCAAGCAGACAAGAATAGGCGGGACGTATGTTCATTATGTAAAAGGTAGAATTGAAGGTTTGTGAGCCAACTTTAATTGGGAGATCCACCTCTCCATGAACCATTCTCTTAGACCCATCGAAAGCCCTTACGATGATATCACTGGGCTTCAGCACCAGTCCTTCACAATCTAGCCAATCCAAAGCACCTTTGGGTAACACATTTAAAGATGAGTCAGTATCAACTAAGACATGATCCAGGGTGGTCCCCTTGCACTCAACAAAGATATACAAGGCTTTGTTGTTGTTCCTTCCCATAGGAGTCAAATCAGCATCGGAGAACCCTAATCCATTGTCAGCTGTTAAACTTGCTACACAGTTCTCGAACTGGTCGGCAGTGGTTTCTTGGGGCACATGGGATTTCTTCATGAACTTGATCAGAGCCTAGGCATGAACGACCGAACAAAGTAATAATGACAACATGGAAATTTTGGAGGGAGTTTGCCTCTGTTGCTCCACTATGTTAAAGTCACTCTTTTTTATGCTTTTCAGGATTTCCTCCATCTCTTGATTGGAGGGTTCTTCAGTGTCAACATTTTTGGTAGGTACCTCTATCCCAGCAGCCTCACCTTCTTTCTATTTGCCTCTAGTGTTGGCACTAGACTTGTCATTGGTTATGCGGACGAGAGTCGTTGTAGTAGTGGGTGGTGAAATATCAGGGGAAAATATCCTCCCTGTTCTTGTCACTTTACTAGAACCCGCAATATTGGTGACATCAGCTTCATCTTTGTTGATCCAAGAACCTTGTTTTACCCCATGATAATAAACCTCAGCACCATAGTTCCATGGAACTGCTTTGTCAGGGGAGTAGGGGATAGGCCCAACGGCAGTGATTATTAAAGGAGCGATGGTCGGTTCATTTGAAATTCTAATAGGACCATTTTAGGGGATCCTAAAAGGCTTATTGGAAATTGTTATTATGGACAAGTCTTCACTCTTATTGGTAAAAATCTTGATGGCAGAAATCTTTTCAAACAGGATCCCACGGCTATTTATCAAGCGTTTCACACCTTCCTTCAATCGCTTGCACCCACTTACTTGTTGTTTACAGCAGACACAATCTTTAGAACAACCAGGAAACACCCTAGCTCTTAACAAGTTAAATTTCATAATAGTTAACAGATTTGTTAAATCTTCCATGGAGGAGACAAAAGTAGTATCATCAATTGCATTAACACCTTTGCCATGATTCGGCATTGGTGCGGTTATCACATTTGGAGTAGCAGGTGGATAGAATTCAATTGTTTTATTGTCTATCAGATCTTGAATCTTGGTCTTCAGCACCCAATAATAATCGATCTCATGCCCATGACTATTTGAATGATATGCGCCCTTGGCATTAGGATTGTATTTTGGTGAAGAAGTGTTTGGATTGGATGGTGGATCACGCAGTGTCACTAAGTTGGCCTTTAACAGATGTTGCAAGGCTTGGGACAATGACATGCTAATCTTTGTGAACTGTCTTCGAGGAACTTCGGGTCATTGATTGTTGGATGATTGCCTTTGAGCCGACGAAAGGTTGGAGATTAACACAACATTAACAGAGGGTCAGTGGTTCTTCTTGGTATGGGCCCTTGCCCCATACACAACATTTTCTTCCTTCTTTCCAGTGAAAGGCTTCTTTATAGCGTTGGATATGGAAGTAGATGTCATTGGGATTTTTATGCTCTTAATGCTGCTTTCTACCCTTTCACCAATTAGTATCAACTCGGTGAAACCAGACGAAGAACTGCCAATTAATAGGTTGAAAAATGGGTCGGTCAATGTACCCATGAACATGTCAATTAATTCTCTTTCAGTTAGTGATGGTTGGACCCTACCAGCAAGATCCATCTATTTTAGAGCGTACTCCTTGAACCCTTCGTTAGTACCCATCGTCATGCCTTGAAGTTGGATTCTTGTTGGTGCCATATCGACATTGTATTAATACTGATGATAAAAAGCAGTGGCTAGATCTTCCCATGTGTGGATGCGGGAACCCTCTAATTAATAGAACCATTCTAGCTGAGTCCCAACCAAACTCTCTTGGAAGAAATGGATCCAGAGCTTTTTGTCGGTAGTGTGCAACTGCATCTTGCGCACTTAAGACCTTAGATGAAGATTTGGGCAGGAAACCTCGTCATA
The DNA here is from genome assembly GCA_948472305.1 of Vicia faba. Taxonomy (NCBI): domain Eukaryota; kingdom Viridiplantae; phylum Streptophyta; class Magnoliopsida; order Fabales; family Fabaceae; genus Vicia; species Vicia faba. The sequence goes on from OX451739.1 coordinate 1,263,214,168, forward strand.
CTTAGGGAAGACCAATATTTTGAACTTATGAGGGATGAAGACCCCAGGTACTAAGCCCAACTCACTAAAATCTAAACCAGGCTTGGTTGAATTTTAATAGCTTTTAGCCTATCCTCCAATTGTTTGTATTTGTCCTCGTTTGGAGGGTATTGCTCATTAAAGTAGTCTTCATCTTCAGAAGCTTGATCATTTGCAACCCCAGCATGGGTGCTCCTTACCTCTTCGTCTTAATTTTCGTCCTCTTTAGACGACTCTTCGGCTATCTGTAACTGACGACCGGACCTTTGAATCTCTTACCCATGTTGATGAAGGCCTTCTTTTTAGTTTTCTTTTTTGTTGTTAGTAGTGTCATCATCTCTTGTTGTCCCTTGGCCAGGGCCAGCAAGGTTGCTTGGAACTGTGAATTCTGCGCTTACAAGTCCTTCACTGTTTGTTCGATATCTATCTTACCGAAATAAACAGTAGAAAGATAAGGAAACCTATTGTGGAAAACCTGTTTATGTTATGATGCACGAAAATGCGTATGCACATGATTTCAAGGACTTAGAAGATTTGAATTTGTTTAGACAAAAGGGAATAAACATTAATTGTATTAATAAGTTCAAACTGATTACAACATGCCTCTTGGGCTTACATTGAAACAAAAGAAACAAAATGAACTAAAATACAATAACAATGGCTCAAATTTCCTATGGATGCTTCCTCTTTTGAGCGATATAGGCATTCAGGCTCCTCTCCTCATGAAGTTGTCTCGTGAGCTCCAATGTCTTCTTCTCGCTTGTATAAAACTGGGCTTCAAAGGTATCTCACTCCTCGTTTAGCTGAATCCAATATCTTTGCAAATCTTCAAGTGAAGTAGGCATGTTAGGATAAAGGACAATATATGGGACATCTCCTTCGACAACAGGCTCCATGATGATAGGTAAGATGGCGGGGTATGGAATAATGAGACTTTGAGCATGAGTTCGTACCCACTTAAGATAAGGCTCCAAAGGAATGGAGTTCTTATGCCCCAATTTCTTGCTATCCACCTTGTTTACCATTCTCCAAGCTCGTATGAACATTTGACGATAGCCTTGGTCGTCGCCCTCGTAATTGAATACCAAACCTTGGATGAGTGAATCATGGGGACCATCTCTTCGCGCATATCCAAACTGTCATAAAGCCAAACAAGGGTTGTAGGTAATACCTCCCCTAATGCCAAGCAGAGGGACATTAGGGAATTCCCCATAACGGTCGATGATAGTAATATCCTCCAAGGATCGAGAACACTAATGAATATCAAAATATGTGAGTGACATCATCCTTTGAGAACATGTCAAGCCTTGCTTATTCTTCAATGTTGATCGAGGTAGGTGCGAAATAAACCACCTAGAGAGCAAGGGAATGCAACACAAGAGAGTAACTCTTTTCTTCATGGTGCGAGTATGGAAAAAATGTAGAATGTCTCCAAGCAGCGTAGGTACAGGATTACGAGAGAGAAAGACCTTGATAGCATTCACATCTACGAGTTGATCTGGATTAGGAAATAGAACCAAGACATAGATTATAAGGACCAAGACATCTTCAAAAGCTTGAAAGTCCATATCCCCTCAGAATGAATGATCCTTCTCCGTGATACGGTGGGAGAATTGACTTGAGGGCTTGAAAGTCCATATCGCCACCGACTTTTCTTTTATCCAAAAGGAAAGGTGAAAAAGCACAGGAAAGACCTTTGAGATTGTTTCTTGAGTTCGGGGGGTAGATAATGAAAAGGGAAGGTATTAGCACCCTTTTCATCCATGGTTTTCAATGGGCTCTTAGTTACTTGCTAGATCACTTGCTTTTGTTTGAAATTGTGCTTTGTGTGGTTTTTTGAAAGTATTTTATAAAGAGGCCATTTTTTAGGAAATCTTTGTAATGATTCTCGTTCGTAAGAATGTATACAAAGATGTTGATCTTTTGAAAATGTTTTCAAGTTTTGTAAGATGTTTTGAAAGTGTAGGTGATTGTTTTGAAAATAGCAAGGATGCTTGTTTTGAAATAGAGCAAGTAATTAGAAGCAATCTACCTACTCAAATGTCCTTCTTGTTCATTTTCTTTTCCTTTGACATTGTTGTCTTACCATTGATTTGGTAAGCAACCCTATCTTTGGATGTAAACGGGACGGGCGTGGGTCATCGTATAACCATGATTAGAAATATTGCAAGGTATCTTAGAATTATTTTTGAGGGACTAAGATCATTTGTAAGACAACTTAGATAGCATCATCGAGGGACCATATCTTGTATTTTTGCTTGTTTTTGCTAAGATACCTCACATGCGTAATATGGTCATTTTGTATAAGGCAACCAAAAGGATTTTACCCTAGGGGTGCTAGTGTGCAAGTGTATTATTTTCATGCTTGATTTTGTATTGAATTAGGGTTTTCTAAGCATTGGTTTTAGTCTTTCCATACAAACCCTAATTATTAGCATGTTATATAAAAGCGATAAATTGCGAAATTTAAAGTTACTGCGCTATTACAACATTTGTGGGGGGGAGGGGGGGGGGGGTTGTACAAGTTGAATGGGGATTGTAAGAATTAAACCTATTTAACCTATTACAATCAAATTTAATGGGTATGAATATACAAGGAATTTAAATAAATACAAAGTATAAAAATAAATGTACAAGGATGCAAAATGTGAAGAAAATGAATTTGTTTGGTTTTCATGAAAAGAAGATTTTTGTCTTAACCTAATTAAATAAAGAGAATAGTTAATTAAGTTTGAATTTATTAAGAAATGATTTCAAATGAAAACCCTAATTCTATTAATTAAAAGAAAATAAGTTTAAGAAAAAAAATTTTTTTTAGTATTTTTTATCTTGAAAATATTTATAGTATTATAAAATATTTTTAGTCTTTTTTATATTAAAATAATGTATTTTAAATGGTTTGAAAAAAATAAATCAATAAAATATATTAATTAAGTCTATAAGATTTACTTAATAAAATAAATAAAGTATGATATATAAAAATATTATTTTGTGTAAAAATAGAATAAAATAAGTTAAAATATAAATATATCATTTTTTTGTATTTTATGATTTTTTTAGTATTTAGAAAATATATATTTAAGAAAAGATAAATGAAATAAATAAATAAATAACTTGGGCCAGGGGGTGCCAAGAGGAAACGGGGAAGTTAGTGAGCAAAAACAAACAAAAAAAACAAGCCAGGCCCAAAGGGGCCCAGCGCCTGCCAAAAAAACAAAGTCAGAAAAATGTGAAAAAAATGAAAAATGGTACCACTAGGGCTCGAACCCAGGTCCCATAGGTTACAGGCGCGCGCTTCTACCACTGGGGTGGCTATACATCCGTTAATACAAATGAAACAATAAATATGTAAGGCAAAACATGTTCTGAAGACTTCATCTTCAGCCTCCAGCCAGACCAATTGTAACTTGCTCATTTCTCATCAAAAATGAAAACTTTAAATATGAAACTTGTAGCAAATTTTCTCACGATTCCAGAAATGTAAAGTATCAAAACTATAGATCAAAGATAAGCAAGAAATTTGATGGCCCTAATCTGAACCCTAAAAATTTCAGAAGTTTCAGTTTCAAAATTCTCTAAGCTCAAGCAAAATTAATGGAAACTAAGGACATGGTTAGCTTCAGGGCAATGATATCTACATGTTTTATTCATAAATAAACTATTTATGATGCATGTATGAAGAGTTCCAAGTTGAGAAAACTTACCTCAAAACTGGAAATAGTGTTTGGAGTTTGAACTTGTTTCAAGTGATGGTGATGATCAGGTTAGCTTCCTTGAGGTCCTAAGAAGCTAGTGCAATGGTTTGCTTGAGTTGAGAGTGGCTGAAATGACTTGGAGAAGTCAATGTGCAATGCTCTACTTTTGGTTATGGAAGATAGGGTAAATGATGTTACAGAAATGAAACAGGTACAGGGATAAGTTACACTTGATGTAAGGAAGCTTTAGAAACTAAAAGGCCAAGAAACGCACAAGGGAAATGTGAGTTTGAGGTTCAAGGTCAGAAACTGTGCAACAATGGAGTTTTTGGGAAATTTCTGATTTGAGAGAGTTTTGGTGTATTTCAGGGTGCTCAAGCTCGTGTTCTAGCTCACAAATAGTGACTCTATTTATAAGCAACAAGTTTGAAATGCTCTAGTTGATCAGATATCAAATTTACATGTTTAAGTTAAACATGTGATTTTTTGACAAAACAAGTTTCTATGGCTTGTGTACTTGCTAAGATAGAGTGGTTATGCTTTAAACACGCTTTCTTCTGACTTTGTGGATAGAGTGTGATCAGAGGGAACAAGTTAGAGGCTCAATGTGAACTTTATGCAAAAAGCTTGCTTTACAAGAATGGCATTGTTAACTTTGTGCCATAAATGGAAATGCAACTTGGACAATAGCTCAATTGCTTGGATCAAAGCCCTAACAGCTGTGTAAACATTTAATTATGGAGTGACAAACAAGTTTGAGGCCTTCAAAGCAAGGATTATGCAGCCTAGCATGGATTTGGTTCAAGTGTTTATAAAAAATGACTTGTAATTCAAGTGACAAAACCCTAACTTCATCTCTTCGATTCTCCCTACTCAAGAATGATCTCAAGGAGTTCTTGGACATTTTTGAAAGCTTGCAATGTTATCTACAACCAATCTTTGAATTGATTTTGAATATTCCCCTTGTAACTATATGAAAAAGTGTTATGAATTTGGGTCAAAATCCTGACCAAATTAGGGCAAAATTTCACTAAGTGTTTGGTTTCATGACCCTATATTCATAAAATTATAACTTGAGATCCAAGAATTTTTGGAAGAAGTTGTGTAAAGAAAAGTTGTATATTTCATGGAGATCTACAACTTTCATGTTGGAAGTTTCTCTTGAATCATCTTGCATCATCGTGAAAAGTTTATCCAAAGTTATGAAAAAAACATGAAATTTCCAACACTTAGAAAAATTTCTAAGTTTTAGAAATTTTGACTTTTCAAAATGAAATCTTGAAATTTTGATTTCTTGATGAATAAGTTTCATATTTTAACAATTTTTTGATGAATTATGATCTTTGGCACTTGAATTTGACCAAAAAGTCAAAGTTTGACTTTTCAGTATACAATTGACTTTTGATCAATTGACTGGAAAATTCATTTGTCAATCCAATGGACTTGCAATGTTTTGAACCATGCCATTAGGTCAAAATGATGCAATTGGAATCTTGAGATCATGCCTTAAACCAATTGACCATTTGCTAGGTCAAAAACCAGAAATTGCCCTTTCCCAGTCAAAACCCTAATTTTGACCATTTTGCCCTTTTGGGGATTTGATCAAATTTCTTGAGGAGTTGTGGTCCAAACTTGATCAAATGATTCATACGAGTCAAAAATGTTGATATGGATAAAAAATTATGAAGTTTGACTGTAAATTGGCCATAGTTGACTTTTTCCCCAATACAGCTGATTTTTAGGTCAACTACTCAATTGACTGAGCAAAAATGTGATCCAAGGATTGAAACATGACATGAGTAATCTTGGGGGTCCATGATGATCCATGAAAGTCAAATGGGACATTGGAAGCTCAAAAATCCTTGTACAAACTCAAACCCTAATTTTGGTCATCAGTGTTTGAGGAGATGTCATGAGCTTGATCAAACCCTAGTGCAGTCTTGAGCCCAAGGAGATCTTGTGAGCAAATTCTTGATAAGTGAGAGGGAAAATTTTGGGATACAATAGCTGCCCCTGTTCAACATTCTTAAGCCTGAAGAGTTAGATTGGCATGTTTTTGCCATTTGTGACTCAAAGGTGGAAGATGATTGGACACTAGAGTGCCCAGAAATTTGCACTAGGCGATGTGATGGTAGAGGGAATGGGCTTAAAGATGCCAGTTGGAAAGGTGATAGAAAGTTGTTGGATATGGGCTTGTAGATGCCATCCAAGAGTGATTGTTGAATTGTAATTTGTAAGCTGAAAGAATGAGTATCAGAACAGCGTCAGTGTTGGGAGCGTATCTGAAACTTGAATTTGAATGAGTATAAGAATGACATCCGTGTCTGGAGCATATCTGAACTGTATCTGGAAGCTGAGTCTGAATGAGTATTATAATGGCATCCGTGTCTGGAGCGTATCTGAACTGTATCTGACACTTAATTTGAATGAGTATCAGAATAACATCTGTGTCTGGAGCGTATCTGAACTGTATCTAAAAGTTGAATCTGAATGAGTATCAGGATGGCGTCCGTGTCTGGAGCGTATCTGAACTGTATCTGACACTTTGAATTTGAATGAGTATCAGAATAACATCCGTGTCTAGAGCGTATCTGAACTGTATCTGGAAGCTGAGTCTGAATGAGTATCAGAATGGCATCCGTGTCTGGAGCGTATCTGAACTGTATATGACACTTGAATTTGAATGAGTATCAGAAAAGAATCCGTGTCTAGAGCGTATTTGAACTGTATCTGACACTTTGAACATTGATAATTGTATCTGATACTTGTAATTCATGTCTTGAAGTTGAAGTGTTAATGAATTTCCCTTTACAGAAATAAACTTTGTTGTAAGGGAAATGCCATGTACTGCTTGGAAAATCCTGCTTGGGGAATTCGGAGAAATTTGACGACTTCTACTGGGGATTGATAACTGGAAGCTATGTTCCGCTGGGGATTAAATTGCACACATCAGGGGATTATGGAAATAGCATAAAGAGATTTGCCTACCCCTTAAAGCCATCAGTGGTTGTCTTTCTATCTCGTTTATTTGTAAACAGTAATTATGTTCAAATGCATATGTTCAAAAATGAATCATTGGATGTTTTTTGTAAACAAAACACAAGAGTAAAGAAAAAAACAGATAGTTTTGCACTTTCAAAGGGATATCTTTGAGTAAGTATTTTTTGTACAATGAGACAAATATTCTAGTAAGAGAATACTGTCGTAAAAAATGAAAATTTTGATACAAAGAAAAGATAGCTATGTGTAATAATCCCATGGGGTTCCCATTCTGCTATAGCCTTCGTATCTCTGAGCGTCTTGTCTATTTGTTGCCTCCTCTGAAGATGATTGAATTGATCAGAACCTCTGAGTTTGTCAGTTGTGATACGATGGGAGAACTGACTTTTTGTTTTTGCGTTTGATCGCAAATGTTGCGGATAGCAAGAGTCGCCACCGACTTTTCTTTTATCCAATAAGGAAAGGTGAAAAAGCACAGGAAAGACCTTTAGAGATGTTTTCTTGAGTTGGGGGGGGGGGGTAGATTATGAAAAGGGAAGGTGTTAGCACCCCTTTCATCCATGGTTTTCCATGGGCTCTTAGTCGATTGCTAGATCACTTGCTTTGTTTGAAAATATGCTTTGTGTTATGGGTTTGAAAGTATTTTGAAAATGTATTTGTAATGGTTCTTGTCTCTATAAGAATGTGTACAAAGTGTTTGTCTTTCAAAAAAAATGTTTCAAAATGAAAGTGTTGGTGTAAAAATATTTTGTTGTGAGCAAGCGAGCAACTAGGAACGAATCTACTTACTCAAAAAGGTCTTAGATGTTATTTTCCTCCTCCTTTAGATGTTTCTATCTTACCATTGATTTGGTAAGAAGCCCCATCGTTAGATGTGAAGGGGCGAGCGTGGGACATTTGTATAGTCATAGAAGGCAACCCATGGGACGCTTTAGCAATGTCGTTTTAGGGACTAGATCGTTTACCGAAGGCAACATCGAGGGTCATCGAGGGACTACGATCTTTTATCGAGGGTCTTTTGTTAAAACGCCCATGCTCGAGGGACATGACTATTTTTCCGATAGGCCACAAAGTGGGGATTACCCTAAGGGTGCTAGTGTGCAAGTGTGTTTGATTGCATGCATTTAGTCTTGATTAGGGTGATCTATTCATTGATTTCATATCTTGCCATACACATCCTAATTACTAGCATATATGAAAGTAAAAAAATTGCGGAAAGTAAATATTCTATGCTAATACATCATTAAGGGGATGGGGGTACAAATTTATGAATATGGGGGTTGCAAGAAAATAAATCCTAATTAACTATTACAACCATATTGAAATGTACAACGTAAGAAAGAAAAAGGACTTTGTTTAGAAAATGGTTTTTTTTGTCTTAATGGATTTAAAAAAAGGAAATAAATTAGTTAGTAAAAAGAAAATATTTTCATATCTTTTTTATATTGGTAAAAAGAGTATTAATATTGAAAATGATAAAAAGGAAAATAATGAAAGATAGAGACAACGTGCTGCTGCAAGCAAAACAACAAGGATCAGAAGTTCTGAAGCCAGGAGCATTGTGACTCAGAAAGGAACCTTAGTGGAATCAGAAGTTTTAGATTGATACATTCTAAGGCCATGCAAGAAACGTTAGAGGGAAAGGGAACTGAGGTTCTGGGTGGTATTCATACATTGAGCCAAAAGTCAGAAATTCTGTGTTGTGCTAAAACAGTGTGTGAGCATCCGAAGTTTTGTATGTTAAAACAGTAAGAAAACCTAGAAGTTCTGGGTGTTTAACGTGTAGGGAGAACTCATAAATTCTGTGATGTGCTAAAACAGTGTGTGAGCATTAGAGGTTCTGTGTATTAAAACAGTAAGAAAGCCTAGAAGTTCTGGGTGTTTAACGTGTAGGGAGAACTCATAAATTCTGTGCTGTGCTAAAACAGTGTGTGAGCATCAGAGGTTCTGTGTATTAAAACAGTAAGAAAGCCTAGAAGTTCCGGGTGTTTAACGTGTAGGGAGAACTCAGAAGTTCTGTGTTGGGCTAAAACAGTGAGTGAAAAAACAGGGGTTCGATGCCACATTTCAACTCCTTCTTCATATTAATCAGCACATCAACAATTTATTCAGTATTTAACAAACAGCAGGTCAAAAGATAAAAGTACAACAATTTATAGAAGTTCAAATCCCGAATCTGAGCCTAGCCCTAATCAAGAAGTTCTGATCTACAGTTTTTCTACTTATGCAATGATATGGACAACATCAATACTGTGATATTTACATATTTAATGATGTTTTGAATGAAAATATAAAAAGTCAGAAAGACTTGCCTTGAATCTGGAGCGTGTGTTTGGAACTTGAACTACTACCTTCAGATGTTCTGGAGTCAGCAAGAGCAACAGAAGAGAAAGTGCCAAGTTCTTTGATTCAAAGGGAAGAATAAAGGTTTGATTTTCTGTTTGGGAATTGGATTTTTTTAATGAAGGTTTCACAGTTCTCTTTTCTCTCCTTTGACGATTCTCTCTCCAAAAACCAACCCCTTGAACGTGTGATGGAGCAAATTATTTATAGATGGGTTTGCTATAGTTTTTTTTAGGGGGGGGGGGGGGGCAAATGGGATTCAAACCATTTTGGTATATTGTTCCATTGCTTTTTAATCACAGTTTTCGTATGCTAATTTGGTGCAAATATAGGGTTTGAGAAAAATGCAGGCATGGACTAGATTAGCAGCAATTTGGAGTGTTATGGCAGCTGGATGCAGGACTATGCTATAGCAGTGCAGCAGGCTGTTCAAACAAGGTTTTGGTGTTTTGTGATGTTCTGATCGAAGAAGACCAGAATGAAACTCGAAGGATGATGCTCTGATCAAAGCACATGCTGAAGAGTCATGTTCTGATTAAAGAACTATGTTCTGAACCATGTTTAACTTCTGACTGCACTTGCGTGGAGGCTAACTCAGAACTTATGAAGTATCATATTCTCTTAACACTTAGAAAATTTTCTACATGTTTAGAAATTTGATTTTTTTTCAAAGTAATTTCTGACTTCTGATTTTTTGATGAATCAATTTCATGTCTTGATGAAATATAATTGTTGAAACTTGATTTGATCTAAAATTCAAAATTTGACTTTTCTATGTGCTTTTGACCATTTTTCCCTTGTGGATGATTTTTCTTGAAAAGTTGTAATTCAAGACTTGAAACTTGATAGAATCAAACCTGAGAGTCCAGGATGATCCTTTGAGAAATGAGAGGGAAAATTTTGGGGTACAACAGCTGCCCCTGTTCAATCTTCTTACGCCTGAAAAGTTAGATTGGTAGGTCTGCCATTCGTGATCAGAAGGTGGAAGATGATTGAACACTAGAGTGCCCAGATATTTGCACTCGCATGAAGTAATACTGATTGGTGATATCGGGAATGGGCTTACATATGCCATCCCGAAAATATCGATTGCATAAGAGGTTCCTTGGCGATAATTCCTGCACCTGCAGTTGAGGAGGACTTCGCCGGGGAATGTCGATTTATGTCCTGGGAAGTAGAGTCCAGGAGCTTCGGTTGTCCATTACTATACTGGGGAATTAAATCTTGGTTGAGGAGGTGAAAGTAGAATGTATACATGGTCAGGGCCCAGGCTGTACAACGACTTACTGGGGAAATGTGAAATCTATCGTATCTAATCGGGTCCGGTCCTTACAGTGTTGTAAATTGTTGTCTGGAGATAAGGTAGAAGGAACCTGGATAGTAGGGTTACTTCGAGATGAAAGCCTGGATAGTAGGGCTATGAGAAGGAACCTGGGTAGTAGGGTTACTTTGAGATGAAAGCCTAGATAGTAGGGCTATGAGAAGGAACCTGGGTAGTAGGGTTACTTCGAGATGACAGCCTGGGTAGTAGGGCCATGAGAAGGAACCTGGGTCTTAGGGTTACTTCGAAATGAAATCCTGGATAGTAGGGCTTATAAGAAGGAACCTGGGTCGTAGGGTTACTTCTAAATGAAAGCCTGGATAGTAGGGCTTATGAGAAGGAACCTGGGTCGTAGGGTTACTTCGAAATGAAAGCCTGGATAGTAGGGCTTATGAGAAGGAACCTGGGTCATAGGGTTACTTCGAAATGAAAGCCTGGATAGTAGGGCCATGAGAAGGAACCTGGGCAGTATGGTTACTTTGAAATGAAAGCACGTGTAATAGGGTTACTTCTAAATGAAAGCCTGGGTAGTAGGGCCATGAGAAAGAACCTGGGTCGTAGGGTTACTTCGAAATGAAAGCCTGGATAGTAGGGCTTAGGAGAAGGAACCTGATCGTAGGGTTACTTCGAAATGAAAGCCTGGATAGTAGGGCTTATGAGAAGGAAACTGGGTCGTAGGGTTACTTCGAAATGAAAGCCTGGATAGTAGGGCTATGAGAAGGAACCTTGGTAGTAGGGTTACTTTGAGATGAAAGCCTGGATAGTAGGGCTTATGAGAAGGAACCTGGGTCGTAGGGTTACTTCGAAATAAAAGCCTGAATAGTAGGGCTATGAGAAGGAACCTGGGTCGTAGGGTTACTTCGCTTGATCATGTAGACTAGTTGACCCATTTAGTTTCAGGAACTGATTTTTTTCATCAGCTGTCTGCAGATATGACGTGTATAATTGCTGGAATTGTTGGTGATAACTGTCTTTCCTGAAAAGATAACAGGGTTAATCATATGTGATGCATGAAATGCGTTGTGAGATGATGTTCTCAGAATAAATGAGATTATGCTATACATGATATGTATGCGCATGTCATGATGTATGAGCATTAAATGTTATTTGTGTCATATCCGAGTCTGGGAAAATAAATCCCTGACTACTGCTGGAGAATATAGCATTCCTGACTGTTGTAGAGAACTGTGGTTCTTCTACTTCTGTTGGGGATGGTGAACGGAAATAACTGTGCTAGAGGTTTACTCCTCGCTATTTGTGAATATTCTGCCAGGGAGAGACTCTGTATGAGAATAGCTCTGCAAGGGAATGACTCTGTTAAGCTCTGTTGGGGATTGGGCTTCTGTATCCAGAGAAACAAACTCTGCTTGGGGAGATAAAAATTTAGGATGATCTGCTCGCAATTATGAAATTCGGCTGGGGGATATATATGTCAATTTTCTGGACGAACCTGGCTAGGGAGATTACTTCCCGTTCTGAGAGAACTGACATCAATGCTTTGATTACCTTTACTGTGTGGGGAATAAGAATATTACAAGGTCGCGTGTCTTGATGACTGTGCTCCAAAGCTGTCTCTGTCTTGATACCTGCTGGACAGAGTAACTGTCGGGTTTTGACATTTCTTATTTTTGCCCCTATTTCTGGAATTACGAGTAATTATCTTTTGTTTCTTTATGTAAATATTTACGAGCAACGATCATATTTAAATGCATATGTCAAAAATAAATCATTGGACGTTCTTGCAAAACAAAACAGAAAAAGAAAAACTCAAAGTTTCTTATGAAAATGATTTTGTATTGGTTTTTTGAAGTTGGTTTGTAATAGGAGTCTTCGTACAAGGAGGCTGACATTCTAGTAAGAGAACACCGCCGTAAAAATAGAAGTTATACAATATTGTGTAAAAAGGACACAACTATGTACAACAATCCCATTGGGTTCCAATTCTTCTATTGCCGCTATGTCTTCGAGCGTCTCATCACTTTGCTGCTTGTCCGAAGCTGATTAGGTTGATAGATACTGTTTGAACTTGACAATTGATACTGAGGTCAGATTGCAGGGTGATCCAATGGGACATAGTGATACGCTTTTCATCCCTAACTTTTTCTTGGACTGCCCTTTCGGGTTTTCAGTCCATCGGGATACACTTTTTTTCCCAAGTCACCTTTTCAGGTTTTCGACTTGCCGGGTGTACAGATTTTTCATTTTCATCCCTTATTTTTTCCCGAACCCTTTTGGTTCTCCGGGAAGCCCTTATTTTTGCCTAGGCCAGTCGACCTAGCGGGTCTTTTATCATGCATAGTATCTTTCACCATGTCCGCATTGACAGGGTGAGGAAGGTCGTCATCGTCCATGGTGGTCAGAATCATGGCTCCACCCGAGAAAATGTTTTTAATCACAAATGGCCCTTCATATGTGGGAGCCCATTTGCCCTTGGGGTCACCTTGCAGCAGTATGATGCACTTGATCACTAGATCCCCGACTTGATACTCTTGGCGTATGACCTTCTTGTTGAAAGCCCTGATCATCCGTTTTTGATACGTTTGACCATGACAGACATCAGTAAGTCTCTTCTCATCAATCAGATTTAGTTGATCGATTCGAGTCTAGATCCAATCATCTTCGTTCAGACCTGCATCCTTCATGATTCTCAGAGAAGGGATTTGGACCTCAATGGGTAGGACTTCCTCCATGCCATATACCAGAGAGTAGGGTGTTTCCCCTGTTGACGTCTGTGCTGAGGTACGATACCCATGTAGAGCGAATGGTAGCATCTCATGCCAGTCTTTGTATGTCACCTTCATCTTCTGTATAATCTTCTTGATGTTCTTGTTAGCCACTTCAACGACGCCATTCATCTTCGGCCGATAGGGAGAAGAGTTATGATGCTGTATCTTGAACTGCTTACAGAGTTCGATGATCATCATGTTATTGAGATTCGTACCACTATCGGTGATAATTCTCTCTGGAACACCATACCGACAAATCAGGTTATGCTTGATAAACCGCGCCATAACATTCTTGGTAACAATAGCAAAGGAGTCCGTCTCAACCCATTTCGTGAAGTAATCGATGGCCACTAGGATGAAGCGATGCCCATTGGAGGCGGTGGGCCTGATTTCTCTGATCATGTCAATTTCCCACATTGCAAAGGGCCATGGAGCTGTCAAGACATTCAAAGGAACCGGAGGCACATGCACTTTATCAGCATAAATTTGGCATTTATGACAAGTTCGGGAGTGATGATAACAATCTACTTCCATAGTGGACCAATAGTATCATGCCCGTAGGATCTTCTTAGCCATGGTATGTCCACTGGAATGGGTTCCGAAGGTACCTTCATGTAGATCTGTCATGATTCTCTCTGCTTCGCTCTTGTCTATACACTGTAGTAAGGTAGAGTCATGGTTGCGTTTGTAGCGGATTCCATTACTGAGGAAAATTTCGGAGCGAACCTTCTCATAAACTTCTTATCATTGACAGATGCCCCTTCAGGATACTCTTGAGCCTCGAGATACTTCTTTACTTCATGAAACCAAGGTTTGTCTGTCACCTCTTCAATATCAATCTCACAGCAGTGTGTTGGTTCATCCAACCTTTCAATGGTGATTCGGGGAGCTTCGTTGTCCCACCTAACTTTGAACATAGAAGACATGGTAGCTAGCGCATCCGCTAACTGATTCTCCTCTCGTGGGAAGTGTTCAAAACTTACCTCCTCAAAGTGTGGGAGCAATGTCAGTACGTGCTCTTTGTATGGGATGAGATTCAGATGCTTCGTATCCCATTCGCCTTTGATTTGACTTATCACCAAGGCTGATTCCCCGAAGACATTTAGGAACTTGATTTTGAGGTCAATAGCGGCTTTGAGACCCATGATGCAGGCTTCATACTCCGCCATGTTGTTAGTGTAGTTGAAACATAATCAGGCAGTGAAATGAGCGTGACAGCCCTCAGGGGATATGATTACAGTGTCGATGCCATTACCAAGTGCGTTTGAAGATCCATCAAAGACCATAGTCCATCAGGATCCTTCTTCAGGTCCTTCATCTGGTCCAGGTTCTTCGTAGTTAGTCACCAGCATAATGTTCTCATCCAGGAACTCAAAATTCATGGACTGGTAGTCATCCACGGCCTGGTGAGCCAAATGATCAGCCAATACACTCCCCTTGATTGCTTTCTGGGTTGTATATTATATATCATATAAGGTTAAGATCATCTGCCATCTCGCTATTCTTCTGGAGAGTGCGGGCTTCTCGAAGATGTATTTGATTGGATCCATCTTAAATATCAACAGAGTAGTATGGGTCAACATATACTGTCTTAGTCGGAGAGCAGGCCATGTCAAAGCGCATCAAGTTTTCTCGAGCAATGAGTATCTTGTCTCACAGTCGGTAAACATTTTGCTAAGGTAGTATATTGCATGCTCTTTTCGACCAGACTCGTCATGCTGCCCCAGCACAAACCCCATTGACATCAGAATTGGCGGTTCTTGAAGATATTCTTTGATCCTTTCGAAAGCAGTTTGACATTCGTCATTCCACTTTACCACTTGATCTTTCTTCAGAAGCTTGAAGATGGGCTTGTAAGTAGCAGTCATATGTGAATTGAACCTGGCGATATAATTCAAGTGTCCCAAGAAACCTCTAACTTCCCTCTCAGTACGGGGAGCTGGCATCTCTTGTATGGCCTTTACGTTTGTGGGGTCTACCTGAATACCTTTGTCACTGACGATGAAACCCAAAAGCTTACCAGACCTTACCCTGAAGGTGCACTTGTTCGGATTCAACCTCAGCTTGTATGTCTTCAACCTGTCGAATAACTTTTGTAGATGATCAAGATGTTCCTCTTTGGTTTGAGACCTGGTTATCATGTCATTAACATAAACCTTGATCTCATGGTGAATCATATCGTGGAACAAAGCGACCATGGCTCGCTGATAGGTTTCCCCAACATTCTTCAACCCAAAAGGTATCACCTTGTAACAGAAGGTGCCCCACTGTGTGACGAAGTTCGTCTTCTCCATGTCTTCAGGAGCCATCTTGATCTGGTTGTAGCCAGAGAAACCATCCATGAAGGAGAAGATTTTGTGCTGCACGGTGTTGTTAACCAGAACATCAATGTGGGAAGTGGGAAGTCATCCTTGGGGCTTGACCTATTCAGATCTCTATAATCCACACACATCCGTACCTTGCCGTCATTCTTAGGTACCGAAACAATGTTAGCAACCCACTGCGGATAGGAGGTGACAACTAAGAACCCCGCGTCGAACTTCTTCATGACCTCTGCCTTGATCTTCTCTGACATTTCAGGGTGCATACGGCGGACCTTATGTTTAACGAGAGGACAATCCTCTTTAGTTGGAAGACGGTGTACCACGATGTCAGTGTCTAAACCAGGCATGTCTTCATATGACCAGGCAAAAATCTCAACGTAGTCGCGCAACATCTGTATCAACCGTTGTTTGATCTTAACTTCCAGATTTGCACCGATCTTGACTTCTTTTCTATCCGTCTCTGTGCCCAAGTTTATTGTCTCAACTGGCTCTTCATGAGGTTGTATAGCCCTCTCTTCCTGTTGTAATAGTCTAGCCAGTTCTCCAGGCACCTCACAATCGTTCTCACCTTCGTCCTAGGCTCAGTTGATCGGATTTTCGAAGTCATAGCTGGCAATAGAAGGATTGTTATCAATGGGATCCAGAGTGGATATGGATCTGCAGTTTGATATGTGTGTGTGTGTAAGAGCATAGATGAATTGATAAAGTAGAAACATAAAATAAAAAACAGAGAGCGCAAAATTTGTATGCAAAGAACGTCCAATGCTTCATTGATGATATATGAAATGACATATAATAACCCTCACAAATAGAACCATTGTGCCTCAGGTAAGACACAAGTCCAAAAAGTTTTAAAAATTGTTCATTACAAATTCAGAACATAAGTAAGACAATTACTGCAGAATAAAAGAAACTGGAATAAAATCTCTATCTGTCCAGTTATTCGGTCCACCGTTGGTAGTCGGGTAGATCCAGCTGTCAATGTTAGGGTCTTCCTTAATGTCTTCAATAGAGTTGACCCCACGATTGCTGATGCGTAGGGGAGGTCCTCCAGCCCGAGCGCGTCGGACAACCCTTTGAGCCCCTGAAGTAAAGCCTAAATCAAATTTGTCAGTTTTGTGAGTGAAATCAGGGAGCCGTCCCCAATTGGCACACCCACCTTCTTCAACCACTGTTCTGGCGTCCTTGAGAGAAGCCATCTTCAGAGGAGGTTTTGTATTGGTGGTAGTCTCGGTCGACGCCAAAATATGGGGAACCTCTTCAAAGTTTTGACAAGGGGTCTCTATGAATTCCCCGTCCATCTCCACATACCTGAAGGAGTTCAGGTGGCTCACCATATACTCCTCTTCGCCATGCACATTGACTATCTTCCCCTTCACCGAATACTTCAACATTTGGTGTAGTGTAGAAGTAACAGCCCCAGCTTCATGGATCCAAGGACGACCCAATAAACAATAGTATGATGGCCTGATATCCATCACGTAGAAGGTGAACTTAAAAGTTTGAGATCCTACCTTGATAAGGATGTTCACCTCCCCTTGCACCATTCTCTTCGACCCGTCAAAAGCCCTTACCACAATGTTACTGGGCTTTAGGGTCAAACCTTCACAATCTAGCCGATCGAGAGCCTTCTTAGGTAGGACATTTAGTGAAGACCCAGTATCCACCAGCACATGAGCCATAATAGTGCCCATGCATTCGATCGAGAGATGCATAACATCATTGTTCTTCCTCCCTTTTGGTGTCAAGTCAGCATCTGAAAAACCCAGCCCATTGTCAGCAGTCAAGCTGGCTACACAGTCTTTGAATTGATCAGCCGGGGTCTCTTGCGGCACATGCGCGGTCTTGAGGAATGCGATCAAAGCTTTCACATGGGCCTCGAAATAAAACAACAGAGACAACATGGAAATCTTCGAGGGGGTCTGCCCCAACTGCTCGACCACATTGTAGTCGCTCTTTTTAATTATTTTTAATATTTCCTCTATCTCTTGCTTAGAGGTTTCTATGACAATCTTTCTAGGTGCCCCCGTCTGAGCAGGCTCTCCTATAGCTTCTTTTCCTCGAGTCCCAGATGACTTGACGGCAGGAGTGACAATTGGAGTAAGAACATGAGTATTAGTTAAAGTATCGGTAG
Organism: Vicia faba; assembly: GCA_948472305.1. Taxonomy (NCBI): domain Eukaryota; kingdom Viridiplantae; phylum Streptophyta; class Magnoliopsida; order Fabales; family Fabaceae; genus Vicia; species Vicia faba. The sequence continues at coordinate 1,263,231,729 of OX451739.1, forward strand.
GAACAGAAGATGAAATAACACCAGGCTTGTTGAGAGTCTTCGAGGAAATCTCGGGAGAGAAAACCCTTCCACTTCTGGTAATCCTAATGGTCCCGACAATGTTACTGACATCAGGATCAGCCTCTTCATTCTTCAGATCTTGTTTGATGCCATGATAGTACACATCGGCACCATAATGCCAAGGGACAGCTTTGTCCGAGGTGTACAGGACATGACCAGGATAGGTGATTATTAATGGAGCAACTCTCGGAGCGGGTGTAATCCTAACAGGTCTTCTCGAGGAGGCCTTGTAAGGATTGGCAGAAATTGTTATAATAGCAACATCTTCGAACGGAACAGTAGGAGTCAAAGTTTTCTCGAACAAAATTTCTCTACTGTTCATCAGGCGCTGGACACCTGTCTTTAGCAGATAGCAACCAAAAGGCAAAGATGAACACATGTGGCAACCTTCACCACAACCCAGAAATAAACCGGTCAACAACAAATTCTTCTTAACAGTCATAAGAGGAGTAGAAACTTCATCAACTGAGGTTACGAATAGATCGGTATCAATGGCGTTAACTCCATGGTTGTGCTTAGGCATGGGAGTAATTATGATATTAGGTTTCTCTGGGGCATCGAACTCAATCTCCTTGGCTTCAATCAGATCTTGTACTTTATTTCTTAGATCCCAGCAGTCATTTGTATCGTGACCAGTACTCCCAGAATGGTAGGCACACCAAGCATTCGGATTGTACCAAGGAGACGTGGTATTAGGATTCTTGGGAGCCTCCTTCAAGGTTGCCAAATTGGATCTTAGCAGGTGAGGTAGAACCTCTGTCAATGTCATGTTAATCCGGGTGAACTGCCTTTGTGGTCTTTCCACCCTTTGTTGATTGTTGCGTTGTGGAGCATCCGCAAGCCTAGGTATCATTACAGCACTTACCGTCGGACGGTGTTCAGCTCTGCTCTGACCTCTTGGGCTATAGATAGAACTGGCTTCCTTCTTACCAACGAAGGGCTTCTTTACTAAACTCGAGGAGGTGTCTCTATGTATTTTACCACTCCGGATCCTAGCTTCTAACCTTTGTCCAGTTAATATCAGCTCGGTAAAACCAGCCGATGAGCTTCCAATCAAATGGTTGAAAAATGGACCAGACAGCGTTCCCAGAAACATGTCGACCAACTCCCTATCAGACAAAGGGGGTTGGACTCTTCCAGCCAAATCTCTCCACTTCTGCGCATAGTCCTTAAATCCTTCACCTGCACCCATGGACATACTCTGGAGTTGAGTACGAGTAGGGGCCAGGTCGGCATTGTATTGGTACTACTTGTAAAAAGTAGCAGCAAATCCTCCCAGTTTCGGACATTGGTTCCCTCCAATTGGTAGAACCATTCGAGCTGAGTCCCTGACAGGCTGTCTTGAAAGAAGTGAACCCACAAGTTTCTATCAGTGGTGTGGGGCTGAATCTTTGTTACATAGGAACGGAGATGAAGCTTTGGGCAAGACACCCCATCATACTTTGCAAAAACTGGGGCCTTAAATTTCTGCGGGATGACCACTCCCGACACCAATCCCAGTTCTTCGAAGTCCAACCCTGGTATTCTATGGATTTCCATAGTGCTTAAACGATCCTCTAACTGCTTGTATCTATCCTAAATGGGAGGATATTACTCATCATTGTAATCAGTATCATTGTCAGAAACTTCAGGACTGGGGTCCTCTTCCCCTGTCTGCCTCTCTTGATTCTCCCTTTCTTTAGACGAGGAGGTCAGGTCAACTGGTTGCTTTAGCGGACCCCCGAATCTTCTGCCCATATTAAGGATACCAACGGACTTCTTCTTCTTCTTCTTCTTCTTCTTCTTCTTCTTCTCTTTCAGGATGAGGGCCTTCAGATCCTCCTGCCCTTTTGCCAGAGTTATGAACATCTGTTGAAATTGGGCATTTTGTGCCTGAAGATCTTTGATGCTTTGTTCAGAAGACATATTTGCTGAAATAAACAACGAAGAAGATGAGAAACCTGTAATGGTACCTGTTTATGCAATGTTATGGATGGGTTGCGTATGCGATGATTTCAAGGACTTTGGGAAATTTAAACTTTGAAAACCAAAATGAAACAAAGATTTTATTAGTAGAATTCAAAGTACAATTGCCTCTTAGGCGTTATAATTAAAAATTCTAAAAACTAAAAAAAATCAAGTTTTCCATGGATGCTTCCTCTTCGTGCAGAGATAGGCATTAAGGCTTCTTTCCTCATGAAGCTGCTTTGTGAGCTCTAAACCCTTCTTCTCCTGGGCATAGAACTAGTCCCTATAAGTATCCCGCTCCTTCTTCAACTGAATCCAAGACCTCTATAGTTCTTCAGGATCAGTGGGCATATAAGGATGAATATCCGTGTAGGGAATATCCCCTTCAGTAATGGGCTCTACAATCACTGGTAAGATGGCTATGTAGGGCATTATAAGTTTCTGAGCGCGAGCTCGTACCCATTGGAGATAAGGTTCCATAGGAATGGAATTCTTCGGCCCCAAAGTCTTGGCGTCAGATCTGTTTATCATGCCCCAAGCTTGTATGAACCTCTGGCGATACCCTTGAACATCCCCCTCATAGTTATATACAATGCCCTGGATAAGTAACTCATGAGGACCATCCCTTCGAGCATAACCAAATTGTCGTAGAGCCAAACAAGTATTGTAAGTTATGCCTCCCCTAATGACAAGTAGTGGGACATTAGGGAACTCCCCGCAACGGTAAATAATAGAAACATCTCCCATAAATCGGGAATACCAGAGAATATCCGCGTGAGAAAGTGACATTATCCTTTGCGAACAACTCAAACCTTCTTCATACTTCAGCACTGACTTAGGGAGGTCAGAAATAAACCACCTCGACAGTAATGGCATGCAGCACATAAGGACCCCTCTTCGCTTCATGGTATGAGTATGGAGAACGTCCAAGGCATCTCTGAGCAAGGTAGGCACAAGGTTGCGAGAGAGGAAAATCTTGATAGCGTTCACATCTATGAGTAAGTCTGGATTAGGGAACAATACTAAACCATAGATTAGGAGGGCCAAGATCTCCTTAAAAGCTTGAAAGTCCAAATCATCCCAAAACAGCTAGGCCCTGTCTACTAGGAAATTGGCTAGAAAACCATTGACTCCGCTTCTTGTTTCCCAATTGGATACCACGTCTGCCCGTTTTAGATGCAAAGCTGAGGCAATGACTTCTAGCTTTGAAACCTCTTCTAAACCTGTGAAAGGCACCTGGTCAAGAATGGGTATATTCAATAACTGAGAGAACTCTTCCATGGTAGGCACCAACTGATAGTCTGGAAAGGTGAAGCAGTGGTACTTGAGAGTATTCTCCCAAAGCTGATTCAGACAGTGTTTCTACGAGCGGAAGCCATAATCTGCAAAACAGAACAAAGATAAATTCCCTCGTTCCTTGAAATGGTTAGTGTAATGAGAATGAATGCTATGTTATGATGCATGATGTTATGTTCAAACAGAGTAAATCACACACAAGCCAAGCACACAATAGACCTTAGGTTCAAAAGCTTGCATGAGGTTAAAGGTAAGTACTCTCTTGAAGTTTAGTTTGTTTCAAAACTGTCTTATAAAGGTAACCGGGTTCTAAGGATTCTCAATATCACTGATCATCCTCTATCGGGCATTGTTCCAGCTCAGGAAATCTTTTCTTGTGGCCGAAATATCCCGAAAGTCTGATCTCAATGAGTGTAGCATTGAGTATCAACCAATCCTTAGCTTTATACCGAGGACAGCTATCTCACTACTTTCTAATGGCCAAGTTTGTTCAACTAAGGTTCTAAGGTCCGTTAGTGCTTCACGACAACACGCGGCGGCCTTGTTTTCTCTTCGTTTCCACATGAAGGATACCGGTATCACCCAAAGTGTCACACCAACACAGTCATCGCTTAAACCATATCAGTCTACGTCGTACAGTCTCCACGATCTTTTGTTGTTTACCTAATAAGTGTCCCCAGATCCGGGTGTAGGATCTTTAACAATACCCAAGCAGAAAACCCTTAAATGTAAAGCAAACAAGTCAAACAAAGAAAAGCAAGTAAAGGTGATCTAAACCTAAGGTAACCCCACTTTTAAAGTCCCCAACAAATTCTCCAGTTCTATGATATAGTGGGAGAACTGGATTTTTGTTTTTGTGTTTGATCGCAAATGTTGCGGATAGCAAGAGTCGCCACCGACTTTTCTTTTATCCAATAAGAAAAGGTGAAAAATCACAGGAAAGACCTTTAGAGATGTTTTCTTGAGTTCGAGGGGTAGATTATGAAAAGGGAAGGTGTTAGCACCCCTTTCATCCATGGTTTTCCATGGGCTCTTAGTTGCTTTCTAGATCACTTGCTTTGTTTGAAAATATGCTTTGTGTTATGGGTTTGAAAGTATTTTAAAAATGTCTTTGTAATGGTTGTCGTCTCTATAAGAATGCATACAAAGTGTTTGTCTTTCAAAAAAAATGTTTCGAAATGAAAGTGTTGGTGTAAAATATTTTGTTGTGAGCAAGCGAGCAACTAGGAGCGAATCTACTTACTCAAAAAGGTCTTAGATGTTCTTTTCTTCTTCCTTTAGATGTTGCTATCTTACCATTGATTTGGTAAGAAGCCCCATCGTTGGATGTGAAGGGACGAGCGTGGGACGTTTGTATAGTCATAGAAGGCAACCCATGAGACGTTTTAGCAATGTCGTTTTAGGGACTAGATCGTTTACCGAAGGCCACATCGAGGGTCATCGAGGGACTACGATCTTTTATCGAGGGTCTTTTGTTAAAACGCCAATGCTCGAGGGACATGACTATTTTTCTGATAGGCCACAAGATGGGGATTACCTTAAGGGTTCTAGTGTGTAAGTGTGTTTGATTTCATGCATTTAGTCTTGATTAGGGTGATCTATTCGTTGATTTCATATCTTTCCATACACATTCTAATTACTAGCATATATGAAAGCAATAAAAGTGAGAAAAGTAAAGATTATATGCTAATACATCATTAAGGGGATGGGGTTACAAATTTATGAATATGGGGGTTGCAAGAAAATAAATTCTAATTAACTATTACAACCATATTGAAATGTACAACGTAAGAAAGAAAAAGGGCTTTGTTTAGAAAATGGTTTTTTTTTGTCTTAACGGATTTAAAAAAAGGAAATAAGTTAGTTAGTAAAAAGAAAATATTTTCATATCTTTTTTATATTGGTAAAAAGAGTATTAATATTGAAAATGATAAAAAGGAAAATAATGAAAGATAGAAACAGCGTGCTGTTGCAAGCAAAATAACAAGGATCAGAAGTTCTGAAGCCAGACGCATTGTGACTCAGAAAGGAACGTCAGTGGAATCAGAAGTTCTGGATTGATACATTCTAAGGCCCTGAAAGAAATGTTAGAGGGAAAGGAAACAGAGGTTCTGGGTGGTATTTAGATAGTGAGCCAAAAGTCAGAAATTCTGTGTTGTGCTAAAATAGTGTGTGAGCATCAGAAGTTCTGTGTGTTAAAACAGTAAGAAAGCCTAGAAGTTATGGGTGTTTAACGTGTAGGGAGAACTTAGAAGTTCTGTGCTGTGCTAAAATAGTGTGTGAGCATCAGAGGTTCTGTGTGTTAAAACAGTAAGAAAGCCTAGAAGTTCTGGGTGTTTAACGTGTAGGGAGAATTCAGAAGTTTTGTGCTGTGCCAAAAAAGAGTGAAAAAACAGGGGTTCTGTGCCACATTTCAACTCCTTCTTCATATTAATCAGCACATCAACAATTTATTTAGTATTTAACATACAGCAAGTCAGAAATATAAAAGCACAACAATTTATAGAAGTTCAAATCCCTAATCTGAGCCTAGCCCTAATCAAGAAGTTCTGATCCACAATTTTTCTACTTATGCAATGATATGGACAACATCAATACTGTGATATTTACATATTTAATGATGTTCTGAATGAAAAGATGCAAAGTAAGAAAGACTTACCTTGAATATGGAGCGTGTGTTTGGAACTTGAACTGCTTCCTTCAGATGTTCTGGAGTCAGCAAGAGCAACGGAAGAGAAAATGCCAAGTTCTTTGATTCAAAGGGTAGAATAAAGGTTTGGTTTTCTGTTTGGCAATTGGATTTTTTGATGAAGGTTTCACAGTTCTCTTTTCTCTCCTTTGACGATTCTCTCTCCAAAAACCAACCCCTTTAAAGTGTGATGGAGCAAATTATTTATAGATGGGTTTGTTGTAGTTTTGGGAGGGAAAAATAAATGGGATTCAAACCATTTTAGTATACTGTTCCATTTCTTTTTAATCACAGTTCTCGTATGCTAATTTGGTGCAAATATAGGGTTTGAGAAAAATGTAGGCATGGACTAGATCAACATCAATTTGGAGTGTTATGGCAGCTGGTTGCAGGACTGTTCTATAGTAGTGCAGCAGGCTGTTCAAACAAGGTTTTGGGGTTTTGTGATGTTCTGATCGAAGAAGACCATAATGAAACTCGAAGGGTGATGCTCTGATCGAAGCACATGCTGAAGAGTCATGTTCTGATTGAAGAAATATGTTTTGAACCATGTTTGCAACTTTTGACTACACTTGCATGGAGGCTGACTCAGAACTTCTGAAGTATCATATTCTCTTAACACTTAGAAAATTTTCTAAATGTTTAGAAATTTGATTTTTTTCAAAGTAATTTCTGACTTCTGATTTTTTGATGAACCAATTTCATGTCTTGATGAAATATAATTGTTGAAACTTGATTTGATCTAAAAGTCAAAGTTTGACTTTTCTGTGTGGTTTTGACCATTTTTCCCTTGTGGATGATTTTTCTTGAAAAGTTGTAATTCAAGACTTGAAACTTGATAGAAGCAAACCTGAGAGTCCAGGATGATCCTTTGAGAAATAAGAGGGCAAATTTTGGGGTACAACATTAGTTAAAGCCAAAGGTTGTCCATAAAGGTAATCCAACGGGACATAGTCATGTGCTTTAATTCCCTAACTTTTGCCTGGACCGCCCTTTTGGGTTTTCAGTCCACCGGGAAACCCTTTTTTGCCCAAGTCTCCCTTTCGGGTTTTCAACTTGCCGGGTGTATAGATTTTTTATTATTTTATCCCTAATTTTTTCCCGAACCTTTTTGGTTCGCCGAGATGCCCTTGTTTTTCCTAGGTGTGTTAACCTAGCGGGTCTCTTATGCGTAGTATCTTTTGACTATGTTTGCGTTCGCAGGGTGCAGCAGATCATCAACATCCATGGTGGTCAAGATCATTGCGCCACCAGAGAATATGTTTTTTATTACAAATTGGCCTTCGCATGTAGGAGTCCATTTGCCCCTGGGATCACCTTGCGGCAGTATGATGCGCTTGATCACCAGATCTCCAACTCTATATACTTGTCGTCTGACCTTTTTTTGAAAGCCTTGATCATCCATTTTTGATTCATTTGACCATAATAGACAATAGTAAGCCTTTTCTCATAAATCAAGTTTAGTTGATCAAGTTGAGTCTGGATCCAATCGTCTTCATTCAGCCCTGCATCCTTCATAATTCTCAGAGAGGGGATTTGGACCTCAAAAGGCAAGACAACTTCCATGCCGTAAACCAGAGAATAGGGTGTTGCCCCGGTTGATGTGCGAGTTGTGGTACGATATTCGTGGAGAGCGAATGGTAGCATCTCATGCCAGTCTTTGTATGTGGCTGTCACTTTCTGTATGATCTTTTTAATGTTCTTATTCGCGGCTTCGACAACACCATTCATCTTTGGCCGGTAAGGGGAAGAATTGTGATGCTGAATCTTGAATTGCTCGCACAAGGCGGTGATCATAGTATTATTCAGGTTCATACCATTGTCTGTAATGGTCCTCTCCGAGATACTGTAATGATATATGAGATTCTGCTTGATGAATCGGGCAACAACATTCTTGGTAACGGAAGCGAAAGAAGCTGCCTCCACCCACTTAGTAAAATAGTCAATGGCCACTAGGATGAAGTGGTGTCCATTGGAGGTTGTTGGCTTGATTTCTGTAATCATATCAATTCCCCACATAGCAAAGGGCCAAGGAGTCATCAAGACATTCAGAGGAACCGGAGGTACGTGCACCTTGTTAGCATAAATCTGACACTTGTGGTAGGTTCGAGAGTGTTGATAGCAATCTGCTTCCATGGTAGACCAATAATAGCCTGCCCGTAGGATTTTCTTTGCCATCGTATGCCCACTGTAATGGATGCCAAAAGTGCCTTCATGCAACTCAGCCATGATCCTTTCAGCTTCAACCTTGTCTATGCACCGAAGTAACACAGAGTCATGGTTGCGTTTGTAAAGAATGCCATTACTAAGGAAGAATTTAGCAAATAATCTCCTTAAGAACTTCTTATCGTTGAATGAAGCTCCTTCTGGATATTCTTGGGTTTCGAGATACCTCTTGACTTCGTGAAACCAAGGCTGGTCCACTACTTCTTCAGTATTAATCTCGTGATAGTGTGCTGGTTCATCCATTAGTTAAATAGTGATCTGTGGAGCCTCGTTATCCCATTTAAGTTTAAACATAGGTGACATTGTGGCTAGTGTGTCTCCTAGCTGATTTTCTTCTCGTGGGAAGTGCTCGAAGGTAATCTTCTCAAAGTGTGGGAGCAATGTCAAAACATGTTTTTTATAGGGGATACGATTAGGGTGTTTGGTGTCCTATTCCCCTTGGAATTGGCTAATGTCCAAAGCTGAATCTCCGAATACATTCAACAATTTGATCCCAAGTCTATAGAAGCTTTGAGACCAAAGATGCACGCTTCGTATTCCGCCATGTTATTTGTACAATTGAAGCAGAGTCTTGCAGTAAATGGAGTATGACACCCTTCAAGAGATATGAGTACTGCACCAATACCATTGCCGAGTGCGTTAGATGCCCCATCAAAAACCAGGGTCCATCGGGATCCTTGTTCAGGTCTGTCATATGGCCTGAGTTCTTCATAGTTGTTTACCATCATGATGTCTTCATCTGGGAATTCGAACTTCATAGACTAGTAGTCTTCTACAGCTTGGTGAGCAAGGTGATCAGCTAGTACACCACCCTTTTTTGTTTTATGGGTAGTATACTGTATATCATATTCTGTTAGGATCATCTGCCATCTTGCTATTCTCCCAGAGAGAGCAGGTTCCTCGAAGATGTATTTTATTGGATCCATTTTAGATATCAACAAGGTAGTATGGGTCAGCATATACTGTCTTAGCCGATGAATAGCCCATTCCAGAGCGCAACAAGTTTTCTTGAGCAGTGAATATCTTGTTTCACAGTCGGTAAACTTTTTGCTCAAGTAATAAATAGCGTGCTCTTTTCGGCCAGACTCGTCATGCTGCCCCAACACACACCCCATTGAATTTTCCCAAATAGTCAAATACATGATCAATGGTCTACCCTTGACTGGTGGCATTAAAACAAGAGGCTCTTGCTGGTACTCTTTGATCTTGTCAAAAGCAGTTTGGAATTCATCATTCCATTTGACTACTTGATATTTCTTCAATAGTTTGAACATTGGTTCACAAGTAGCTGTCAGGTGAGAAATGAATCTGGCAATGTAGTTTAAACGTTCCAAGAATCCCCTGACTTCCTTCTCAGTACGAGGAGCAAGCATCTCTTGTATCACTTTCACCTTGGCAGGATATACTTCAAACCTTTATTTCTGACGACAAAGCCTAGGAGTTTACCAGACCTTACTCCAAATGTGCACTTATTTGGGTTCAACCTCAGTTTGTACTTTTTTAATCTCTCAAATAGCTTTTGTAAATGATCAAGGTGCTCTTCTTCTGTTTGAGATCTAGCTATCATGTCGTCCACATAGACTTCTATTTCGTGATGTATCATGTCGTGAAATAAAGCTACCATGGCACACTGATAGGTTGCCCCCGTATTCTTCAGTCCGAATGGCATAACCTTGTAGCAGAATGTGCCCCATTGTATGACAAAGGTTGTTTTCTCCATGTCCTCCAGCGCCATTTTGATTTGCTTGTAACCTGAGAAACCGTCCATGAAGGGAAACACTTTGTGTTGTGCAGTATTGTCAACTAGGATGTCAATGTGGGGAAGTGGGAAATCATCCTTAGGGCTTTCCCTATTCAAATCTCTGTAGTCCACGCACATTCGTACCTTGCCGTCCTTTTTGGGCATGGGGACAACATTGGCAACCCATTGCGGATAGGAGGTGACGGCCAAGAATCCAGCATTGAATTTTTCACGACTTCTACTTTAATCTTCTCTGACATATTTGGCCGCATTCGATGAAACTTTTGTTTTACTGGTGGGCAATCCTCTTTTGTAGGTAGACGATGTACCACAATATCTGCATCAAGTCCTGGCATGTCTTCATACGAACAGGAAAAGACCTCAACATACTCGTATAGTAACTGAATCAGACGCTCCTTGACACTGGGTTCCAGATTGGCACCCACCTTGACTTCTCTTTTGTCTTCTTCGGTACTTAGGTTGATTGTATCCACAGGTTCCTCATGGGGATGAATGGTTCTCTCTTCTTGTTGTAGCAATCTGGCAAGTTCCTCTGGTACTTCACAATCTTCCTCACCTTCGTCTTCGGCTTGGTAGATTAGATTTTCAGAGTCACAGAAGGTCATAGCAGAACCGTTACCCATGGGGTCCCGAATGGATGTAGACCTACATTGTGAGTGTGAGTGTGTGTAAGGGTATAACTATCTTTGAAAGAAATGAAAATGTAAAAAGGAAAAACAATGAGCACAAAGCTTGTATGCAAAACATCCATGATTCATTGATGTCATATGGAGATGAGATAATAACCCTTACAAATGGACCGTTGTGCCTCGGGTAAGACATAAGGTTTTAAGAGTTTGAAATGTTTTAATATTACAGATCCAACAAAAAGTAAAGACAAATTACTGTGGGATAAAAGTGATCGGGATAAAATCTCTAGCCTCCCAATTGTTGAGCCCTCCACTGACAGTTGGGAAGATCCAATCCTCCAGGTTTCATGCATCTTCATCATCCTCTACCGCGTTGACCTCACGGTTGCTGATCTTCAGGGGTGGTCCTCCAGCACGAGCACGGCGTACAACCTTCTGAGCACTTGAAGTGAAACCTAGGCCAAACTTGTCAGATTTGTATGGGATATCTGGGAGTTGTCCCGAGATAGTGCACCCACCTTCTTCTATTACTGCTTTTACATCCTTCAAAGACGACATCTTGAGTGGAGGCCTTTTGATCTTGGGAACAGCCCTGGTTACTGCTACATCTTGCGGGACTTTTTCAAAGTGTTGGAATGGAGTTTCAATAAATTCACCATCTAATTCCACATATCTGAAGGAATTGAGATGGCTGATCATATATTCCTCTTCTCCATGAACGATGATAATATTCCCTTGAATTGGATACTTTAGCATTTGGTGCAACGTAGAAGTAACAACGCTAGCATTGTGAATCCACGGTCTGCCTAGCAAGCAGGAATATGAAGGGCAGATATCCAGTACATAAAAAGTTGAATGAAATTCTTGGGTTCCAACCTTTATGGGGATATCCACTTCCCCATGCACCATCCTTTTTGATCCGTCGAAGGCCCTCACTACTATGTTAGTTGGCTTCAATGTCAATCCCTCACAGCCAAGCCTATCAAGAGCCTTTTTAGGAAATACATTCAGAGATGAGCCGGTGTCCACCAAAACATTAGCCAAAGTTGTGCCCCTACATTCCACTGAGACGTGTAATTCCTTATTATGCTTCCTTCCTCTTGGCGTTAAATCAGCATCCAAAAAACCTAGACCATTATCTACAGTCAAGCTAGCTACGCAGTCTTGGAACTGATCGACAGATGTTTCTAGGGGTACATAGGCAGTTTTCAGGAATTTTACCAAGGCCTTTGCATGCACCTCAGAACATAGTAGTAAAGCCAACATGGAAATTTTGGATGGAGTTTGCCCCAATTGTTCAACTACGTCGTAGTCGCTTCTTTTTATGATCTTTAGAATTTCCTCCATCTCTTTCTGGGAGGTCTCAGGGATAGCCAATGATTGCGCCTTTCTCCGGACAGGCTCAATCAGAATAGCTTTACCTCGAGTCTCGGTTGATTCGGCAGTAGGAATGTCAGTAGGAGTGATAGAAGGGATTGTAACAACTTTGTCAGTTGGAGCATTGGTGGAGATGATTGTGGGAATGGGAATAGCCTTCAGAGGAGCAACAACAACAGGAATGATTATGGGTCCAGAAACTGCTTTTAGGGGAGAAATTTCTGGAGAGAATATCCTTCCGCTTCTGGTAATCTTGTTAGTCCCGAAAATGTTACTGATATCGGAGTTATCTTCCTCGGAACTTGAATCTTCGGCAACTGGCCAATCTTGCTTGATATCGTTGTAGTAGACATCCCCTCCATAATTCCATGGTACGGTTTTGTTCTATAAATACGGAATGGTCCATGCATTATAATTATCAAAGGAGCTACTTTTGGAACTGATGTAATTCTAACGGGTCTTTTGGTGGAGACCCTGGAAGAATTGTCGGAAATGGTCACAATGGAAACATCATTATAAGAAATAGGTGGAACAAAAGTCTTTTCGAACAAAATCTCCTTATTATCTAATAGGAACTGAATGCCTACTTTCAACAAAGGACAGCTGGTTGGTGAGGACAAACAGAAATGGAAGCTTTCATCACAGCCTGGGAATAAACTGGCATTCAATAATTTCTTTTTGATAATTAGGAGTGGGGTCATAAGTTTATAAACTGAAGGAAAAAACATATCTTCCTCAATAACACGGGCATTATGGCCATGATTGGGCATAGGGGCAGAAATAACATTGGGCTTTTCTGGCGCATCAAATTCAATCTCTTTGGCTCTGAGGAGGTCTTGTACTTTGTTCTTTAAATCCCAACAATTGTTAGTGTCATGGCCGGGACTCTCAGAGTGGTATGTACAGCGGGCATTAGGATGATAGTGAGGAGATGTTGTGTTAGGGTTCTTTGGAGATTCTTTCAAATTCACTAGGTTGGATCTTAGCAAGTGTGGCAATACTTGAGATAAGGTCATGTTAATTCTGGTGAATTGTCTGACAGGTCTTTCCATCCTTGGTTGGTTGTTTCTTTGTTGATCAGGCGCAAGTTTAGGAATCATAACAGCCCCCACCATTGGACGGAGTTCGGCCCTATCTTGATTTCTATGAGGATAAACAACAACCACTTCCTTCTTTCCGATGAATGGTTTCCTTACAGCAGCAGAGGATGCATCTTTTTGAATCTTTCCATTCTTTATCCTGGCTTCTACCCTTTCTCCGGTCAATATCAATTCAGTAAAACCCGCCAATGAACTCCCAATTAAGTGATTGAAAAAGGGACCAGACAAGGTGCCCAAAAACATGTCTACCAACTCTCTTTCAGATAGAGGAGGTTGAACTCTTCCGACCAAGTCTATCAATTTTTACGCATAGTCCTTGAAGCCTTCATTTGAAACCATGGCCGTACTCTGGAGTTGAGTACGGGTAGGCGCAAGATTACCATTGTATTGGTATTGTTTGTAAAAGGCTGCAACAAGATCTTCCCAGTTATGAACATTGGCTCTTTCTAACTGATAAAACCAATCAAGTTGAGTTCCAAACAGTCTGTCTTGGAAGAAATGTACCCATAAATCTTTGTCAGTAGTATGGGGCTGGATCTTCCTTACATAGGACCGAAGATGCATTTTGGGGCATGAGACTCCGTCATATTTGGAGAACACAAGTGCTTTGAATTTTGGAGGAATGATAATTCTTGATACCAGTCCCAACTCTTCAAAGTCCAATCCAGGTACTTTTTAGTTTTCCATTGCACTCAACCGTTCTTCTAGATGCTTATACTTGTCGTCGGCTGGAGGGTATTATTCTTCAGAATAGTCTTCTTCTTCCTCTTCCTCTTCTGAATCAGACTGAACAACGGTTTCCTTACCCTTCCTATCTTGGTTGTCTTTCTCACCGGATGTCGTTGCAAAGTCTAAGGCCCTTCTTGTCTGCCCTTGGAATCTTCTTCCCATGTTCAGAATTCCGGTTATCTTCTTCGTCTTCTTTTTCTTCTCCTCAACCAACAAGGTCTTCAACTCTCCTTCTCCTTTGGCCAGAGTTAAGAACAATTGTTGAAACTGTGTATTCTGAGCTTGGAGGTCCTTCACGGTTTGCTCGAGATCCATCTTACTGAAATAAATAGTAGAGAGATGAGAAGACTTGTTGCAAGAAACCTATTTATGTTATGGTGAATGATAAATGCGTATGCAATGATTTCAAGGATTTTTAAAATTCAAATTTGTTTTAGACAAAAAGGAACACGTTATATTAATAATTTAAAGTTTTGAGTACATTAATGCCTTCTTGGGCAAAACAAATACAAGAAACTCTAAGATAGAAAGGTAGTACGCATCCTCTTTGGTGCAATGTAGGCATTCAGAGTCTGCTCCTTATGAAGTATCCTAGTGAGTTCCAAAACCTTCTTCTCGCTTGCGTAGAATTGGGCTTCAAAAGTATCTCGCTCCCCCTTGAGTTGTATCTAATCTCTTTGTAATTCTTCGAGAGAGGTGGGCATGTCAGGATGTAGGATAGTGTATGGAACATCTCCTTCCATGACAGGCTCAATGATTACCGGGAGAATGGAAGGATAAGGCATCATAAGACTTTGAGCACGAGTTTGTACCCATTTGAGGTAATGCTCAAGAGGGATGGGATTCTTGTGCCCCAATGTCTTACTATCTACCTTGTTCAACATCCTCCAAGTTCAGATAAATCTCTAGCGAAGACCTTGATCGTCGTTGTCGTAGTGAAATACCAAACCTTGAATCAGCATCTCGTGCGGGCCATCCCTTCGGCATAACCAAACTGTCTTAAGGCTAAGCAGGGGTTGTAGGTGATACCTCCCCTAATGCCAAGTAAAGGGACATTAGGAAATTCTCCACACCGGTCGACAATAGTAACATTCTCTATGGATCGGGAACACCAATGAATATTTGAATGTTTGAGCATCATCAACCTTTGTGACCACCTTGAACCTTGCTCGTTTTTTAACACAGATTGGGGAAGATGCGAAATAAACCATCTTTCCAAGAGAGGAGTGCAACACATAAGGACACCTCTTTTCCTCATTGTGTGAGTGTGAAAAGAGTGTAGGATATCCCCTAGCAACGTAGGTATCGGGTTGCGGGATATGAATATTTTGACGGTGTTCACATCTATGAGTTGGTCAGGGTTTGGAAACAAAACCATCCCATAGATGAGGAGAGCCACAGTTTCCTCAAAATCTTATAGGTCCAAAGAGTTCCAACAGTTTTGGGCTTTCTCGAACAAGAACTTTGCTAGGAAACCTTTGACACGACTCCTTGTTTCCCAATGAGTTGTGACATCAGATGAGTGCAAGTGTAGAGCTTGAGCAATCTCTTCTGGCTTTGGGTCTCTTTTCGTACCGTTGAAAGGTAGTTGGTTAAGAATAGGAATCCTCAAGAGTCGGGAGAATTCTTCCAAAGTAGGCACAAGTTGATAGTCGGGAAATGTGAAGCAATGGTGTAAAGGATCAAAGAACTGAAAGAGCACCTTCATCATGTCCTCATCTGTGTTGGAGGTGACCAAGTTGAGTAGGTGACCACATCTCTCGATGAATGGAGAGTTTTATGGAATCCTTGAAGCTAGCTCCTTAAGTTGTGGAGGGATCCTTACAAGATTGACTTGAATGGTTTTCCTGCGAAGAGAATCCATATCCTACAAAGCAAGAACAAAGATAAATCCAAAAATCCTTAAAATGGTTAGTGAATGTGTATGATGTTATGATGTTCATGATGTTATGTACAAGTATGTATATACAAACAAAGCAAACAAGTCCTTAGGTTTAGGCTTGCATGGAGTTTTATAGGTAAGTACCCTCTTGAAGTTTAGTTAGCTCAAACCTGTCATAGTAATAATAATTGGGTTCTAAGGAGCTCAATATCACTGGTTTGTTTCCTTGGTTATTGTTTCAGCACAAGCCTCTTTAATGGCGACCAAAATATCCCAAGAAACTAAACCTCAATGAGTGTAGTATCGAGTATCTACCAACTTCGGACTGCACCAAAGCCAGTCATCTCACTACATCCAAAAGGCCAAGTTGGTCAGGAAAGGTTCTAAAAGTTCATTAGTGCTTCATGACATCACTCAGCCACCCCGTATTCTCTTTGATTAACTCAAAGGCTACTGGTACCCACAAATATGTCGCACTAACATAGCTATTGCTTAGACCATGTCGGTATACCCCGCACAGTTTCCACAACGTATTGCTACTTACCTATAATGTATCCCAAATCCGGGTAGAGGATTCAAACCTAAACAAAGAACCATAATGTAAAGCATACAAGTCAAACAATGTAAGCAAGTAAATATGATCTAGCCCTAAGGTAACCCCACTTTTAGAATATTCCCCAACAGAGTCGCCAGTTCTGTGATACGGTGAAAGAACTGAATTGAGGGTTTTTCGTTTGATCGCAAATGTTACGGTTAGTAAGAGTCGCCACCGACTTTTCTTTTATCCAAAAGGAAAGGTGAAAAATCACAGGAAAGACCTTTGAGATTATTTCTTGAGTTCGGGGGGTAGATTATGAAAAGGGAAGGTATTAGCACCCTTTTCATCCATGGTTTTCCATGGGCTCTTAGTTACTTGCTAGATCACTTGCTTTTGTTTGAAATTGTGCTTTGTGTGGTTTTTTGAAAGTATTTTGTAAAGAGGCCATTGTTTAGGAAATCTTTATAATGATTCTCGTTCGTAAGAATGTATACAAAGATGTTTTTCTTTTGAAAATGTTTTCAAGTTTTGTAAGATGTTTTGAAAGTGTAGGTGATTGTTTTGAAAATATCAAGGATGTTTGTTTTGAAATAGAGAAAGTAATTAGGAGCAATATACCTACTCAAATGTCCTTCTTGTTCATTTTCTTTTCCTTTGACATTGTTGTCTTACCATTGATTTGGTAAGCAACCCTATCTTTGGATGTAAACGGGACAGGCGTGGGTCATCGTATAACCATGATTAGAAATATTGCAAGGTATCTTAGCATTATTTTTGAGGGACTAAGATCATTTGTAAGGCAACTTAGATAGCATCATCGAGGGACCATATCTTGTATTTTTGCTTGTTTTTGTTAAGATACCTCACATGCGTAATATGGCCATTTTGTATAAGGCAACCAAGTGGATTTTAGTCTAGGGGTGCTAGTATGAAAGTGTATTGTTTTCATGCTTGATTTTGTCTTGAATTAGGGTTTTCTAAGCATTGGTGTTAGTCTTTCCATACAAACCCTAATTACTAGCATGTTATATAAAAGCGATAAATTGCGAAATTTAAAGTTACTACGCTATTACAACATTTGTGGGTATGAATATACAAGGAATTTAAATAAATACAAAGTATAAAAATAAATGTACAAGGATGCAAAATGTGAAGAAAAATGAATTTGTTTGGTTTTCATGAAAAGAAGATTTTTTTTCTTAACCTAATTAAATAAAGAGAATAGTTAATTAAGTTTGAATTTATTAAGAAAAGATTTCAAATGAAAACCCTAATTCTATTAATCAAAAGAAAATAAGTTTAAGAAAAGTATTTTTTTTAGTATTTTTTATCTTGAAAATATTTATAGTATTATAAAATATTTTTAGTCTTTTTTATATTAAAATAATGTATTTTAAATGGTGTGAAAATAAATAAATAAATAAAATAATATTAATTAAGTCTATAAGATTTACTTAATAAAATAAATAAAGTATAATATATAAAAATATTTTTTTGTGGAAAAATAGAATAAAATAAGTCAAAATATAAATATATCATTTTTTTTGTATTTTATGATTTTTTTAGTATTTAGAAAATATATATTTAAGAAAAGATAAATGAAATAAATAAATAAATAAATAACTTGGGCCAGGGGGTGCCAAGAGGAAATAGGGAGGTTAGTGAGCAAAAACAAACAAAAAAAACAAGCCAGGCCCAAAGGGGCCCACGCCTGCCAAAAAAATAAAAGTCAGAAAAATGTGAAAAAATGAAAAAGGATACCACTGGGACTCGAACCCAGGTCCCATAGGTTACAGGCGCGCGCTTCTACTACTGGGGTGGCTATACATTCGTTAATACAAATGAAACAATAAATATGTAAGGCAAAACGTGTTCTGAAGACTTCATCTTCAACCTCCCGCTAGACCAAATGTAACTTGCTCATTTCTCATCAAAAATGAAAACTGTAAACATGAAACTTGTAGCAAATTTTCTCATGATTCCAGAAATGTAAAGTATTAAAACTATAGATCAAAGATAAGCAATAATTTTAATGGCCCTAATCTGAACCCTAAAAATTTCAAAAGTTTCAGTTTCAAAATTCTCTAAGCTCAAGCAAAATTAATGGAAACTAAGGACATGGTTAGCTTCAGGGGAATGCTATCTACATGTTTTATTCATAAATAAACTATTGATGATGCATATGTGAAGAGTTCCAAGTTGAGAAAACTTACCTCAAAACTGGAAATCATGTTTGGAGTTTGAGCTTGTTTCAAGTGATGGTGATGATCAGGTTAGCTTCCTTGAGGTCCTAGGAAGCTAGTGCAATGGTTTGCTTGAGTTGAGAGTGGCTGAAATGACTTGGAGAAGTCAATGTGCAATGCTCTGTTTTTGGTTATGGAAGATAGGGTAAATGATGTTACAGAAATGAAACAGGTACAGGGATAAGTTACACTTGATGTAAGGAAGCTTTAGAAACTAAAAGGCTAAGAAACGCACGAGGGAAATGTGAGTTTGAGGTTCAAGGTCAGAAATTGTGCAACAATGGAGTTTTTGGGCAATTTCTAATTTGAGAGAGTTTTGGTGTATTTCAGGGTGCTCAAGCTCGTGTTCTAGCTCATAAATAGTGACTCTATTTATAATCAACAAGTTTGGAATGCTCTAGTTGATCAGAATTCAAGTTTACACGTTTAAGTTAAATATGTGATTTTTTGACAAAACAAGTTTCAATGCCTTGTGTACTTGCTAATATAGAGTGGTTATGCTTTAAACAAGCATGCTTATGACTTTGTGGATGAAGTGTGATCAGAGGGAACAAGTTAGAGGCTCAATGTGAACTTCATGCAAAAAGCTTGCTTTACAAGAATGGCATTGTTAACTTTGTGCCATAAATGGAAATGCAACTTGGACAATAGCTCAATTGCTTGGATCAAAGCCCTAACAGATGTGTAAAACATTTAATTATGGAGTGACAAACAATTTTGAGGCCTGAAAAGCAAGGATTATGCAGCCTAGCATGGATTTGGCTCAAGTGTTCATCAAAAATGACTTGTAATTCAAGTGACAAAACTCTAACTTCATCTCTTCGATTCTCCCTACTCAAGAATGATCTCAAGTAGTTCTTGTACATTTTGGAAAGCTTGCAATATGATCTACAACCCATATTTTAATTTCTTTTAAATATTCCCGTTGGAACTATATGAAAAAGTGCCATGAAGTTGGGTCAAAATCCTGACCAAATTAGGGCAAAATTTCACTAAATGTTTTGTTTCACGACCCTATGTTCATAAAATTATAACTTAAGATCCAAACATTTTTGGAAGAAGTTCTATAAAGAAAAGTTGTAGATTTAATGGATATCTACAACTTTCATGTTGGAAGTTTATCTTGAATCATCTTGCATCATAGTGAAAATTTTATCCAAAGTTATGAAAAAAACATGAAATTTCCAACACTTAGAAAAAATTCTAAGTTTTGGAAATTTTGACTTTTCAAAATGAAATCTTGACTTCTTGATTTCTTGATGAATAAGTTTAATATTTTAACATGTTTTGATAAATTATGATCTTTGGCACTTGAATTTGACCAAAAAGTCAAAGTTTGACTTTTCAGTATACAGTTGACTTTTGATCAGTTGACTGGAAAATTCATCTGTCAATCTAATGGACTTGCAATGTTTTGAACCATGCCATTAGGTAAAAATGATGCAATTGGACTCTTGAGATAATGCCTTAAACCAATTGACCATTTTCTAGGTCAAAAACTAGAAATTGCCCATTCCCAGTCAAAACCCTAATTTTGACCATTTTACCCTTTTGGGGATTTGATCAAATTTCTTGAGGAGTTGTGGTCCAAACTTGATAAAATGATTCATATGAGTCAAAAATGTTGACATGGATAAAAAATTATGAAGTTTGACTTTAAATCGGCCATAGTTGACTTTTCCCCCAATACAACTGATTTTTAGGTCAACTGCTCAATTGACTGAGCAAAAATGTGATCCAAGGCTTGAAACTTGACATGAGTACTCTTGGGGGTCCATGATGATCCATGAAAGTCACATGGGACATTAGAAGCTCAAAAATCCTTTTGCAAACTCAAACCCTAATTTTGGTCATCAGTGTTTGAGGAGATGTCTTGAGCTTGATCAAACCCTAGTGCAGTCTTGAGCCCAAGGAGATCTTGTGATAAAATTCTTGATAAGTGAGAGGGAAAATTTTGGGGTTCAAGATTCTCCAACAGAAACTTGGCTAAGAAACCCTTAACTCCACTTCTTGTCTCACAATTTGTTATAATGTCGGATCTCTTCAAATGCAAGGCTTCGACAATGACTTCAGGATTTGAAGTCTCCTCTAAACCGGTGAACGGTATTTAATAAAGCACAAGCACTCCTAATAGTTCAGAGAATTATTCTAATGTAGGCACCAATTGGTAGTCAGGAAAGATGAAGCAATGATGCATGGGATCAAAGAGTTGGAAGAGAACACACATCATTTCTTCTTGGAAGTTTGAGGTAGCCAAGTTGTAAAGTCGACCATATTTCTTGGTGAAGGGAGAATCTCCAGGAACTCTTGATGCTAACTCTTGAAGTTTTGGATTCACTTTCACGAAGTTAATTCAGATGGTATTCCTACGAATAGAAGTCATGACCTATAAAACAGAACAAAGATAAATTCCTAAATCCTTGAAATGGTTAGCGAGAATGCTTAATGATGTTATGATGTTTATGATAAAATGAATAATAATCACAAATAAAGCACAAAAAATCCTTAGGTTTAAGCTTGCATGGGTTTCATAGATAAGTACCCTCTTTTAGTTTTAGTTGGCTCAACCTGTCCTAGAAAGTAACCGGGTTCTAGGGAACTCAGTATCACTGACCTTTCTTTTAGGCATTGTCTCAGCACAATCAATCTTTTCTTGCAGCCGAAATATCCTAAAAGTCTGATCAATGAGTGTTGTATCGAGTATCAATCAATCTTCAGCTTTACACCAAAGTCGGCTATCTCAGTACTTCCTAATGGCCAAGTTGTTCAATTAAGGTTCTAAGGTCAGTTAGTGCTTCATGACACTGCTCAGCGGCCCCGTATTCACCTCGATTCAACACAAGGGATACTGGTAACAACAAATGAGTCACACTAATGTAGCCATTGCTTCAACCATATCGGTCTACACCGTACAATTTCCATAATCTTTTGCTACTTACCTAAAAAGGTGCCCCAAATTCGGGTGGAGGTTCAAAACAAACCCAAACAAGGAACCATAAACGTAAAGCAAACAAATCAAACAATGAAAGCATTTAAATATGATCCAACTCTAAGGTAACCCCATTTTTAAATATTCCTAGCAGAGTCGCCAGTTCTGTAATACGGTGGGAGAACTGACTTGGTTGTTTTGCGTTTGATCGCAATTGTTGTGGATAGCAAGAGTTGCCACCAACTTTGCTTTTATCCAATAAGGAAAGGGTGAAAAGAACAGGAAATACCTGTGAGATATTTTCTTGAGTTCGAGGGGTACATTATGAAAAGGGAAGGTGTTAGCACCCTTTTCATCCATAGTTATCTATGAGCTCTTAGTTTATTTCTAGATCACTTAAAAATACTTTGTTTGAAAAGTTATTTTGTGATAGGTGTAACTTTGAAAATATTTTGCAAAAGGCCTTTGTTGCGGCTAACTTTGTAATGGTTCTCGTCTCTATAAGAATGCATACCAAGTGTTGGTTTTGAAAATAGTTCAAAGAGATGTTTGTTTTTTAAGATGTTTTTGAAAGTGTAAGTGTGAAAATGGTTTTGATTTGCAAGCAAGCAACTAAGAACGTTCTACCTATTCAAAAGTCTTTTGTTAATTTCTTCCTTCCTTTGATATTACTATCTTACCATTGATTGGTAAGAAGCCTTATCTTTGGATGTAAGAGGGACGAACGTGAGTCATCGTATAGTCATGAATAGCAATGTTGTGAGATATCTTAGAATTTCTCTTGAGGGACTAAGATCATTTGTAAGGTAACATTCGAAGCGTCATCGAGGGACTATGATCTTTTGATTGTTTTTGCTAAGACGTCTCACATGCATATTATGACCATTTTTCAAGGCAACAAGAGGAGTTAACCCTAGAGGTGTAAGTGTGCAAGTGTTTATTTTTTCATGCTTGATTTTGTCTTGAATTAGGGTTTTCTAAGAAGTGGGTTTAGTCTTGCCATACACATCCTAATTACTAGCATTTATACGAAAGCAGTAAATTGCGAAAAGTAAATTTATTACGCTATTACATCACTTAGGGGATGGGGATACAAATTTTAAAATGGGGATTGCAAGAAATTAAATCTTAATTATCTATTACAACCATATTGAAACTTGAATAATGTATAAGAATTAAAAAGGAATATAATATACAAGATATGAAAAAAAGAAAATGAATTTGTTTTGATTTTGTTAAAGAAAGGTTTTTGATTAATTAAAATAATTAAGAAAGTAAAATATTTTTTTGTGATATTTTTATATATTCATAAAATAAACCTTGTCAATAAATAGTGTGCAAAAAATCAACTCAAAAGGAGTTGCTTTGATTGGTTGGAAAAATGTTTGAAGATTATTAAAAAAAAAGGAAACAAACAAATGATATAAATTGTTCTGTTCCTGCCAAGGTTTGAACCCAGGACCTTATACATAAATTCCTTTCGTGCGCACTGTTTGTACCCCTGGGGTGGTCTGTTTTATTTGTTCACAAAAAGACTTTGATTAGGTACAAGATGAACTCGTTTTTGAATGTTTGAAATGCCTAGTTTCTTCTTCCTCCGAGCGCAGGGATATGTATATCCATGTTAAGCTTTTAAAAGCTTCTATTCTCAACCAAATCGAACAGTATAAATATCAACCCTGTCTAAAATTTGAATACACATCTAACTATGTAACTTTTGAAAGCTATAGATCAGAGGTTAGCAAAAATTTGTTTGGTGCCAAAATCAAAATCTAACTAGCCAGAGTTGGAGTTCTCAAAGTATAAGCAGTGATAATCGAAACTAAGAGTATGGTCAACTTCCTAGACATGATATCTACATTTTTTATTTTCAATTTATGTACAAATGATGTTTGAATGAAAAGTCCCAAGCTTAAGAAAAAAAACTTACCTCTTGGAGCGAAAATTGAGATACTTCGACAGAGCCTCCAGGAACAGTTTGATGATGGATTAAGCCTGCTTCAACCTCCCTGAAGCTATTCAAGTTATTACTTTGCTTTTAAAATCACTTGAATCGAAGAACTGGTTTATGGGTACTTAGTGAATTGAAAAACCAAAAGAATGCCAGGAGGTATTTGAGGTTTTTGGAGTGTTCTAAGCTAATAATCTCTCTCTTTATGTGGTGTTTGAATGGGAGAAATGGTGTGGTTTATGAATGTTGTTCAAATGGGAGATGCTCGAAGGATTATGGAGTTGGTACTTCAAAAACCAAAAAGGACAAGCAATGTGGCTTTGGATGGAGATTCTGAGTTTCTGAGAGTTTGGGAGTGTTTAAGGATTTTTTAACACAACAAGAATCTCTGGACTCTTTGATTTGCAAATGGTCTCTATATTTATAGATAAAAGGTTAGAGGTGTTTTACGCAAGGGATCTCTTTGTTGTAGGGTTTTGACTAGGTGACTTGCTTTATTTTTGAAGAAAAGTGGAAAAACAAGTTTCAAGGTGCTGTACAAGCATGGTCTAAAGTTGTTGGAAGCCTTAGACATGTTGCTTCTAGTTTATAGGGGACATGTGTGCATAAGGGACAGGCACAAGGCTCAATAAACTTTTCTAAAAATGACAATGATAACTTTATGCCATTAAGGGAAAGTTGGCTTGGAAAACACTTGGGTAAGAGTTTAATATAATTGTGTAAACAAGTAGTTATAGAGTGAGGCACAAGTATGAGGCATGAAAAGCAAGATCATGTCTGGCCTATGGATTCTGTCTTCAACTTGATTCCTTGAATCAAATACTCCCTCCTTCCATAACTTTCGACCAGACTCATCAAAGCAATATTCGTTTCTACTAATTGTGTGTCCTTCGAATGGGCCATCTCCATCTGAATATACCACTTTGAAACCTTTAGTTTTGATCACGTAGGTCCAACCTTTGACCAAACTCAAAGGAAAACAAGACTAATTTTTCCTACCAATGCATGCTTTTCCAATGGGCCACCAAATGTGTGTCCTTCGAATCCACCATATTGTGTGTCATAGTGTAGAAACTATGTGTGCTAGCATGAACGAAGCAAGCATGAAGGGATTCATTGCTTTATGGGTGCTAGCATGAACGAATTCATTGCCTTGTGTGTGCTATCATGAGGGAAGCCCCTGCTTTGTGAATAGAAGTAAACCTGTAGGACACCATTGCCTTGTTAATTGAAGCGAGCAATGGAGGAAATCATTGCTTAATCGAAGCTTATATGAAGATAGCTATTTATTCAATCGAAGCTTGCATGAAGATAGACATTATCCAAACGAAGCTTGTATGAAGATAACCATTTATCCAATCGAAGCTTGCATAAAGATAGCCTTTGTCCAAATGAAGCTTGCTGCAGGATAGCCACTGTCCAAACGAAACTTGTATGAAGATAACCATTTGTCCAATCGAAGCGTGTATGAATATAGAATTTGTCCAAATGAAGCTTGCATGCAGGATAATCATTGTCCAAATGAAACTTGTATGAAGATAACCATTTGTCCAATCGAAGCTTGCATGAAGATAGCCTTTGTCCAAACGAAACTTGCATGCAGGAGGCCACTGCTCTATGAATCGAAGCAAGCCTGCAGGAGGCCATTACCTTCTAAATCAAAGCAAGCCTGCAGGAGGCCATTGCTTGCTGAATCGAAGCAAACCTGCAAAAGGCCATTTCCTTCTGAATCGAAGCAAGCCTGTAGGAGGCCATTGCATTTTGAATCGAAGTAAGTCTGCAGGAGGCCATTGCCTTCTGAATCGAAGCAAGCCTGTTTCAAAGGGAGACATTGCCCAATCGAAGCTATCATGAAGGAAGGAGTTCAGTCGAAGCTAGCATGAATCAAAGAAATTCCCAGTCGAAGCTAGTATGAATCGAAGCAAGCTTGCTTTTCTTCAATTTTGTAAAAAAAAAATCAAATTTATCTGCTTTATTCTTTCAACAGTTTCCTCTTTGACTTGTTGCTTGAAAATCCAATATGATCCATGGCAACTATGTGGGGAATTGAAAATATAATTATACTTGTGCAATCTTGAACTTTAGTTTTGATTCATCCGTGTTCAGGAAGTATCTTGAGCTGATCAAACCTTGTGCAGTCTTGACCCAATAAAAATCTTGTGAGAAAATTCTTGAGAAATGAGAGGGAAAATTTTGGGGTACAACAGTTGGGCCTCCCTAACTTGGGCCTCTTTCTTTTTGTTTTTACTTTCTAACACCCCTAAATTTCTCATAACAACCAAGCCCATTTTCTTTTATTTATTTATTTCTGATTCAAACAAAAAAAGCTCTGTTGGGCCCAACGCTTCATTTTTGTTTTTAATCCCCATTTTACTTTTAAAGCACCCTGGCCCAATTAATTTCCTTTTTTATTTTAATTATTTTTCTTTTTAATTATTTTCTTTTCTTTAAAAATCAAAACCACAAAAATCATAAAAAATAGTTTTAGGTTTTTTGTCAATTAATTTAAACACTTATTTTATTTTTGTTAATTAAGATATTTAGAACTAGATTTTGTTATTTTCCACACTTTAAAATATTTTTCCCAATTGACATTAATATTCAAATTATTTTATAAACAAAATTGTTAAACTTAGGTTTTATTTTCTTCTTAATTTCAGTTAACTTAGATTTTAGATTATGTTTAAAATAATTAATTAATTCTCTTGTAATTAAAATTAATTAGTTTAGTTAGGTTAATTACCAAATATTTTCTCTATCAAAAAATCACCAAACATAACTTCTTTACTCTGCTTCACTTTCTTGCCCATTTTATTTTTTCGCATTATTAACTATTCAATGATTTGTAATAGATAATTAGGATTTATTGTTTTCTTCCCCTCATTCATAAACTTGTACCCCCCATTCCCAAAGCGTTGTAATAGCGTAGAATATTTAACTTCCGTAATTTATTGCTTTCCTTGTTATTGTTAGTAATTAGGGTTTGCATGACAAGATTTAAAAGTAAACATTAGAAAACCCTAATCAAGACAAATTAAACATGAAAACAAAACACTTTGCACACATGCACCTCTAGGGTTAACCCACACTTGTTGTCTCGGATATTAACAGTCACACCCCTCGAACGTGAGATGCTTTAGCAAAGACGCTCGATTAAAAGATCGTAGTCCCTCGATGACCCTTCGATGTTGCCTTCGATAAGCGATCTTAGTCCCTTACGACAGATTTCTAAAGCATCTTACAAGTTCCCTTATACGACTGTACGATGACCCACGCATATCCCTCATATCTAATGATATGGCTCCCTACCAACCAATGGTTAAGTAGCATTATCTAAAGGAGGAGGAAAAGAATAAATTCTTTTTGAGTAGGTGGATTGCTCGTAATTGCTTGCTCACAAACTAAAACAATCTTTACACCTCACACTTTCAAAACACTTTCCAAAAACAAACATTTTATATACATTCTCAATGATACGAGAATCATTACAAAATTTCCTTACATTGGAATTTTCAAAACATCTTTCCAAACACTCCCTTTCAACAAATATTTTCCAAAACAAACATTTTGTATACATTCTCAACGATACGAGAATCATTACAAAATTATCGTACTTAGGCATTTTCAAAATATTTGCAAACATACACAAATACAAAGCATTTTTAAAGTGAGCTAGCAATTAAGAGCCCGTAGATAACTACGGATGAAAAGGGTTCTAACACCTTCCCTTTTCATAATCTACCCCCCAAACTCAAGAAAATTATCAAAAGGTCTTTCCTGTTCTTTTCACCCTTTCCTTTATTGGATAAAAGAAAAGTCGATGGCGACTCTTGTTATCCGCAACATTTGCGATAAAACGCAAAACACCAAGTCAGTTCTCCCACCGTATTACAGATTTGGCGACTCTGTTGGGGAGAAACTAAAAGTGGGGTTACCTTAAGATCTAGATCACCTTTATTTATTTACTTGTTTGCCTTGTTTGCTTTACATTTTGGGTTATGCTTGGGTTTATTTTTTGTATAGATCCTATACCCGAATGTGGGGCATTTTAGGTAAGTAACAATAGATCATGGAAACTGTATGGTATAGTCCGATATGGTTAAAGAGATGGCTACATTAGTGTGATACATTTCTGGGTACTGGTGTCCCTTTAGTTCAATCATGGAGAATACGAGGCAGCTGTGTGGTGTCATAAAGCACTAACTGACCATAGAACCTTAGTTGAAAAACTTTGCCATTAGAAAGTAGTGAGATAGCTGGCTTTGGTGCAGACTGAAGTTGTTTGATACTCAATACTACACTCATTGAGATCGGACTTTCGGGATATTTCAATTGCAGTTTGATGCTTGTGCTGAAATAATGCCCGATGAAGAAATATTAATGATATTGAGATTCCTTAGAACCCGGTTACTTCTTTTAGGACAATGAACCAACTAAAACTTCAAGAGGGTACTTACCTATAAACCCCATGCAAGCCTAAGCCTAAGGCCTTGTGTGTTTTGTTTGTGATTAATTATTCATGACATCATAAACACCATGACATCATGCCATAGCATTTTCACTAACCATTTCAAGGACCTAAGGATTTATCTTTGTTCTGTTTTGTAGGATATGGCTTCCGCTCACAGAAATACCATCTGAATCAGCTTTGTGCCTCCTCAACTCAAAGAGTTAGCATCAAGGGTTCTTGAAAATTCTCCATTCACCAAGAGATATGGTCGACTTCTCAATCTGGTTACCTCAAGCTTTGAATAAGACATAATGTGTGTGCTCTTTTAGTTCTTTGATCATGTACATCAATGTTTCACCTTTCTCGATTATTAGTTGGTGCCAAAATGGAAGAATCATCTAAACTATTGGGAGTAACCATTCTTGATCAAATGCCCTTCACCAGTTTAGAGAAAGATCCACAACCTGAAGATATTGCATCAGCCTTACTTTTGAAGCGGTCCGACATTGTAGCTAATTGGGAAACAAGGAGTGGAGTCAAGGGTTTTCTAGCTAAGTTTCTGTTAGAGAAGGCTCGACTATTCCTGGGATCTTTATATTTGTAAGATTTTTAAGAAGTCTTGTCTCTTCTAATCTATGGTTTAGTATTATTCCCTAATCTGGACCAACTCATAGATGTAAATGCTGTGAAAATCATCCTTTCTCGTAACCTTGTGCCTACTTTGCTCTGAGACATTTTGCACTTTATTCACACTCGTACTATAAGGAGGAGAGGGGCTCTTATGTGTTGCATACCGTTGCTATCTAGGTGGTTTATTTCACACCTTCCCCGATCAATATTGAAGAATGAACAAGGTATGAAGTGGCCTCAAAGGATGATGTCGCTCTCTTATTCAGATATTTATTGGTGTTCCCGATCTTTGGAGGATGTTACTATCATTAACCGTTATGGGGAATTCCCTAATGTCCGCTCCTTGGCATTAAGGTAGGTATTACTTATAACCCTTCTCTGGCTCTACGACAATTTGGTTATGTTCGAAGAGATGGTCCTCATGATGCGCTTATCCTGGGTATTGTATTCGACTACGAGAATGATGTTTAAGGTTATTATCAAAAGTTTGTACGAGCTTAAGGCATGGTAAACCAGGTTGATGGTAAGACTTTGGGACACAAGAATTCTATCCCCTTGGAGCCTTATCTCAAATGGGTGCGAGCTCGCGCTTAAAACCTCATGATGCCATATCTAGCTATCCTACCAATAGTTGTAGAGCCTATTGTCGAGGAGGATATCCCTTATACCATTCTCCATCCTGACATGCCTACTGACCTCAAAGAATTGCAGAAGTCGTGAATTCAACTCAAGGGAGAATGAGACACCTTTGAAGCTCGATTATATGCAAGCAAGAAGAAAATGTTGGAGCTCACAAAGAAATTTCATGATGAGAAAAGCCAGAATGCCTACATCGAAGTGAAGAGAAAACGTCTGTGAGAGACTTGAGCTTTTTGTTTTAGGAGTTCATTTTGTTGTCTCTTTGAGACCTTTTTGTTGTTTCATTGTAAGCCCAAGGGGAAATTGTATTTTTTGAACCAATTAATGCAATTTTTGTTTTTGTTTCCCTTTTGAATAACAAATTTAAATCTCTTGAGGTCCTTGAAAACATTGTGTGATACGGTGGGAGAACTGACTTGAGGTTTTGCGTTTGTGTTCGCAAATGTTTTGGTTTAGCAAGAGTCGCCACCGACTTTTTATTTTATCCAAAGGAAAGGTCAAAAAGCACAGGAAATACCTTTGAGATGTTTTCTTGGGTTCGGGGGGTAGATTATGAAAAGGGAAGGTGCTAGCACCCTTTTCATCCATGGTTTTCCATGGGCTCTTAGTTACTTGTTTAGATCACTTGCTTTTGCTTTTCAATTGTTTGAAATGGTGCTTTGTGTGTGGTTTTGAAAATGTTTTGAAAAGAAGCCTTGTCTTAGGCAACCTTTGTAATGATTATTGTTTGAATATATACAAAGGTGTTTGTCTTTTGAAAAGATATTTCAATGTTTGAAAGTTTGTTTTTGGGAAATGTTTTGAAATTGTATTGTGTGTTTTTTTTTAAAATAGCAAGGATGTTTGTAAATTTGATCAAGTAACTAGGAGTTGTCTACCCTATCTACTCAAAGATATTTCCTACACATTTTTAACCCTTTCACCTTGTTGTTTTACCATTGTATTTGGTAAACAACCTTGTGTTTGGATGTTAAACGGGACAGGCGCGGGTCGTCGTATTGACCATGATAGCAATTGTGCTAAGTATCTTTAGCAAATTTTTGAGGGACTAGATCATTTTTGTTAGGCAACCAAGATAACGTCATCGAGGGACTATGATCTTTTTGCTTTGATTTGTTTTTCCAAGATACTCAACATGCATACCATGGCCATTTTAAAGGCAACAAGTGGATGAAACCCTAGGGGTGCTTGTGTACATTGTATTGTCAATTTCCATGCTTTTATGTCTTGTATTAGGTCTAGCTATTTGTTTTGATTTTTTTGGATATTGCATACAAACCCTAATCTCTATCATGGCATATTTGAAAACAATAAATGCATAAAAGTAATCTAAGCTATTACAACATTGATATGGGGAGAGGGATACAATTTAACAAATGGGGATGAAGTAGGAACTAAAATATTACAACCATATCGAATGATAATGAAAAGAATGTGAAAACAGTGTAAAATAAAGGGAAAATGCACTTTTGAACTGCTATGTGTCGACCCATGCTGCTATGCATCGACACAGAGCTTCTTCTGCTCCTGTAAAACAAAATTAGTTCAGTATGGGTCGACACGAAATGGGATGTGTCGACTCATGTATCTTCTTGTATCGACGCGAAATGGTATGTATCGACTCATAGGCTTTTCCAGTTTCTGTTTTGTGAAATCTGTTCAGTATGTGTCGACACATAATGGGATGTGTCGACTCATACACCTTTTGGCATCAACGCGAAATGCGTATGTGTCGACTCAATAGTCCTTTCCAGTCCCTGTTTTGTGACCTGAACTCAGTATGTGCCGATGCATGAGGGACATGTGTTGACTCATACACCATTTTTCACTAACATGGGTCGACACATGTGGATATGTGTCGATACATCCTGCATTTTTCTGCCTTAAACTCCATTTTTTGCATACATCAGTTATTTTTTAACATATGAATGAATAACATGAACAACAAATAAATGATTAACTTCAAAATAGTGATTGCTACATCCTATAAACAACAAAGTTGATGTATGGAAAAGGAAAGGTAAAGATGACTTACCTTAAAACTGCACTTTAGATTTTGAAACCAAATATCCTTCAAGATGTTGTATGAACCTTAAGGAAGCTCCAACCAGCTGCTAGACTTTCCTTTTTGTTGAATGTTACTAAACAACCTCTGTATGGTATGAAATGTTTGGATGGTTGGGCAAAACGCACGAGTAGTTTGTGATTTGGAAACAAAAATGCAGAAATTGCCCTGTTTTGCAAGAAGAATGTGTTTTGATGTTAAAGGGTGTTTGAGGATTGGATAGCTCATGTTTCTGGCTCAATGTGATATGCCAATGTTCTTTTGAATGGTAACTAGAGTTGGTTTTATCAGATACCCGAGTTTTCTCACTTTTGCAAGCTTTCTTGTTTTTGAAGTAAAAGGTGAGAAGTGACAAAGGCCAGGCCTGTACAGGCTAGCTCTAATCCTGCATACATTTGGTGAGCTTGTCCCCAAGTTTGTGGATTTTGTTTGTTGTCTAAGATTGGGTTCAAGGCTCAAGGGATGCAATTTGACATAAAGCAAGTTTTGACAAAAATAACAATATTAACTTTTTGCCAAAAATGGATTAAACCCTTGTGTAATCTTCCATTGATCAGAATAATGCATTAATCCATTGAGTTTGCATTTAATTCTTGGGTGTGGAAGGGTTTAGATACCTGTAAGCAAGTCCAAACAATGCTAGATGGAAATTGCAACTTGTAGCAACATGAAAAATGCCATGGATCAAAGTGACTTTTTGCCAAATTCAAACCTTCGATTCTCCCTAACCACAAATTATTTTGGAGAGTTCTTGGACATTTTGGAAAGCTTGTAAAATGATTTACAATCCATATTTGAAATGAATTTTGAGATTCCAATTGGAACTAGGTGAAAAATTTCCATGAAGATAGGTCAAAATCCTGCCTAAATTAGGGCAAAATTTCACTAAGTTAGAAAGTTTTTGGACCCTTATTCCAAAAATCAAAACTTGAGATCCAAGTATCTTCTGGGAAAACTTTGTGAATCAAAGTTGTAGATTTTTTGGAGGACTACAACTTTCATGTTTGAAGTTTTGTTTGAATCCAATTGCATCATGGTGAAAATGTTGGGCAAAGTTGGGAAAAATTAAGAAAATTTCATAACTTAGAAAATTTCTAAGTTATGAAATTTTTCAATCTTAAACCCTAAATTGCAAAATTAGGTTTCTTGATGAACAAGTTTCATGTTTTGACATATCTTGATGAAAAATGACCCTTGGCACTTGATTTTGACCAAAAAGTCAAAGTTTGACTTTTCAGTGAACAGTTGATTTTTGATCAATTGACTGGAAAATTCATCTGTCAATCCAATGCAATTGAGATCTTTTGAACCTTGTGAATAGGTCAAGATGATGCCATTGAGTCCTTGAATCCATGCTTGAACCCAATTTGCCATTGGATAGGTCAAAAGTCAGAAATTGCCCTTTTGTAGTCAAAACCCTAAAAATGACCATTTTGCCCTTTTGGTGATCTGATCAAATTTCTTGAGGAGTTGTGGTCCAAACTTGATCAAATAGTTCATATGAGCCTATAATGTTGATGTGGATAAAAAAATATGAGGTATTATTGTAAATTGGCCA
The DNA here is from genome assembly GCA_948472305.1 of Vicia faba. Classification (NCBI taxonomy): domain Eukaryota; kingdom Viridiplantae; phylum Streptophyta; class Magnoliopsida; order Fabales; family Fabaceae; genus Vicia; species Vicia faba. The sequence goes on from OX451739.1 coordinate 1,263,264,429, forward strand.
CAGTTGACTTTTTCCCCATTATAGTTGATTTTTAGGTCAACTGTCCAACTGACTGGTCAAAAATTTAATTCAAGGCTTGAAACTTGGTATGAGCAATCTTATAAGTCAAAAATGAAGTATGAAAGTCACATTGAGCATTAGAAGTCCAAAATTCCTTGTGCAAACTCAAACCCTAATTTAGGTCAACAGTGCAAGGAGATGTCTTGAGCAGAGCAAACCCTAATTCTGTCTGGAATTCAAAGAGTCTTGTGAGGGGAAATCTTGATAAAATGAGAGGGAAAATTTTGGGGTACAACAGCTGCCCCTGTTCAATCTTCTTAAACCTGAAGAGTTAGATTGGTGAGTTTTGCCATTCGTGACTCAAAGGTGAGAGAATGATTGGACACTAGAGTGCCCAGAAATTTGCACTCGGTGACGCGCGGTTTAAGGAATGGGCTTAAAGATGCCATTTGGAGAGGTGATAGAATCTTGTTGGAGATGGGCTTATAGATGCCATCCAAGAATGCTTGTTGAATTGTAATTCTGTAAGTTGAAAGAATGAGTATCAGAATTGCGTCCATGTCTGGAGTGTATCTGAACTGTATCAAAAGGCGGGTTGTTTGGTGATGAGCCTGTGTAAAACTGCATCTGAAATTTCCTGAGAAGGAACCTGTGTAGGGTTACCTGATGATGAGTTTGTGTAAAAATTCATCATGTTTAGGGTTTCCTGATGATGATGAGTCCGTGTGAAACTCCATCTTGGAAAGAAGGAACCTGTGTAGGGTTTCTTGATGATGAGTCCGTGTAAAACTTCATCTGAAATGGAAGGAACCGGTGAAGGGTTGCTTGATGATGAGTCTGTGTAAAACTTCATCTGAAATAGAAGGAACCGGTGTAGGGTTGCTGATGATGATGAGTCCGTGTGAAACTCCATCTTAGAAAGAAGGAACCTGTGTAGGGTTGCTTGATGATGAGTCCGTGTAAAACTTCATCTAAAATGGAAGGAACCGGTGTAGGGTTGACTGATGATGAGCCCGTGTAAAACCGCATCTGGAAGGAGGAACCTGTGTAGGGTTGCCTGATGATGAATCCGTGTAAAACTGCATCTGAAATTTCCTGAGAAGGAACCTGTGTAGAGTTGCTTAATGATGAGTCCGTATAAAACTGCATCCGGGAAGGAGGAACCTGTGTAGAGTTGCTTCATGATGAGTCCGTATAAAACTGCATCCGGGAAGGAGGAACCTGTGTAGGGTTTCCTGATAATGAGTTCGTGTAAAACTGTATCTGGAATTGAGAAGGAACCGGTGTAGGGTTGCCTGATGATGAGTATGTGTAAAACTTCATCTGGAACTGAGAAGGAACCGGTGTAGGGTTGCCTGATGATGAGTCCGTGTAAAACTTCATCTGAAACTGAGAAGGAACCGGTGTAGGGTTTCCTGATGATGAGTCCGTGTAAAACTTCATCTGAAATGGAAGGAACTGGTGTAGGGTTGCTTCAATGATGGTCAAGTAGATAGTTGTCCTGTCTGAATTTAGGTGTTAATCTTTGACCTGAGAAAGAAAGATAGTTTTCCTGGCTTGTTACAGGTGTTAATCTGGAACTTGAAAAGGCTGCTGGTAACCATCTGTTGATTGACCTTTTCCTGAAAAAGGTAAAACGTTAGTTGTATGCAATGTCATGATGTATGAAATGCGTGATGTCATGATGTTCTCAAAAATAAATGAGATCGTGTCGTATGCACTTATCATGCATGTAAATAGGATGTATGAAATGTGAATGAATGTATTTTCATATGGGAAAATAAATCCTTAACAAATGTCGGGGAGTTTGTTAAATCTTGGACTGCTGTTGAAGAGTATGTGTGTCTTCAAGCTTTGCTTAGAATATTTCTACCGGGGATTCCTGTTTTGTTATTTTGAGGAGAACTCCGCTGGGGAATATTGAAAACTATGTGGGGAGAATGTTTATTCCTGCTTGGGAAAAAGTTTAGGAGTCTCGGTTGTCCATTGCTCTACTGGGGAGTCGAAGTTGAACTGATATCTGGTCGAGTCTAGGTTTTGCAGTAACTTGGTGGGGATTGTAGAGTAGCCTTCTGGGGAAGAGGAGTTGTGGTCCCTTGATTTTTTGTAGTTGGAGAGTCAAACTCAAGCTAGGGAATCCTACCGTTTGTTGGGGAAATAAACCATGTTGCCGGTCTGCTTGAGAGGCGACGACTTCGTTAGGGAAAGTCCTCAAGGACTCTTGATGTTATCTTAGCTGGAGAAAGGTTTTCAGGGACTAAAATCTTGCTGGGGAATCAACCTATGAGGAGGATTTAGGGGAGATTTGTCACTGCCCCTGGTAGTGAGTGTTTGTGGCACTGCCTGGAAGTTTGACTGTACGTAACCCTTTGTCGGGATTAACGTTCAATGCCCCGAGTGACAGAGATGGAGACTTGCCCCTGGTTACTTTGCAATTCTTGAGAGATTTCTTGGAATCTTGACTGGACTTCCCCAGGTGTGCTGGATAGTGACATGTCATGTCCTGTCCCCTTTGTTGATAGGAGATTTTTGCAACGGATGTATCATCCCTCTTGAAGTAATTTTGTTCACTGATAGAGCTTTCGTTCATCGGATATTCGTTGTGTGAATTTCTCCGCTGTCAAACAAATAGCCATATGCAAATAGTGATATTCAAGTAATGCAAAGTTTATGTTTGTCTTGAAATTTTGAAAATGCGTTTTAGCGAGTAAAGAAATTTTGTAAGAAAAAATTCAAACTCAAGATTTAGAGTAAAGCCTTACATGAGTCAGGATACCTTTTGTAACAGTATGCTTTCGAACTAACCCATGCTTCAATTAGGACTTTTGAAGGGTTATAACGTGGCTTGGTTCACGGTTTAAGAAACAAAGGATAAAGGCTCAAAGTGTATTTGTACCCACCCGTTCTTCATGATGTTCTTCAGTTCTAAACTTAGTTAATTGTGCGTTTGAACTCCAATTGAGTCTGGGATGACGTTTTGGTGATGGTTCAAACAAGTTAAGTTTGTTGGAAGGAGGTCATTTTTGCAACATTTTTTTTTCATGTTGTTGAGGATTTGTAGTGACCTATTTCTTTTGATTTGTTATCCCTGATTTTTACTTGACTGTTATCGTTTTGAGATTACAGTCAGCAGGATGCCCCATTTTTCTTTAAGTCTCCTTCGTAGGTTTTGACTTAGCGGGCTTTTCTTTTTGAGAGATAATGACTGCCTATGTGATAGGGAACCATCACTGTCTTTTGATTCCAGAGGAATGTTTTTGATGTCATTCGTTGTATTACGAAATGAGAGTTTGCGGCCAAACGCATGTTTGAACTAACTGAGAGACTACCCTGCCCTAGGTTTTGATTAAAGGTTTCAATTTGTGTTTAAAACAGAAAACTTTTACTTCTTTGGCTAGAAGGGGTTGACTAGGGATTATCTTCCTTATAACTCCAGTGTTTAGGATTTGAAAGAATGCATGTACATCGTCAGCAAGGTCTGTCCAAAAGCATACTGTATGAGATTATGGCATTCTTTTCTTCATCCTCCTTCTAAAGGTTTGTAACTTTTAGCAAGAGTTAAATGTTATAAAGAAAGTAGAAAGCATAGTTTAAGTATAGTGAAAACGAATGGATGAATTCAAGACAAACATATGCAATGCATTAATGAAACAGAGTTTGACATTAATAGATAATTGTTTGAATAACAAAAGAAATTACAATTGAAAATTTGAAAATGAACAAGACGCTATCAATGTTTTGGCAAAGGAGTAGTGATCATGTTTGGAGTCTCCGGAGGGTCAAACTCGATCTCCTTGGCGTCAATCAAATTCTGAATCTTGTACTTCAATTCCCAACAATCGTTAGTATCATGCCCGAAACTGTCAGAATGACAAGCACATGCTGCATTAGGATTGTAGTTAGGAGAAGAAGTTTTGGGGTTTGGATGAAGTCCTATCAATGAAATCAGATTCATCCTCAACAAGTGTTGTAGTGCTTGAGACAATGGCATGTTAATGTTGGTGAACTGTCTTTTAGGCTCGTCTGGCCTTTGTTGATTTCCCTTTTGCTGTTGTCGGTGTGACGCAGAACCAGAGATCAGGGCTGCCCCTACGTGTTGGTCACAGTGACTCTTTTGACTGTACACAACATTGGACTCTTTCTTCCCATTGTAGGGAATCTTCTGAGCACCAGAGGGTGTAGCTCCTTGGATCTTTCCACTTTTGATTCCAGCTTCAACCCTTTCGTCGGTCAGTATTAGCTCGGTGAACCCGGCTGAGGAGCTTCCAATTAAGTGATTGAAGAAAGGCCCTGTCAAAGTTCCCATGAAGATGTCAATCAGATCCATGTCAGTTAAAGGAGGTTGTACCCTACCAACAAGATCTCTCCACTTTTGAGCGTATCCTTTGAAGCTCTCGTTGGAACCCATGGTCATGTTCTGCAATTGCACACGAGTTGGTGCAAGATCAGCGTTATACTGATACTGTTTGTAAAAAGCAGCAGCTAAATCCTCCCAGGTGTGGATGCGAGAACTCTCCAATTGATAAAACCACTCGAGTTGAGTCCATACCAGGCTTTCTTGGAAGAAATGGATCCAAAGCTTTGGATCAGCTGTGTATGGTTGAATCTTGCGGACATAAGACTTTAAGTGCATCTTAGGGCAAAAGACTCCATCGTACAAGGAAAAGGTAGGGACTTTGAACTTTGGCGGGATGACCAATCCAGAAACTAAACCCATGTCTCCTAAATCCAAACCAGGTATTTGTTGAATCTCCATTGCATTGAGGCGATCCTCTAGTTGTTTGTACTTGGCATCAGTGGGAGGATATTGTTCCTCGGAGTAGTCCGCTTCAACTTCATAAACCTCCAAATTGTGGTCTTCTTCAAGACTATCCCCTATGTTGGATGGAGTTGAAAGATATAGGGATTTAGGTCTTCTTCTCAAGTTCAGAACGCCTACTGTCTTCTTGGACTTCTTCTTCTTGTCTTTGAGAAGGAGAGCTTTCAGGTCCTCTTTCCCTTTACCCATAGCCAGAAGCATTTGTTGGAATTGAGCGTTTTGGGCTTGGAGATCTTTCACCGTTTGTTCCATATCCATCTTACTAAAATAAACAGTAGGAAGATAAAGAGACCTGTATGGGAGAAACCTGTCATGATATGATGCATGATATGTAGATGCATGTTTTCAAGGATCTCGCGGGGTAAACACAAGAAAATGTTAGAAGTTGGACCTATTTGATTGGAGAACTTTATATCGGTGGATGTCCTTCCACGAGAATCAAGCTCACCATGTCAAGTGGGTCATAGCCCTTGATTCAAGTTGTTGTACTTAATCTTTGACGGTGTTTGTTTAGAGGAAAATGAATCCTCTTGCCCTTTGGTAGACGTCTGGTTCAACGTGCCCTTGTATTAAAGACCCTTGAGATCCTTGAAATGGTTATTGAAAATGCTATGGTATGATGTTATGATGTTATGTACATATATGCGAAGTAAGCAAGTTATATACAAATAATCATATTCACATAAAGCAGACAAGTCCTTAGGCTTAGGCTTGCATGGAGTTTGTAGGTAAGTACCCTCTTGAAGTCTAGTTGGCTCAACCTGTCCTAGAAATAGTAACCGGGTTCTAAGGAGCTCAATATCACTGGATGGTTTCCTTGTTCATTGTTTCAATTTAGCCTCTTACAGGCGACCAAAATATTCCAAGGAAACAACCCTCAATGAGTGTAGTATCGAGTATCAACCAATTTTCAGCTCTACACCGAAACCGGTCATCTCACTACGTCCTAAAAGGCCAAGTTGGTCAAGTAAGGTTCTAAAGTCAGTTCATGCTTCACGACACCACGCGGCAGCCCCGTACTCTCCTTGATTCAACTCAAAGGGTTACCGGTACCAACCAAAGTGCCACATCAATGTAGCTACTGCTTCAACCATGTCGGTATACCCTGCACAGTTCCCTCGCAGTTTATTGCTACTTACCTAACAGGTGCCCCCAAATCCGGGTATAGGATTTAAAACAAACCCAAACAAGGAACCAAGAATTAAAGCATACAAGTCAAAATAGGATAAGCATGTAAAGGTGATCTAAAACCCTAAGGTAACCCTACTTTTAAATGAATCTCCCCAGCAGAGTCGCAAGTTCTGTGATACGGTGGGAGAACTGACTCGAGGTTTTGCGTTTGTGTTCGCAAATGTTTCGGTTTAGCAAGAGTCGCCACCAACTTTTTATTTTATCCAAAGGAAAGGTCAAAAAGCACAGGAAATACCTTTGAGATGTTTTCTTGGGTTCAGGGGGTAGATTATGAAAAGGGAAGATGCTAGCACCCTTTTCATCCATGGTTTTCCATGGGCTCTTAGTTACTTGTTTAGATCACTTGCTTTTGCTTTTCAATTGTTTGAAATGGTGCTTTGTGTGTGGTTTTGAAAATGTTTTGAAAAGAGGCCTTGTCTTAGGAAACCTTTGTAATAATTCTTGTTTGAATATATACAAAGGTGTTTGTCTTTTGAAAAGATATTTCAATGTTTGAAAGTTTGTTTTTGGGAAATGTTTTGAAATTGTATTGTGTGTTTTTTTTTAAAATAGCAAGGATGTTTGTAAATTTGATCAAGTAACTAGGAGTTGTCTACCCTATCTACTCAAAGATCTTTCCTACAAATTTTTAACCCTTTCACATTGTTGTTTTACCATTGTATTTGGTAAACAACCTTGTGTTTGGATGTTAAACGGGACAGGCGCGGGTCGTCGTATTGACCATGATAGCAATTGTGCTAAGTATCTTTAGCAAATTTTTGAGGGACTAGATCCTTTTTGTTAGGCAACCAAGATAGCGTCATCGAGGGACTATGATCTTTTTGCTTTGATTTGTTTTGCCAAGATACTCAACATGCATACCATGGCCATTTTAAAGGCAATAAGTGGATGAAACCCTAGGGGTGCTTGTGTACATTGTGTTGTCAATTTCCACACTTTTATGTCTTGTATTAGGTCTAGCTATTTTGTTTTGATTTTTTTGGATATTGCATACAAACCCTAATCTCTATCATGGCATTTTTGAAAACAATAAATGCGTAAAAGTAATCTAAGCTATTACAACATTAATATGGGGAGGGGGATACAATTTAACAAATGGGGATGAAGTAGGAACTAAAATATTACAACCATATCGAATGATAATTAAAATAATGTGAAAACAGTGTAAAATAAAGGGAAAATGCACTTTTGAACTGCTATGTGTCGACCCATGTTGCTATGCATCGACACATAGCTTCTTCTGCTCCTGTAAAACAAAATTAGTTCAGTATGGGTCGACACGAAATGGGATGTGTCGATTCATGCATCTTCTTGTATCGACGCAAAACGGTATGTATCGACTCATAGGATTTTCCAGTTTCTGTTTTATGAAATCTGTTCAGTATGTGTCGACACATAATGGGATGTGTCGACTCATACACCTTTTGGCATCGATGCGAAATGCGTATGTGTCGACTCAATAGTCCTTTCCAGTCCCTGTTTTGTGACCTGAACTCAGTATGTACCGATGCATGAGGGTCATGTGTCGACTCATACACCATTTTTCACTAAGATGGGTCGACACATGTGGATATATGTCGATACATCCTGCATTTTTCTGCCTTAAACGCCATTCTTTGCATACATCAGTTAGTTTTTAACATATGAATGAATAACATGAACAACAAATAAATGATTAACTCTAAAACAGTGATTGCTACATCCTATAAACAGCAAAGTTGATGTATGGAAAAGGCAAGGTAAAGATGACTTACCTTAAAATTGCACTTTAGGTTTCGAAACCAAATATCCTTCAAGATGTTCTATGAAACTTAAGGAAGCTCCAACCAGCTGCTAGACTTTCCTTTTTGTTGAAGGTTACTAAACAACCTCTGTATGGTATGAAATGTTTGGATGGTTGGGAAAAACGCACGAGTAGTTTGTGATTTGGAGATAAAAATGCAGAAACTGCCCTGTTTTGCAAGAAGAATGTGTTTTGATGTTCAAGGGTGTTTGAGGATTGGATAGCTCGTATTTATGGCTCAATGTGATATGCCAAGGTTCTTTTGAATGGTTACCAGAGTTGGTTTTATCAGATACCAGAGTTTTCTCACTTTTGCAAGCTTTCTTGTTTTTGAAGTAAAAGGTGAGAAGTGACAAAGGCCAGGCCTATACAGGCTAGCTCTAATCCTGCATACATTTGGTGAGCTTGGCCCCAAGTTTGTGGATTTTGTTTGCTGTCCAAGATTGGGTTCAAGGCTCAAGGGATGCAATTTGACATAAAGCAAGTTTTGACAAAAATGGCAATATTAACTTTTTGCCAAAAATGGATTAAACCCTTGTGCAATCTTCCATTGATCAGAATAATGCATTAATCCATTGAGTTTGCATTTAATTCTTGGGTGTGGAAGGGTTTAGATACCTGTAAGCAAGTACAAACAATGCTGGATGGAAATTGCAACTTGTAGCAACATGAAAAATGCCATGCATCAAAGTGACTTTTTACCAAATTCAAACCTTCGATTCTCCCTAACCACAAATGATTTTGGAGAGTTATTGGACATTTTGGAAAGCTTGTAAAATGCTCTACAATCCATCTGTGAAATGAATTTTGAGATTCCAATTGGAACTAGGTGAAAAATTTCCATGAAGATAGGTCAAAATCCTGCCTAAATTAGGGCAAAATTTCACTAAGTTAGAAAGTTTTTGGACCCTTATTCCAAAAATCAAAACTTGAGATACAAGCATCTTCTGGGAAAACTTTGTGAATAAAAGTTGTAGATTTTATTGAGGACTACAACTTTCATGTTTGAAGTTTTGTTTGAATCCAATTGCATCATGGTGAAAATGTTGGGCAAAGATGGGAAAAATTAAGAAAATTTCATAACTTAGAAAATTTCTAAGTTATGAAAATTTTCAATCTTAAACCCTAAATTGCAAAATTAGGTTTCTTGATGAACAAGTTTCATGTTTTAACATATCTTGATGAAAAATGACCCTTAGCACTTGATTTTGACCAAAAAGTCAAAGTTTGACTTTTCAGTGTACAGTTGATTTTTTATCAATTGACTGGAAAATTCATCTGTCAATCCAATGCAATTGAGATCTTTTGAACCTTGTGAATAGGTCAAGGTGATGCCATTGAGTCCTTGAATCCATGCTTGAACCCAAATTTCCATTGGCTAGGTTAAAAGTCAGAAATTGCCCTTCTGCAGTCAAAACCCTAAAAATGACCATTTTTCCCTTTTGGTGATCTGAGAAAATTTCTTGAGGAGTTGTGGTCCAAACTTGATCAAATGGTTCATATAAGCCTATAATGTTGATATGGATAAAAAATTATGAGGTTTGAATGTAAATTGGCCACAGTTGACTTTTTCCCCAATACAGTTGATTTTTAGGTCAACTGTCCAATTGACTGGGCAAAAATTTGATTCAAGGCTTGAAACTGGGTATGAGCAATCTTATAAGTCCAAAATGAAGTATGAAAGTCACATTGAGCATTAGAAGTCCAAAATTCCTTGTGCAAACTCAAACCCTAATTTAGGTCAACAGTGCAAGGAGATGTCTTGAGCAGAGCAAACCCTAATTCTGTCTGGAATTCAAAGAGTCTTGTGAGGGGAAATCTTGATAAAATGAGAGGGCAAATTTTAGGGTACAACACATTGCATCCTCATATCATGAATCATTTCATAAGAAGGTTTTTCTGATACAGGTTTCCTCATCTATTTACTGTTTATTCCAATATAAGATGGCTCTAGAGCAAACCTTCAAAGATCTGTAAACTCAACACACACAGTTTCAAGAGACCCTCCTGAACCTAGCCAAAGGACAACAAGAGATGATGGAACTCCTTGTCACCAAAAATAAGACTAAGAAACAGGTTGTTATCAACACGGGAAAAAGGTTAAAAGACCCTGCCCGACTGGCTCAAGCTGAAGATGTTTCCTCTGAGGAGGACGAAAATCAAGGCAAGGATATTAGAAGCACTAGGGCTAGGGGTGGAAATAACCATATTTCTAAGGATTAATATGTGAAGGAAAAGTACCTATATAAGTAATTTAATGATGTCAAAACAATTATAAATCTCTCTCTATCTTGGTTGGCTCTATGAACAATCTTGCAATGGAATTATTGGAATAAAGATCTCCAAAAACAAGTAGTTTTGGGAAAATATAATTTGTACGTGGAATCAAAGATAGGTGCAGTCGACTCATTATCTTCAATCAAGCCTTGGATGTGTCAGGTCGACCCTTTCGGTCGAATCAAACTAGAATTCAAAACATTCAAAGTTTGCGTCGACGCAAGCCCCGAAGCGGTCGACACAATGCACTTCAAAATGGATTTCCCTTTGACTGCTGGATGTATCGCATCGACCCTTCCGGTCGACTCAACCTGAGAATTAAAATATTTTATATTTGCTTCGATGCAAGTCCTGAAGCGGTCGACGCATTACACTTCAAAACAGTTTTTCCTCTGGGTGCGAGTTGTGTCGCGCCGACCCCTGCTTTTGGTTGCGTCGACCGCTCGCTTGCCTCAACTGATTTTCTGCTATGTTTGTGGATTCTGGATATTAGGTAACATATATATATATATATATATATATATATATATATATATATATATATATATATATATATATATATATTCATTATGCATCATTATTGGAAGTTAACAAGAACTAGTGAAAGATACATATAGTGCTCATCATCTTCATCCTCTCTTCTCAAAAATCAACATCTACACATAATCATGGTTGTTGATTCAAGAAAATTGTTGTGGTGATAATGTTCAAATTAAGAATTCAATTCAGATTTGGGTTGAGCAATTATGGGCTGTTCTTGAATAAAATTATTTGGGATTTTCTCCTCCAAGATTCCTATTGGTGCTGGTGTTTTTACACAAGTCTTTGCTTCATTAAATTCAGCCGAGTGAAAGGATTAAGAAATAGTGGGTTTGCTTAATCAAGTAGCCGTAACCGGATAATTGTGAAGATAGATTTAGGGTCAAATTGCTTACGATCGAAACCAGCCGAGTGAAAGGGTTAAGAGACGATGGGTTTGCTTAATCAAGTAGCGGTAACTGGAGGCTTGTTCAAAGAATTTGTCACTTGGTTTTGCTCAAACTAAGGAAAGGGAAGAAGATTATTACATCGGCAACATTGATTTATTTATATTATGAACTATCTCTTCTCTTGTATCATTTGAAACTTAATATCAAATATCTCAATTCTAGATTCTAGAATTGGGGACAAACGTACCCTACGCGAGGACAACAAGGGGAACTGCCTTAACAAATCGTGTGTTCTTTTGCTTTTTCTTTATTTCTATACTTGCTTACTAAACTGTGGGGAAATTAATTTGTCAAATCTTCACTTATTGAAATTGTAGTGTGTTGAGTTCATTTCAAAACATTGGTAACAATCCTTTTGATTGATACCTAAGAAAACTTACCACTACAATTTTGTAAAACCAAACCTAAGGTGCTTTGCTCACAAGATGTTTGACAAATTGACCAATCCACAAAATTGTTGATTGTGCTTATCCTTATCTCATTCAACTCATTGGTAGTAATTAGTATTCATTGAGAGTGTATAAGTAATTGATCAATTGATTAAAACGCATTGATTCTTATTTTGTCATTATATCCCATACGGTTTTACATATCTGATCTATTCAATAGAGGATCATTTAGACGATTGGAGAATCCAGGAAGCTTTCGCATATTTTTCTAAAAACAATTTTAAAAATGCGCAAATTATTTTAAACGATCTATTCAACCCTCCCTTCTAGATCGATCACATTGTCTAACAAGTGGTATCAGAGCACCGGTTCATCTAGTGCTTCACATATTACTTTGTAGAAAATGGAGAACGATCCAAAAGGGCCTTATACGAGAGCTCCTGTTTGCACCGTTAAAAACTATAGCTATTGGAAAGATTTTATGCGTGTGCATATTAGCTCTGTTAATAGAAAGATATGGAAAGTTATCGACGATGGTCCTATGCAAATAACCATAACCAATGAGGATAACATTACCATACCAAAACCGTAAGCACTATAGGATGAGGAAGATTAGAAAATCTATAGCTATGATTGTAAAGGTAGAAATATGCTTATTGCTTCTTTAGGTGTTGATGAATATTTTATAGTATCACATTGTGCGACTGCTAAAGCAATGTGGGATGATCTACAAATTGCCCATGAAGGGAGAAATGATATTAAACTTGCTGGAATCAATACATTAACTCAAGAGTTTGATCTCGTTCACATGAAGCATGGTGAAACCATTGGTGATATGCAAAAGAGTTTTTCTCATATAATCAATCACTTACACACTCTTGGTCATGTTACTCCCAATGTTGTTGCTACTAACAAAATTTTAAGATGTCTTAATAAGGAATGGCAACCCAAAGTTAAAGCAATCAAGGAAGCAAATAATCTAGCTACACTCGACATAACAACAATGTTTGGAAAGCTTCAAGAGCATGAGCAAGAGCTCATCAATCTCAATAAGCATGAGAAAAAGGAAAAGAAGGAAAAACCAAAATACATTGAAAAGAAGTCTGTCGTATTAAAGGCTTCAAGCTCAAAATCTTCCACCAATAACTCTTGTGTGAGTGATTCTAGTGATGAAGATGAAAGCTCAAGTGCAGACATGGGGCTGTTTGTGAGAAAATATCATAGATATCTCAGAAAGAATGAAGTCCAACACTCGGACAAAAATCTCATCAATTATAAAAACAAATCAAAATCTTCAAGACAAGATGAAGGCAAGAAATCTAAATTAAGAGGATCATGTTTCAACTGCGGAAAACCCGATCACTACAAACCAGAATGCCCGTTGCTCAAGAAAGACAAAGGAAAATAAATTTTTCAAAAGAGACCTAACAAAGCTAGAAGAGCATACATTTCTTGGGATAGTGATAGTGAAGCCTCAAGCAAAAGTGACTCTAGTGACGAAGAAGAAATGGTCAACCTTTTCCTCATGGCTCATCAAAAAAAGAAAAGAAATGTAAGTCACTCTAAATATAATTACATTGATAAAATGTCTCACATAGAATTGCAAAGAGCTTTTGATACTCTACAAAATGAGGCTAAGGAAGCTTTTAAACGATTAGCCTCAAATAAGAAAAAAAATTCGTACCTTGAGCATAAAGTGTCCAAATCTCAAAAAGAATTGGAAGCTCTCAAGGCATCCATGGTAGAGAAAATCAAAACTAATAGCAAAGATGATAAACTTTCTTGGCATGATTGGGCTGGATATGAAACTTGCTACATTTGGAAAAAACGAAGTAAAAACTCTTAAAGCCAAACTTGATAAGGCTTTACAACCCAAAATTACTTTTAGCATTAATAGATATAATTTCATAAGTAGTATGATAAATCCATATCAAAAATACACTTATGAAATAAAAGATACACCAAGCAAAAGAAACTTGCCCAAAACTCTAACATGTTTATATTGTTGCAAAAGGGGACACACCATTAACAAATGTCGATTTAGAAGATTTTTGGTTCCTTAAGGAATTTTCAAATGGTTGCCAAAATGCAACTCAAGTATCACTCACACACAAGGACCAAATAAAAATTGGGTACCTACTTCCCTTGTTTAAACTTGTAGGTGGAATGTCTTGAGACTACAGAGAAAAGATGGTTTCTCGATAGTGGGTTCTCAAGACATATGACGGGCGACATCTCCCTATTTTTTTACTTTGTGGCGATAAAGAAAGGATTTGTTACCTATGGCGACAATAACAAGGGAGCAATACTCGGTAAAGGTAATATAGGTAATCCCTCTTGTACTACTATCTCTGATGTCCTATTAGTTGATGGTCTTAAACACAATCTTATTAGCATTAGTCAATTATGCGACAAAGGATACAATGTATCATTTTCAAAAGACTGTTGCAAAATTGAACACAATGATAAGAAAGATGATGTGTTAAAAGGCTTGAGAGTAAAAAATGTATATATGCTTGACTTGAATAATGTATCTCTAACCGAAACTAAATGTCTAGTCACTTTAAATGAGGATTCATGGTTGTGGCATAGACATCTATCTCATTTGAATTTTGATTTGTTAAATAAAGTTGCCTCAAAATATTTAGTAGTCGGTTTACCAAAACTAAAATTTTCCAAGGATCACTTATGTGATGCTTGCCAAATGGGGAAGCAAACTTGAATCTCGTTTAAATCTAAAAACATTGTTTCTACAACGATACCTCTCGAACTTCTTCATATGGATCTTTTTGGTCCATCTAGAATTAAAAGTCTAGGTGGTAACTACTATGGATTCGTTATTGTAGATAACTACTCAAGATTTTGTTGGACAATTTTCTTGGCAAATAAAAGTGACACCTTTCCGGCTTTTGAAAAATTTGCCAAATTTTCTCAAAATAAATTGAACACTAGCATAGTTAATATTCGAAGCGATCACGGTGGAGAATTTGAGAACGATCTCTTTGATAAATTTTGTGAGAAATACAATATTGATCATAATTTTTCCGCTCCATGTACTCCTCAACAAAATGGAGTAGTGGATCGTAAAAACGGTATTTTAGAAGAACTATGATCAATGAACACCATCTTCCAAAATACTTTTAGGATGATGCCATTAACACGACATGTTATGTTTTGAATAGGGTTCTAATACGTCCTATTCTAAACAAAACTACCTATGAACTTTTGAAAGGAAAAAAACCAAATATTTCTCATCTTCACGTCTTCAGATGTAAATGCTTTGTGTTAAATAATGGTAAACAAAATTGAGGTAAATTTGATTCAAAAGCTGACGAAGGTATCTTTCTCGGATACTCTTAATAAAAAAAGCCTATAGAGTATTTAATAAAAGATTACATATAGTTGAACAATATGTACATGTTTCCTTTGATGAATCTGATCCGAAATTAGTCGGAAAGGGTGGTGTTTTTGATGGTGCAGGTGTATCCTCAGAAAGCATACTACAAGATCCCAAAGAAAAAGACTCGGAATCTACTAAAATTGAAGAAGAGTTGGATCAAGTATCCTAAGAAAGAGAGGAAGATCATCCAAGAAATAAAAATGATCTTCCTTTGGAATGGAAAACCTCTAAGGATCATCCCATCGACAACATCCTAGGAGATATATCAAAGGGAGTAACAACTCGCTCTAAGTTAAGTAACTTTTGTTATCATTTTGCTTTCGTCTCTCAAATTAAACCCAAAAACTCTAAAGATGCCTTAATCGATGAACATTGGTTTTTAGCCATGCAAGAGGAACTAAATCAGTTTAAAAGAAATGAGGTTTTGGACCTTGTCCCTCCTCCGCGAGATCATCGAGTTATTGGTACTAAATGGGTTTTTAGGAACAAATTATATGAAAACAGAATTATCACTCACAACAAAGCTTGACTTGTTGCCCAAGGTTATAACCAATAGGAAAGCATAGATTATGAGGAAACTTATGCTCCAGTGGCCCGGGTCGAGGCTATACGCCTTTTGCTTTAATATGCATGTTCGCAAAACTTCAAATTATTCCAAATGGATGTAAAAAGTGCCTTCTTAAATGGATACATTAATGAAGAGGTTTATGTGTCTCAACCTCCATGTTTTAAGAATTTTGAGAATCCTAACCATGTTTACAAACTTAAGCGTACGCTATACGATCTTAAACAAGCCCCTAGGGCTTTGTACGAACATCTTAAAAAATTCTTATTAGATCAAGGATTCTCAAGAGGAAAGGTTGACACAACCGTTTTTATTAAGCTTGAAGGAAAGAATTTTATTTTAGTTCAAGTTTATGTAGATGACATTATTTTTGGCTCTTCTAACGCATCTTTGGTCAAGAAATTCTATAAGATGATGCAGGGAGAATTTGAGATGAACATGATGGGAGAGTTAAACTACTTTCTTGGACTTCAAATCAAGCAATTAACTGATGGAAATTTCGTGAGTCAAACCAAATATTGTCTTGACCTACTCAAGTGATTTGACATGGCAAACTTTAAAGCTATCGATACTCCTATGCATACCGCTATAAACTTGGACCGTGATGATAATGGTAAGCCTGTCGATATAAAAAGGTATAGAGGTGTGTATGGTTCCATTATTTATCTTACGACATCTCATCTAGATATTATGCATAGTGTTTGCATGTGTGCTCGGTTACAATCATGTACTAAGGAGTCACATTTAAAAGCCGTAAAACACATAATTAGGTACCTTAGTGGTACAACTAAGTATGTACTTTGTTATTCTAAGGGTAGTGATTGTTCTTTGGTTGGCTATTTCGATTCTGACTTTGCCGGTTGCAAATCGGATAGGAAACGCACTAGTGGTACTTGTCATTTATTTTAAACTTCTTTGGTAAGTTGGCATAACAAAAAGCAAGTTTCAGTTGCATTGTCAACCGCCAAAGCTGAATACGTTGCAGCCGGCAATTGTTGTGCCCAAATCTTGTGGATCAAACAATAATTACTCGACTTTAATGTCCAACTTGATCACATTCCTATTTTCTGTGACAATACAATTGCCATCAACCTAACCAAAAATCCAATTTTTCACTCTCGCACAAAAAATATTTAGATAAGGCATCATTTTCTAAGGGATCGTGTTGAAAAGGGTGATGTTATTTTCGAGCATGTTGATAGTAAAAATCAACTTGCTAACATTTTTACTAAACCACTCGCTACAGATCCCTTTCATCACATCCGTAGGGAACTTGGTGTTCTCGATATCTCGGATAGGTTGTAACTTAAGTAAGTTGTGTGATCGGTGGATCTGGAACTGACTGTTTAACGCTGGTTCGCGAAATGTCGCGAAAGCAAGAGTCGCCACCGTCTTTTATTTTCTCCAAATGGAAAGGACAAAAGCACAGAAAAATTCCTTAAAGAGATTGCTCTCGGTTCGGGAGGTAGATTATAGAAAGGGAAGGTGTTAGCACCCTTTCTATCCATGGTTATCCATGGGCTCTTAGGTACTTGCTCATTGTGTTTTCAAAAATGGTTTGTTTGCTTTTCAATGTGGGTTTTAAAAAAAGTTTCTTTGAAAGTTTCAGATCGACTCTTGTGTCAGAGTGTTTGAAAAATTGCTTTGAAAGCTTTTGAAAAGTGTCGGTGTGAAAAGTCTTTTTGAATTTGTTTTGAGATTAGAGCAAGTATCTACGAGAACCTACCTACCCTAAGGAATTCGTCTGTGTAAATGTCCTTTAAAGTAGTGCCATCCCACCATTGAGAGGTAGGTAGCACCACCGTTGGAGGTGTTCGGGTCAATTCGAGTTTGTAGGGACATGGTGATCACCAGAGCAATGGGAAGACACCTTAGAAGCTACCCTCATGCCAGGTTCCCGGATCATGAGGACTTACTAAAACATCCTCTACTCGACGATCACCTTTCGAGGCAAGGCAACAGTGAGGTGTACCCTAGGGGTGGTGTGTGCGAATTGTGTGTCATTTTCATTGATATTTGTCTTGTCATGTTCATTGTGATCTACACTTGATTTTATTTAAGGCCATACATTCTTTCATGCTTTTTGTTAACAGTTAAAAAATATTTGCGGGAAAGTAAATCTAAGGCTATTACAAATGGCGCGGGTCCACATCGCCATAATTAAACCGGACCCGATTTGACAGAAAAGTAAATAAAGGAATTAAAAGAAAGTGCGAGAAGTAATTGTTACAAAGCTTCAGGAGAGATACATAATTATTTGGGCGAAATAAAATAAATATGCGAAATAAAAGAATTATCGAAACGAGGGCGTTGGACCCTTTTGCAAAAATATTGAATTAATGAATTAATTAATTAAGATTAAAAGAAAGCAAGAATTTGTTTTTGGTATTTTTAGGATTTAATGAAAAGAGAATTAATGAAAATTAAAATTGAATGCAAACCCTAATTCTATTTATTTTCAAACTTATTAAAAAATGTTGAAGTTTTTAACCTAATTTAACCTAAGTTATTTATGTACAATTTAATTATAAAAATAAATAAATAAATATTATGGTAAAAAAAAACAAACTAAAAAAGGATAAAATTAAACCTAATTCTATATTTTTGTATTTTTGTTATTTAAAAGAATTAAAATTAAAAACTCTAATCTAAGTTAATTTATTTACATGAAAATATTAAAATAAAAATTATTTATCATGTTTTTATCTTTTTTCTGATTTTTTAGGTGTTTTTTATATATTGTAAAAATAATTAATTAAATTAAAACAATAAAGTAAATAAAATAACAATTGAAAACAAAATAAATAAAAAAGGAAATTGCAAACCAGGGGGGGGTTCAGGCCCCAATTGGAGGTATAGGCCTAGCGATCTGGCCCAATAGCATTGCTTTTGTTGACTTTGCATGACACGTATACGCGCGCTGACTCATCCTCATGGTGTCCATCAATTCTCAGCCCTTGATCTGGACATGCTAGACGCGTGGCTGTAAGATTCTTGAAGGCATATGGTAGTCTTGACTTTGGGCGCTGCATGGGAATGGTTAATGAAAAATAGCATGAGAAATTATACAGACCTGGGACTTGAACCCAGGTCATGAGGGTTAACAGCATCACACCTTGCCAGCTGAGCCACTACAACACATTTATTATATAATAGACAAACAAATATTATAAAGAAAATAATCAACGTTAATGAATCCGCGCGCGAAAATTCAAACTGGCGTATCACGTGTTGCCACGATTTCGTCTTCCTCGCGTGCCTGAAACACAAAAGCAACAGCAACGGTTTTTCACGCGTTTTATTAGGCCGGCTTCAAGAAAATAGCGACTAGCGCTATGGTGTCCATAAATTGGGCGCGAGGGTTGGGATCTCTTCGTCTAGATGAGCTGAGTCTAATTATGGTCCTGAGAACGTCCAATTTTGCCATACCTGGAAACCCCTAATTCAAAAGCTGCAAAACCCTAAAAAGCAATAATGGTGGAATCGCGTATGCAACATGAAAATTCAATTAAACGTAATGGTTAGTCTCAGAACTTCATAATGAACATGATTCCATAAATAAAAAATGCAAAAGACGCGTGAATTATGATGCACGATTCTGCAATTTGTTTGATACAGTTGAGGTTCTCGTTACAAATTCCTTGCCTTTTGATGAATGTTCTGGATTGGAACACGTTCAGGGGCCTTCAAGGAAGCTAATGGACTATGAATTATGCCTTGAATCCACCTCTAACACTGATTTCAGTTTTGCTTTTTTTGACAAAAATTCCAAGTTTGTGGAGAGCTTTTCTGCGCAGCTTTCAGTCTATTATGATTAGGGTTATGATCATGTATTTGTATGGAGGCTATTAGGTCACAAAAACTCAATCAAATCTCTTGTAATCATGGATTTTGAATATTTGATTTCTTAAGATTTTCCATATCTTTTTTCATGTGTATTTTGTGTCAATTATGCTCAAATCAATCCAATTCTTTCCTATTTGACCTATGCACGAAATCTTGATGGCAAAACATGTATAAAAAGATTTGAAAACTTAGATTAGTATTTTTCCTATATTTAATTTGATTTAAATGAATTAATGTGAATAAAAATTCAAATAAATAAATAAAAAATGAGAAAATACTTCCCTTTGGGCCAAGTGGTCGTGCATATGCTTAGAATGATGAATCATGGAAGAAAAATGGGCCTATTAGCAATTTTAGGTCATTTGGATCAAAGTTGACTTTTCAAGATACCCAAAAATTTCCCAACTTCCACAAGGCATAACTTGCTCAATGTTTAAGCTTTTCTCATGTTCTTGGACATTTTGGAAAGGTCTTTGAGTCCTTTAACCAATGCCTTTGGTCCCATGTCATTTTGATTTACCAATCTCAAGTTATGGCCTTTGACTTAAAGTCCCTTTTTGTTGACTTTTGAAAATGACCTATAATGTTGAAATTGATAACTTTTTGTGAGAGCATTTCTTGGACTTGAAGTATGAAGATGAGTTGTAGGAAATGTCTTTCTCTTCAAAATGAGCTTTGGATGGGATTTTTCTGATAATCCATGTGAAAGTTATGCCCTGGTCAATTTCAGTTGACTTTTTCA
Organism: Vicia faba; assembly: GCA_948472305.1. Lineage (NCBI taxonomy): Eukaryota > Viridiplantae > Streptophyta > Magnoliopsida > Fabales > Fabaceae > Vicia > Vicia faba. The sequence goes on from OX451739.1 coordinate 1,263,284,430, forward strand.
GCTGTCCAAATAAGGAAACTTTTGCATCTTTGATGATTTCTGAGCCAAATTTTTAGAATCATGATCAAGCATTGATCAAATTATGTTTGTGGCTTCAAAATGATATGTTGACCAAAAATTTGAACTTTTGACTGTCAAATGACCATTTTGCCCCTACAGTTGACTGTAGTGCAATTTAGGGTTTTGACTGTGCAATTTTGAGCTGAATGCCTTGAAACTTGATATGAGGATGCTTGACCATATTTGTAAGCATGTGAGACTTGGTTGGGCCTTTGAAAACTTCCTTTTCTTGATCAGAACACAAACCTTAGTTTTGACTGTATAGGAGATCCTTGCACTGTGCAACCCTTGGGAAATTTTGTGACTTGGCTTGGCAATTTCTTGGAGAATATGGGAGGGCAAATTTTGGGGTACAACAGTTGCCCCTGTTCAATCTTCTTAGACCTGAGGATGCAGATTGGCTGACGTGCCTTTCGTAATCCGAGGGTAGAAGATGATTGAACACTAGAGTGCCCAGAAATTTGCGCTCACACGTTAGCAGTATGATGGGGGAATGGGCTTATAGATGCCATTTGGAGATTGCTGGATAGGATGATGGGCTTATAGATGCCATATGGATGTTGGTCGCGTAAGAGATTCCTAAGCGAGAACCTGCATACCTGTAAAAACAGAAAATGAGTACCTGACACGTTGTAGGAGCTGATTTTTAGATGCTTGGTATAGATATGTCCTGACTGGTTACAGGAGCTGGATCTGGAGCTTCAAACGGCGATGAATGAACCAGGGATGGTTACTGCCTTAGCATGAATGGTAAGAGAACCTTGGGCGACTTTAACCTCAACAACGCTCGTTGAGAAAAATCTTAGCGGGAATTACCATCTTTGCAGTATCGGGAAGAGAACCATAGGCCATTATAATCTGAAAGGGAATCACCTCACTCGCCGTCGGAGAGGGAATCATAGGAAAAGGAATTTTCACCTCACTCACCGCCGGAGAGGGAACCATAGGAGACTATCACCTCACACTCATCGTCGGAGAGGAAAACATCTGAAAAAGGAATTACCACCTCACTCGCCGTCGGAGAGGGAACCATAGGAGACTATCACCTCACACTCACCGTCGGAGAGGGAAACATCTGAAAAAGGAATTACCACCTCACTCACCGTTGGAGAGGGGACCATAAGAGATTATCACCTCACACTCACCGTCGGAGAGGGAAACATCTGAAAAGGACTTACCACCTCACTCGCCGTTGGAGAGGGAACCATAAGAGACTATCACCTCACACTCACCGTCGGAGAGGGAAACATCTGAAAAGGAATTACCACCTCACTCACTGTTGGAGAGGGGACCATAGGATACTATCACCTCACACTCACCGTCGGAGAGGGAAACATCTGAAAAAGGAATTACCACCTCACTCACCGTTGGAGAGGGGACCATAGGAGACTATCACCTCACACTCACCGTCAGAGAGGGAAACATCTGAAAAAGGAATTACCACCTCACTCACCGTTGGAGAGGGGACCATAGGAGACTATCACCTCACACTCACCGTCGGAGAGGGAAACATCTGAGATAACTTCTACTGAGTCTTCATCAGAAAAATCTGTTGGGAGTCGATTTAGCTGGACTAGAGAAGGCCTTGGACGGGATAACAACAGAGAATCTTAGGGTCGATTAACTGAACAGGTCTAGGTCTTGAAATGTCTTCAACTGGAATAAGTGTCAGAACGTCGCCATATCTGGTTCATATCTGGACTATATCTGGAAGGAAATCTGGAAGCAGCATCAGAACGTCACCATATCTGGTTTACATCTGAAACTATATCTGGAAGGAAATCTGGAAGCAGTATCAGAACGTCACCATATCTGGGTCATATCTGAAACTATATCTAGAAGGAAATCTGGAAGCAGCATCAGAACGTCACCATATCTGGTTTACATCTGAAACTATATCTGGAAGGAAATCTGGAAGCAATATCAGAACGTCACCATATCTGGGTCATATCTGAAACTATATCTAGAAGGAAATCTGGAAGCAGTATCAGAACGTCACCATATCTGGTTTACATCTGAAACTATATCTAGAAGGAAATCTGGAAGCAGCATCAGAACGTCACCATATCTGGGTCATATCTGAAACTATATCTAGAAGGAAATCTGGAAGCAGCATCAGAACGTCACCATATCTGGGTCATATCTGAAACTATATCTAGAAGGAAATCTGGAAGCAGTATCAGAACGTCACCATATCTGGGTCATATCTGAAACTATATCCAGGATGAATTGCGATAGTTGATAGTAGTCATTTTTGTATTGATCTTTTCCTGAAAAGGTAAAGCATTAGTTGAATGCAAGATCATGATGCATGAACTGTATGTCCTCAAAATTAATGAGATTCGTGTAGTATGATGCATATGCATGCTATAATGTATGAAGATGTGATGTTTATGAACATATGTTTCCGTCTTAGGAAAATAAATCCTTGACGGGTGCCGGGAGGTCACTCCTGGGCTGATGTTGGAGAATTAGATCTTGCTCCGCTGGGGATGATAACTGCAAGAATACCGGTAGGAGAAGATGACTCCGTTGCGGAATAAAACTTGGCAAATGGAAGATTCTGCGGAGGAAAAACTCTAGCGACCATGCTGGGGAGTGATACTCTGTGGGAAGAGAGATGCTTTGTTGATTGTTGATAGTAACTTACTGGGGATACCCTTGTTGTTGGAAATGCTGATGGACTTCGCTGGGGTAGGAAGACTTCGTCGAGGACGCTCTTTCCGTGGCTTTTGGCTGAGGATAACCCAGTTATATCCTGTTAAGGAAATAACTCTTTGAATAAAGCCGGGCGACGCGTTCGTGCCTTGAGAGGGTAAGCTTCCAAAATCAACTGGGGATAAGCTTACTGCTTGGGGAGATGGATTCCAACTTTCCTGGGGAAGCTATTGAACTGTATTGGTTATGTTCTTCAACGGACCCTACCTTGACACCTTAGAGGACAGAGCAATCAGATTGCTTAGACCACCCATTATTGCCCCTGTTTCTGATGTGGGAGCGGAAGATACCTGTGGAGGTGCTTGATAGTTGTTGATGGACAAACCTTCTTCTAGTAGGCAGGTGACAAGAAGACGGGACATAGTCGTACGCTTTAATCCCTAACTTTTGCCTGGACCGCCCTTTCGGGTTTTCAGTCCATCGGGATACCCATTTTTGCCCAAGCCGCCTTTTCAGGTTTTCGACTTGCCGGGTGTACAGATTTTTTTCCATTTCATCCCTTATTTTTTCCCGAACCCTTTTGGTTCGCCGGGAAGCCCTTATTTTTGCCTAGGTGTGTCAACCTAGCGGGTCTTTGATTTTGCGTAGTATTTTTTCGACTATGTCCGTTCTCAGAAAGTCAGGAGTTGCCCCTGTTAGAAGTGTAATGTTGCCATACTACCAGAAGATCTTTGTTTGATCGTCCAATGCCCCAAACGATCCAGATGGAGATTTGCCCCAGACTATTTGGCTTTTGCGAGATTCTCCGAATCTTGATTGGACTGCCCCAGATAATGGACCATGATCATGTCTGCCCCTGGATTGGAAGTACTTCTGTTCATTAGGCATTCCTCGTGCGAATTTCCCTGCTGCTCAAACAAAAAAGTCATATGCGAACAAAGTTATGTTAAAAATGCAAAGCTTATGTCTGTCTTGAAGATTTTAAAAATGCATTCTTTTTCATAAAACAAGTGAATGTTTGTAAAACGTGATGTCAACTCCGTATTTACCGTAGCCTTAAGGAGTCAGGATACCTTCGTAACAGTATGCTTTCGAACTAACCCATGCTTCAGCTAGTACTTTTAAGGGTTATAACGTGGCCTGGTTCACGGTTTAAGAAACAAAGGATAAAGGCTCGAATTTTATTTGTACCCACCCGCTCTTCGTGATGTTCTCCAAACCTAAACTCAGTTGATTGTGCGTTAGGCCTTTTTTGAGTTTTTGTCCTGATGTTCCAATGATGGTTCAGATATTGATGATTTATTCTGAATAGGCAGTCATTTTTGTTTTTGTTGAGGGTTTGTATGACCTCTTTCTTTTTGATTTTTGTTATCCCTTTCTTTTTGCCTGAACTGTTTCCTTTTTGGTATTACAGTCAGCGGGATGCCCCAGTTTCATAAGTCCCTTTTACAGGTTTTGACTTGATGGGTTTTTATTTTGAGAAGTAATGACTGCCTTTCTTTATTGATCATTCGGAACCATCACTGTCTTTCTTTGTTTTGTAAGGACCTCTTTGGTGCCATTCGTTATGCACTTGGATCAACTGAGAGACTACCCTGCCCCAGGTTATGATTAAGGGTTTTAAATTTCGAAAAGAAAAAACTCCTACTTCTTTGGCTCAGAGGGGTTGACGAGGGATTATCATCCTTATAACTCCAGTGTTTAGGATTTGAAACAATGCCTGTACCTCATCAGCGGGGTCTGTTCAAAAGCATACTGTAGATTGTGGTATCGTTTTCGTCATCCTCCCTCAAGAGGCTTTAGAATTTTAGATCAAGAGTTGACATCAGAAAAAATATGAAAACAGTTTGCATATAGTGAATGCGAATATATTGATTCAAAAATAGACATAAGCGATGCATTAATGGAATAACAGTGTTTTAACATGAATAAATGTTTAAACAAAAGAAAATTGCAACTTGAACATTTGAATGAACAAAAGTCTCAATCCTAGCCATGCTTTGGCAAGGGAGCAGTGATCACGTTGGGAGTCTCGGCGGGCTCGAACTCGATCTCTTTAGCATCGATCATATTCTGAATCTTGTACTTCAGTGCCCAACAGTCCTCAGTATCGTGCCCTGGGCTACCAGAATGGTAAGCGCACCTCGCTTCTGGGTTGTAATTTGGAGAGGAAGTCTTTGGATTTGCAGGAGGGTTGATCACCGCGATCAGGTTCATCCTTAACAGGCGCTGCAAAGCTCGTGACCATGACATGTTGATGTCGGTGAATTGTCTCTTAGGCTTGTCCGACCTGTTCTGATCAACCCGCTGTTCTTGGCGTATTCGTTGTTGGACCTGAGAAGTAGTAGCAACTCGGAGAGGTCTATTCAGTGGACCCGACCTTTGCCTTCTCGGAAGCTGTTCTATGACCTGGTCCCTGATTTGGGCTGGTTGCTTCATGCCTTGAGGAAGTTGGCTGATCATGGCTCTCAGCTCTCCTTGCTCCTGAGCTAAACCTTGAATGAGGGCCCTTTGCCCCAGCATCTGGGTTTTCAATGTGTCTACCTCAGCTTGTAGACGTTTCAGCTGTTCACCCTCAGCACTGTTTCTGACAAAGGTCTCCATGAGAAGTGTCCTTAGCTCCTCCTGCCCCTTGGATAGATTCAGGAGGATTTCCCCGAACCGAGTCTCTTGAGCAAGAAGGTCCTGGTTATGTTGTTGGGAAGCCATTGCTGAAATAAACAGCGGAGATGGTAAGTGACCTGTCAAAGGGATACCTGCAATGCAATGAGATGTATGACGTGCATGTAATGTTTTCAAGGACCTCGCGGGATAAACAAAAAGATTGTAAGAATTGGAAACTGGTAACTTGATTGAAGGTACTTCATGTTGTTGAGAGTCCTTCTTCAAGGGTCAAAGGCTCACCATATCCAGTGGGTCATAGCCCCTGACAACCTTGGCTAGAGGAAAATAAATCCTCTTTGCCCCTTGCTAGATGTTTGATTCATCATGACCTGCATCACAAGCCCTTGAGATCCTTGAAATGGGTTAGGATGTATGCAATGGTATGCAATGGTATGATGTCATGCTATGGGGTAATGTAGGTAACCCTGTTATGAGTCCCCATTAAGGACTGCAAACCAAAACCTGCAAGAAACTTAGTAAACCTGTCATGGGTCCCAGTTAAGGACTAAAGAAAACCTGCGAAACACTCAGTAAACCCTGTTGTGAGTCCTAGTTAAGGACTATAAACAAAACCTGCAAGCAAACTCAGTAAACCTGCCATGGGTCCTAATTAAGGGCTAAATAAAACCTGCAAAATACTCAGCAAACCCTGTTATGAGTCCCAGTTAAGGACTATAAGCAAAACCTGCAAGTAGTTCATGTGTCAGATAACAAGCATGCAAGTAGGCAAGTACGAAGGCACACAAGTCACACAAGCGAAGCCCTTAGAGTTTAGGCCAGCATGAGGTCTAGGTATTACCCTCTTTCAGTTTGTTGGTTCATACCTGTCCTATCAGAAGTAACCGGGTTCTAAGGGTCCCAATATCACGGGATTGCTTTCATTGTTCATCGTTTCGATTTAGCCACTGAACTGGCGACCGAAATATTCCAGGAAAGCAACCCTCAATTGAGTGTAGTATCGAGTATCAACCAACCTCGGACTGCACCAAAGTCAGTTATCTCACTACCCTAAAGAGGCCAAGATGGTTCAATTAAGGTTCCTAAGGTCTGTTGATGCTTCACGACACCACGCGGAGGCCTCGTACTCTCCTTGACTGAACTCAAGGGTTACCGGTACACACCAAAGTGCCACATCAACGTAGCAGACTGTTTCAACCATGTCGGTATACCCCGCACAGTTCCCTCACAGCCTTGTTGCTACTTTCTAAGAAGGTATCCCCAGATCCGGGTTAGGATCTATAGAACTCCCAAGACAGTCCCACAATTTAAAGCAAGCAAATCAATACAATTAAAAACACAGTTATGAACTAATCCTAAGGTACACCTCACTTTAAAAGATGTCCCCAGCAGAGTCGCCAGTTCTGTGATCGGTGGATCTGGAACTGACTGTTTAACGCTGGTTCGCGAAATGTCGCAGAAGCAAGAGTCGCCACCGTCTTTTATTTTCTCCAAATGAAAAGGACAAAAGCACAGAAAAATTCCTTAAAGAGATTGCTCTCGGTTCGGGAGGTAGATTATAGAAAGGGAAGGTGTTAGCACCCTTTCTATCCATGGTTATCCATGGGCTCTTAGGTACTTGCTCATTGTGTTTTCAAAAATGGTTTGTTTGCTTTTCAATGTGGGTTTTAAAAAAAGTTTCTTTGAAAGTTTCAGATCGACTCTTGTGTCAGAGTGTTTGAAAAATTGCTTTGAAAGCTTTTGAAAAGTGTCGGTGTGAAAAGTCTTTTTGAATTTGTTTTGAGATTAGAGCAAGTATCTACGAGAACCTACCTGCCCTAAGGAATTCGTCTGTGTAAATGTCCTTTAAAGTAGTGCCATCCCACCATTGAGAGGTAGGTAGCACCACCGTTGGAGGTGTTCGGGTCAATTCGAGTTTGTAGGGACATGGTGATCACCAGAGCAATGGGAAGACACCTTAGAAGCTACCCTCATGCCAGGTTCCCAGATCATGAGGACTTACTAAAACATCCTCTACTCGACGATCACCTTTCGAGGCAAGGCAACAGTGAGGCGTACCCTAGGGGTGGTGTGTGCGAATTGTGTGTCATTTTCATTGATATTTGTCTTGTCATGTTCATTGTGATCTACGCTTGATTTTATTTAAGGCCATACATTCTTTCATGCTTTTTGTTAACAGTTAAAAAATATTTGCGGGAAAGTAAATCTAAGGCTATTACAAATGGCGCGGGTCCACATCGCCAAAATTAAACCGGACCCGATTTGACAGAAAAGTAAATAAAGGAATTAAAAGAAAGTGCGAGAAGTAATTGTTACAAAGCTTCGGGAGAGATACATAATTATTTGGGCGAAATAAAATAAATATGCGAAATAAAAGAATTATCGAAACGAGGGCGTTGGACCCTTTTGCAAAAATTTTGAATTAATGAATTAATTAATTAAGATTAAAAGAAAGCAAGAATTTGTTTTTGGTATTTTTAGGATTTAATGAAAAGAGAATTAATGAAAATTAAAATTGAATGCAAACCCTAATTCTATTTATTTTCAAACTTATTAAAAAATGTTGAAGTTTTTAACCTAATTTAACCTAAGTTATTTATGTACAATTTAATTATAAAAATAAATAAATAAATATTATGGTAAAAAAAAACAAACTAAAAAAGGATAAAATTAAACCTAATTCTATATTTTTGTATTTTTGTTATTTAAAAGAATTAAAATTAAAAACTCTAATCTAAGTTAATTTATTTACATGAAAATATTAAAATAAAAATTATTTATCATGTTTTTATCTTTTTTCTGATTTTTTAGGTGTTTTTTATATATTGTAAAAATAATTAATTAAATTAAAACAATAAAGTAAATAAAATAACAATTGAAAACAAAATAAATAAAAAAGGAAATTGCAAACCAGGGGGGGGGGGTTCAGGCCCCAATTGGAGGTATAGGCCTAGCGATCTGGCCCAATAGCATTGCTTTTGTTGACTTTGCATGACACGTATACGCGCGCTGACTCATCCTCATGGTGTCCATCAATTCTCAGCCCTTGATCTGGACATGCTAGACGCGTGGCTGTAAGATTCTTGAAGGCATATGGTAGTCTTGACTTTGGGCGCTGCATGGGAATGGTTAATGAAAAATAGCATGAGAAATTATACAGACCTGGGACTTGAACCCAGGTCATGAGGGTTAACAGCATCACACCTTGCCAGCTGAGCCACTACAACACATTTATTATATAATAGACAAACAAATATTATAAAGAAAATAATCAACGTTAATGAATCCGCGCGCGAAAATTCAAACTGGCGTATCACGTGTTGCCACGATTTAGTCTTCCTCGCGTGCCTGAAACACAAAAGCAACAGCAACGGTTTTTCACGCGTTTTATTAGGCCGGCTTCAAGAAAATAGCGACTAGCGCTATGGTGTCCATAAATTGGGCGCGAGGGTTGGGATCTCTTCGTCTAGATGAGCTGAGTCTAATTATGGTCCTGAGAACGTCCAATTTTGCCATACCTGGAAACCCCTAATTCAAAAGCTGTAAAACCCTAAAAAGCAATAATGGTGGAATCGCGTATGCAGCATGAAAATTCAATTAAACGTAATGGTTAGTCTCAGAACTTCATAATGAACATGATTCCATAAATAAAAAATGCAAAAGACGCGTGAATTATGATGCACGATTCTGCAATTTGTTTGATACAGTTGAGGTTCTCGTTACCAATTTCTTGCCTTTTGATGAATGTTCTGGATTGGAATACGTTCAGGGGCCTTCAAGGAAGCTAATGGACTATGAATTATGCCTTGAATCCACCTCTAACACTGATTTCAGTTTTGCTTTTTTTGACAAAAATTCCAAGTTTGTGGAGAGCTTTTCTGCGCAGCTTTCAGTCTATTATGATTAGGGTTATGATCATGTATTTGTATGGAGGCTATTAGGTCACAAAAACTCAATCAAATCTCTTGTAATCATGGATTTTGAATATTTGATTTCTTAAGATTTTCCATATCTTTTTTCATGTGTATTTTATGTCAATTATGCTCAAATCAATCCAATTCTTTCCTATTTGACCTATGCACGAAATCTTGATGGCAAAACATGTATAAAAAGATTTGAAAACTTAGATTAGTATTTTTCCTATATTTAATTTGATTTAAATGAATTAATGTGAATAAAAATTCAAATAAATAAATAAAAAATGAGAAAATACTTCCCTTTGGGCCAAGTGGTCGTGCATATGCTTAGAATGATGAATCATGGAAGAAAAATGGGCCTATTAGCAATTTTAGGTCATTTGGATCAAAGTTGACTTTTCAAGATACCCAAATATTTCCCAACTTCCACAAGGCATAACTTGCTCAATGTTTAAGCTTTTCTCATGTTCTTGGACATTTTGGAAAGTTCTTTGAGTCCTTTAACCAATGCCTTTGGTCCCATGTCATTTTGATTTACCAATCTCAAGTTATGGCCTTTGACTTAAAGTCCCTTTTTGTTGACTTTTGAAAATGACCTATAATGTTGAAATTGATAACTTTTTGTGAGAGCATTTCTTGCACTTGAAGTATGAAGATGAGTTGTAGGAAATGTCTTTCTCTTCAAAATGAGCTTTGGATGGGATTTTTCTGATAATCCATGTGAAAGTTATGCCCTGGTCAATTTCAGTTGACTTTTTCAGCTGTCCAAATAAGGAAACTTTTGCATCTTTGATGATTTCTGAGCCAAATTTTTAGAATCATGATCAAGCATTGATCAAATGATGTTTGTGGCTTCAAAATGATATGTTGACCAAAATTTTGAACTTTTGACTGTCAAATGACCATTTTGCCCCTACAGTTGACTGTAGTGCAATTTAGGGTTTTGACTGTGCAATTTTGAGTTGAATGCCTTGAAACTTGATATGAGGATGCTTGACCATATTTGTAAGCATGTGAGACTTGGTTGGGCCTTTGAAAACTTCCTTTTCTTGATCAGAACACAAACCCTAGTTTTGACTGTATAGGAGATCCTTGCACTGTGCAACCCTTGGGAAATTTTGTGACTTGGCTTGGCAATTTCTTGGAGAATATGGGAGGGCAAATTTTGGGGTACAACAAGTTGCATATCTTTTAGTTTATTGAACATATTCTCTTAACTCTTGATGAACTTATGAATAGCCTTGGTTAAAGCTCTTATCAACTCTCGTGAAGGTAATATCAATCTCATCTATTCTCTACTCTTAACCATGTGTGAATGGTAAAGTTGTTCTTATTTATCGTTATTATTAAAGTACATAGGTATTCTAAGAGTTACATAAATTACATGAAATCAATTGAAAAAACTGCATAAAACCAAAATTCTTTACTTTTGAGTCGACTCATAGCTTACATGCATCGACGCATACTTTATAGTTCACTCAGCATCAATTAAAACAATTCTTGCATCGACGCAACGCTCTATGAGCGGTCGACGCATCGCAAATAAATTTTGCATTCTATTTCTTTATCATTTTGCTATTTTGTTTTATTTATTCACTTTCTTATCACAAAACCCTAAAACCTCTCAACACCTATCTCTCTCAAAACCAACCATACCTCACATACCCATCTTTTCAAAAAATTTCCCTAATGGATTCAAGGGTAGCTAAGAAGAGAACCTTCAGAGGAAGCTCCTCCAATGTTCCGTTGGATAATCCGGTAACTTCTCTTTCACTTCTTTCTGATGACATTGCTGGTACTTTTCCTGACACTTTTGGTAAGAGAAGCATAGTTAGACAATCGACTTTATATCTGAAAACCTTGGGTCATATGCATCTTCCTGAAATTATTGAATTCTTAATATTTTAGAACTTCGACTTATTTCTTGAATGTGATACACCGTATAATGAGGATTTAGTCAAAATGTTCTATGCTGGCATGCAAGGAAAGTTTGAAGGTTTTGAATTTAAATATAGAATGAACAACAAATATTATATGGTTAGCTCGCATGTTTGGAAAGACTTATTTGGTATGTGTCCAGTTGATTCTGATGCTATTAAATTATTTGATATTGTTCTTGCTCCCAATTATGAATTCAAGTCGGCCTTAAACTCCATGTTGAAGAAACCCTACAGTGACAAAATAGTTAATAGTGATTTATTTCCAAGATCCGTAATAACTGGTGCCCTAGCCCCATTTGACTGAATCCTCTTTTGGATCGTTTGCCATATCATTCGACCCAAGAAGGGTGGTCTTTCTCATGTGGATAAACTTGAGGTTCAACTGCTGTATGTGTTAAAACATAAAATAAAGGTTCATTGGCCACACTATTTTGCTAGCCGCATGTTTGATCTGCATAACTCTGGAAGAGGCACTGCACTATGCTATCCCTCTCTCATTCAAAGAGATCTCAATCGAGAAAAGATTAAAATTTTAGGAATTCCTTATGTTGGTATGACCTCTGATCTTGAATTCACAAAGAAATCACTTACCTTGATGGGCTTTCAATGGGATCACAAGGAACAAAAATACTATTATGTTGTGAGAAGTACATCCGTTTCGTTCCAAAATAGTGATGGTGAAGAGGATGATAATGAAGAAGAAGAAGAAGAAGAGTCTGAGGAAGAAGAAAATGAATCAAATATGGATGAGGATGTCCTGGATTCTCAAGAAAACAATGCCAATATGATAGCTCTTTTTGAGAGAATGCAGCTCCAACAAAAGGAAGATGCACTCCTTCAAAATGAGAGGATTTCAAACATCTACAACCTTGTCAAAGTCCAAAACGAAATGTTCTCAAACTATTCAAATATTCAATATCAACGATACTCCACATTGGAAGGCATGCTTCAATCACAAACTGAGAACCTTGCCTCTCTTCATTCCACCTTCCTTCAGCATTTTCCAAACCTTCCACCCGATGCTCCAGAAAACAATAATACCGACAACCTAGAAAATTGATTCATGTTTATGTAATTCTGCTTAAGTTCTTATGTTACCTTTCTTTTGATAGCCTCATACATTTATTCTTATGAACTGGTTTGTAATATTGTACATACATTTTTCTAATTATTGCATTTTATGATCCGCACTAATTTCATTTTATGTGAATGATTGTTGGTGTTTTTTGTTGAAAATGGAAAATGATGTTGCATTTTATATATTTTGTTACTTTTGACCATGTGCTTTATCTCTTTTTGATGTTTTCAAAGGGGAATAAGTGAACATGAAAGACTATACATAACTTGAAAACGGAACTCACAAACTCGGGGGGAGCATATTTGATCATTGTTTGGAATGCACAAACTCAGGGGGAGCATATTTGAGCATTTTTTTGAACAACCTTGCAATGGAATTATTGGAATAAAGATCTCAGGAAACAATTAGTTTTGGGAAAATACAATATGTGTGTCGACTCAAAGATAGGTGCAGTCGACTCATTATCTTCAATAAAGCCCTGGATGTGTCAGGTTGACCCTTGCGGTTGATCAAACTGGAATTCAAAACATTCAAAGTTTGCATGGACGCAAACCCTGAAGCGGTCAACACACTGCACTTCAAAATGGATTTCTCTCTGACGGTTGGATGTATCGCGTCAACCCTTCCGGTCGACTCAACCTGAGAATTAGAATATTTGATGTTTGCATCGTCGCAAGTCCTGAAGTAATCGACGCATTACACTTCAAAACAATTTTTCCTCTAGGTGCTGGTTGTCTCGCGCCGACCCCTGCTTCTGGTTGCATCGACCGCTCGCTTGCCTCAATTGATTTTCTGTTATCTTTGTGGATTCTGGCTATTAGGTAAGATATATATATATATATATATATATATATATATATATATATATATATATATATATATATATATATATATATATATATATATATATATATATATATATATATATATATATATATATATATATATATATATATATATATATATATATATATATATATATATATATATATATATATATATATATATATATATTCATTATGCATCATTATTGGAAGTTAATAAGAACTAGTGAAAGATACACATAATGCTCATCATCTTCATCCTCTCTTCTCAAAAATCAACATCTACACATAATCATGGTTGTTGATTCAAGAAAATTGTTGTGGTGATAACGTTCAAATCAAGAAATCAATTTAGATTTGGGTTGAGCAATTGTGGGTTGTTCTTGAATAACCTCCAAGATTCATATTGGTGCAGGTTTTTTTTGCATAAGTCTTTGCTTCATTAAATTCAGTCGAGTGAAAGGATTAAGAAACAATGGGTTTGCTTAATCAAGTAGCGGTAACCAGAGGATTGTGAAGATAGATTTAGGGTCAAATTGCTTGCGATTGAAACCAGCCGAGTGAAAGGGTTAAGAGATGGTGGGTTTGCTTAATCAAGTAGCAGTAACCAGAGGTTTGTTCGAAGAATTTGGCACTTGGTTTTGCTCAAACCAAGGAAAGGGAAAAAGATTGCTACATCAGCAACATTGGTTTGTTTGTATTGTGAACTATCTCTTCTCTTGTATCATTTTCAACTTAGTATCAAATATCTCAATTCTAGATTCTAGAATTAGGGACAGACGTACCCTACGCGAGGACGACAAGGGGAACTGCCTTAACAAATCATGTGTTCTTCTGCTTTTTCTTTATTTCAATACTTGCTTACTAAACTGTGGGAAAATTAATTTGTCAAATCTTCACTTATTGAAATTATAGTGTGTTGAGTTCATTTCAAAACATTGGTAACAATCCTTTTGATTTATACCTAAGAAAACTTACCACTACAATTTTGTAAAACCAAACCTAAGGTGCTTTGCTTACAAGGTGTTTGACAAATTGACCAATCCACAAAATTACTGATTGTGCTTATCCTTATCTCATTCAACTCATTGGTAGTAATTAAATCATTGAGAGTGTATAAGTAATGATCAATTGAGTAAAAAGCATTGATTCTTATTTTGTCATTATATCCCATACAGTTTAGCATATCCGATCTTTTCAATAGAGGGTCGTTTAGACGATTGGAGAATCCAGGAAGCTTTCACATATTTTTCTAAAAACAATTTTAAAAAGTGCAAATTATATTAAACGATCTATTAAACCCATCCTTCTAGACCGATCACATCGTCTAACAAAAGATTACTCCGATGAGCAGTACCCACCAACGAATGATAAATACAAATAGTTGGAAGACTGACTAGAGGTTGTGGAGATCCAAAAAGTGCCTGGTTTGGACTTTGGAGACTTAAGTTTGGTCCCTGGGGTGGTAATTCCTCACAAACTCAAGGTTCCTGTCTTTGCCAAATATGATGGAATCTCTTGTCCAAAACTCCATTTAAGGTCATATGTCTGAAAGATTCAACCGCACATCGCCGATAGGAAGCTATGAGTTCATTTCTTCCAAGAGAGCTTATATGGGACACAATTGAAGTGGTTCTATCAACTAGAAGGGAAAAAATCCACACATGGGAGGATTTGGTTGCTGCCTTCTATAGACAATACCAATACAATGCTGACCTTGCACCAACTTGTGTGCAATTACAAAGTATAACTATGGGTTGAAACGAAGGCTTTAAGGAGTATGCCCAAAAATGAAGGGACTTGGCTGGAAGGGTGCAACCCCCTTTGACTGATCGAGAATTGGTGGACATGTTCATGGGCACCCTGACAGGTCCATTCTTTAAGTTGCTGATTGGGAGTTCTTCATTAGGGTTTACTGAGCTGATTTTGATTGGAGAACGAGTCGAAAGTGGTATCAAAAGCGGGAAGATTCAGATGGCTGCATCCTCTAGTATTGTGAAGAAACCATTTGTTGGTAAGAATGAAACTAATGTTGTTTATGGAAAAATGAGTCGTATCAAGAATGATTGTCATTAGTCGGTAGGATCAATATTGATTTTTAACCCAACCCCAGTTCAACGACCACAACAACAAAACAATCAGCATAGGCCAGATTCCCCGAGGAGGCAGTTCACTAGGACTAACATGCCATTGTCTCAAGCTTTACAACATCTGTTGAAGGAAGATTTGGTGACGCTACAAGATCCTCATCCTAATCCCAATACTTCCTCTCCCAAACATAATCCGAACGTGAAATGCGCCTATCATTCAAATAGCTATGGCCATGACACCAACAACTGTTGCGCATTAAAGAACAAGATCCAAGATTTGACTGACAATAAGGTGATTGAGTTTGACCGTCCACAGAACCCTAATGTGATTACTGCATCCATGCCCAGTCATGGTAAAGGTGTTAATGCCATTGATGATGTCTCTTTTGTCTCCACCATCAATGATTTGACTACTCCCTTGATGACTGTTAAGAAGAATTTGTTGAGAGCTGGTTTATTTTTGGGCTGCCTTGAAAATTGTTACCATTGTGCTTTCCAAACTAATGGTTGTATGTGGCTGAAGAAGGGTATTCAACGCCTAATTGATAGCCATGAAATTTTGTTCGATAAAACTCCATCCATGAAGAGTTTTCCTTAAAGCATACTTCAGAAATTGAGACATGAAGATATTTCCATAATCACCATTTCCAATGCTCCTATAAGGATCACCTCTAGAGGTCCTATAAGGATTCCTTCTGAGTCGAGAGTGGCTCCCCTGATCATCACTACATCAGGGCCAGTCCCCTATTCCTCTGACAAAGTTGTTCCTTGGAACTATGGGCTGAGGTTTATTATCATGGTGTCAAGCAAAAGCCATGGATTAATGAAAATGAATATCCTTAAATTACAAACATTTTCGGAACTAGTAAGGTCACTAGGACGGGAAGGATCTTCTCTCTGAAGATCTCTCCTCTAACAGCTAGTACAACACCTGTTCATATTCCTACTGCTGGGTCAACTGCAGACGCCCGAGGTAAAGATAAAGTAACTGAGCCTGCCCAGACGGAGGCACCCTCAAGATGTTACAATTGAAAACCCTTTAAGACAAGAGATGGAAGAGATTCTGAAGATCATTCGTAAAAGTGACTACAAAATAGTTGAGCAACTAGGGAATACACCCTCAAAGATGTCCATTGTGTCCTTTTTATTATGCTCCAAAGCACATGCCCAAGCTTTGTTGAAATTTCTGAAGAATGCCCATGCACCACTAGAGACCACTGCTGATCAATGTGAGAATTGTGTTGCAAGCCTAACTACTGATAATGGTTTAGGATTTTCTGATGCAAATTTACCTCCAATAGAGAAGAATCATAACAAGGCTCTACACATCTCTATTGAGTGTAAGGGCGCTACTTTGGCGCATGTGTTAGTTGATATGGGTTGCTTCCTGAATGTATTACCAAAAGGTGCTCTGGATAGATTGGACTATGAAGGACAGGTGTTGAAACCCAGCGACATTGTGGTAAGAGCCTTTGATGGGTCAAAGAGGATGGTCCACAGAGAGGTTGATCTTCCGATCAAGGTGAGATCTCAAGTATTCAATTTAAATTTTTATGTAATGGATATCCGCCGGCCTATTCCTGCTTGCCCAGACGCCCATGGATTCATGGGGCAGGCACAATTACCTCTACATTGCATCAAAAGATGAAGTATCCAGTGAAAGGGAATATTGTCACAGTCTATGGAGAGGAAGAATATATGGTCAGTCATTTGAATTCTTTCAAATATGTAGAAATGGATGGTGAATTCATTGAAACTCCTTGTCAGACATTTGAGGTAATTTCCCCAACGATTGTCGTTGCTAAAGCTACTCTTGCAACTCCTAAGATCATCAACGATTCACCAAAAATGGCATCTCTGAAGGATGCTAGGGCTATTGTAGAAGAAGGCGTTTGCACTATTTGGGGACAACTTTCTGATATCCCTTACAAATCCAAAAAAATTGGATTGGGTTTCACTTCAAAGGCTCAGAAAGAGGTTCGTCATGTTCGTTCTGGAAGACCACCTCTCTGTATTAGCAACAATAAAGTCAATGCTCTAGAAGACACTGATAATAATGGTGACTTGGACGACTGGATATTCCCTAATGTTGATGGTGGAATCAACAACTAGAAGGCCAAAGACTTTGTATCAATCTCCTTCAGCCAGGAGTAATTTCTATTTCCTATTTTTATTGCTTTAAGAAGTTTGTCTGTATAATTTCTTTTAAAACAATGACTTTAAACCTTGTGCCTTTCCCGGGGCACAATGGTCCATTTGTTAAGGGTTGTCATTTCATATATCACATACTCATATAATGAAAACATTAGATGATTTTGCATTCAAATTTTGCCTCTTTGTTTTTCTTTTACTTTATTGCATTTTCAAATAGCCATGTGACCTTACACGAATACACATACATTTGTAGATTCACGTCCACTCTGGATCTCATTGACAACAATTCTGCTATTGCCGTTTATGACTTTGGAAATCCAATCTATCAAGCTAAAGACGAAGGTGAAGAAGATTGTGAGATACATGGAGAACTGGCCAGACTCCTGATACAAGAGGAAAAGGCTATCCAACCGCATGAAGAGCCGATCGAGGTGATAAATTTAGGTACCGAGGCAGATAAGAAAAAAGTCAAGATTGGCACCAACCTGGAAGACACTGTCAAGAGAATTTTGGTTCAGATTTTGCACAACTATGTTGAGGTATTCACTTGGTCATACAAAGACATGCCATGGCTCGACACTAATATCGTGGTTCATCATTTGCCAATGAATGAGAGTTATTCTCTGATCAAACAAAAGGTTTGTCGCATGAGTCCTAATATGTCAGAGAAAATCAAGGTTGAGGTAATGAAACAGTTCAATGCAGGTTTCTTGGAAGTGACATCTTATCTCGAATGGGTTGCAAATGTTGTTCCAGTGCCAAAAAAAGACGGTAAAGTCTGTATGTGTGTATACTACAAGGATTTAAATAGGGTGAGCCCTAAAGATAACTTCCCACTACCATATATTGATGTCCTGTTTGACAACACTTCCCAACACAAGGTATTCTCCTTCATGGATGGCTTCTCGGGGTACAACCAAATCAAAATGGCGCCTGAAGACATGGAGAAAACTACCTTTGTCACACAGTTGGGTACCTTTTGTTATAAGGTCGTGCCTTTTGGCTTGAAGAATGCAGGTGTAACTTATCAACGGGCTATGGTAGCTTTACTCCATGACATGATTCATCATGAGATAAAAGTCCATGTTGATGACATGATAGCGAGATAAAAAACTGCGGAAGAACATCTTGGTCATCTGCA
The DNA here is from genome assembly GCA_948472305.1 of Vicia faba. Lineage (NCBI taxonomy): Eukaryota > Viridiplantae > Streptophyta > Magnoliopsida > Fabales > Fabaceae > Vicia > Vicia faba. The sequence continues at coordinate 1,263,302,914 of OX451739.1, forward strand.
CAAGTTGTTTGAAAGGATGGAGAAATACAAGGAGAGGTTGAATCCCAACAAATGCAACTTCGGGATAAGGTCCGGAAACTCCTAGGCTTCATCGCCAATGGTAAAGCTATTGAAGTCGATCTTGCAAAAGTCAAAGCTATCCAAGAAATTCTATCTCCCTGTATTGAGAAGGTGGTTAGAGGTTTCTTGGGATGACTCAATTACATTTCCCGATTCATCTCTCACTTGACTTCTACTTGTGAACCAATTTTCAAACTACTGAAGAAAGATTAAGTAGTCAGATGGAACAACAACTGTCAAATGGCTTTTGATAAAATCAAGGAGTACTTACAAGAACCTTCAATCCTGATGCCACCAGTTGAAGGAAGACCTCTGATCATGTACTTAACCATGTTAGAGAATTCAATGGGGTGTGTGCTGGGGAAGCATGACAAATTTGGTCGAAAAGAGCATGCAATATACTACCTTAGCAAAAAGTTTACCGACTATGAAACAAGATATTCACTGCTTTAGAAAAATTGTTGCGCTTTGGCATGGGATGCTCGTTGACTAAGATAGTATATGTTGACTCATACTACTCTACTGATCTCTAACATAGATCCCATCAAGTACATCTTCGAGAAACCAGCTCTCTCCGGAAGATTAGCCTGATGGCAAATGATCTTAACTGAATATGATATCCAGTACACTACTCAAAAATCAATAAAAGGAAGTGTTCTGGAAGATCATTTGGCGTATCAAGCTGTAGATGACTATCAGTCTATGCACTTTCAATTCTCGGACGAGAATATCATGCTGATTACAAATTGTGAAAGCCTAGACTGTATGGAGGATCTGAGCAAGGATCCCGATGGACTATTGTTTTTGATGGAGCTTCCAATGCACTGAGTAACAGAATTAGTGATGTGATCATTTCCCCTGAAGGTTGCCATACGCCTTTCATTGCCAGACTTTTCTTTGACTGTACCAACAACATGGAGGAGTACAAAGTGTGCATCTTGGGTCTTAAAGCTGCTATTGACTTGAGGATCAAATTCCTGAGCATATATGGGGACTCAACTTTAGTAATCAGTCAAGTTAAGGGAGAGTAGGATACAAAAAATCCAAATCATATCCCTTACAAAGAACTTGTGCTAACCTTGATCCTTGTTGTACCCCAAAATTTTCCCTCCCATATTCCTCAATACATGTCAAGTGAGGTCCTCAAATTGCTCAAGGAAGTCCAAGGGTTGACCAGACAAACTCTCTCCTAAGGCAGTCTACCTCAAATTAGGGTTTCATTTTGCATCAAGATGTTTGAGTCCAAAGGACCCCAAATGTTCACCATTGTTCTAATATGTTCTCAAGATCATCCATGTCAAGTTTCAAGCCTTGTAGAGAAAGTTTGCTCCGTCAATTGCTCAAAGGCCTGAAAATTGACTATGCTAGGTCAAAAGTCAACTGTGGCCCACATATAGTCAAACTTTAAGATTTTTGGTCAACATACTCATTTTGAAGTATCATTCATCATTTGATCAAGGGTTGATCATGATTCATCAAGGATTTCTCACAATTCATCAAAACCCAAAAGTTGCTAAATTAGGGTTTTGCAGGAAAAGTCAACTCAACTTTGACCAAGCATAACTTTCTCATACTCTATAAAAAAGGACCCATCTAAGGCTCATTTTGAAAAGGATGCAATTCCCTACAATTCATCTTCATCTCCCAAGTTCAAAATATGCACTCACAAAAAGATATGAATTTTGACATTATAGGTCATTTTGAAAAGTCAACAAAAACACCTTTTGGGTCAAAACTTCATACATGAACATGGAAGACTCAATTGAGATGAGACCAAAAGGGTTGCTTAGAGTACATCTTATGCTTTCTAAAAGTCCAAGAACACCTCTATAGGGTCAAAATTGAGAGAGTTATACATTGGCCAAGTTAACCTTTTTTGCAAAATTGCCAAAAGTCAAATATGCTCAAATTTGCATTTTTGCTAAATAGTCCCAACCTTTTATGCTTGCATCTCATTCCTAACATAGTCCACGACCTATGGGACCCTCCATGCTTTATTTATTCATTTATTTAATTTATTTTGATTTTTATTCATTTAAAATTCATATAAAATCAAATAAATCCTAATAAATCATATATTGGGTTTTAGGGATGATTTTTTGAATTAAAAGAAGATCTTATATGCTGTCAATGGAGAATCAACTCGTGCAAGGCTAAATTGGTTGGAAAAAGATTGGACTTGAGCAAAATTGGAAAGAAATCATATGCCATACAAGACCAAATCAAATTTCCATGATGAGCAAGATTGAGGTCGTTTTTGTTGACCTAATAGGTTGTATTACATATACAGAAGCAAGCCAGGGCATGAGAAGGTTGGAAGCAGTCGTGCAGAGGTGAAACAAAACTCAAAAAATTTCAAGAAAAGTGGTGATCCAATTTCAATATTAGAGATCAAATCGTTCCATTCTCACATTGCTAATAGATTGCTGGACATCCCAGGAGCATATTCCAATCAATTTCAAGCCCTTTCACGCCTAGAATTGTAAGTTACAGGTATCATGATTTGCTTCCAAACTCGTTTTCGTTTTCATCAATTTATACGCCATTTGCATGTTTTGACTGCATATTCTTATTCCTTAACATGTTTACAAGCTAATCATCATATTCAATTGTGTTTTTGGTGATTGTATGATAAACTGCCATGGCTAGCGTTTCATGTTGAGCTTTAGGTCTTTGTAGGATAGGTGAAATTGGACATTAATTCTGGTACCATGAGACTCGTGAGGATGAGGCGAGTTGATTGGTACCAGCCATGGCCATTTATATTGCTTGTGGAGAGTTTTTGAAATACACAGGGATATACCTACAGTAAGTGTTTGTAGGTAAAAGTTTGCTACCTAAAACGACGGTTTGGGAGGAAGACGATGATGCGTGTCATCCCCTAGTTGGGTGATTTGAATTTAGCGTGTTTTGAGTTTCAGTGTTTTGTTTTTATCATATTATAATTAATTTTGATTATATATATACAAATAACAAGCGTAGCTCAGTTGGCAAGTAGGGGGTAGAAGTATGCATGAGGACTTGGGTTCGATCCCCAGGTCCTAACCTTTATTTCACATTTTTCTTCAATAGGTAATCCAGCGCATAGCAAGTCAAGAAGTTCACCATACACCATCAGCATCTGGCTATCCAATTCATCAACGCCTCAGATCAACATACCACCATTGGAGGACCACCATGTGCCTCAAGTCAACAGCAACACTGGATCATGCAAAGTCAAACGGGCCTGGATTCTTTTGGGCTCAGAATTCCACATCACACCCCCATAATTGCTAATACTGGCCCATATCTCTTTCTTTTTTCTTTTAGTTTTTTTTAAATCTTTCATTATTTATTTTATTTTCTTTAATTCACAAATTAATTTATTTTTCACAAAAACCATAAAATCAATAATTCACAAAATTAGGATTAGTTTTTTATTTATCAAAATTAATTTAAATTAGTTTAATTTAGGAAATTATAATTTGTTTTCAAAAATAAAATCGAATAGAAATTAGGTTAAACTTTTCCTTTAATTTTATTTTGCTATTTTTCTCAAATAAATAAAAATATAAAAAAATAGGCTTTTAGATGAATTTATTTATTTATTTTTCTTAATTTAAAATTAATTAGGATTAGGATTTTCTTTTAATGTAATAATTTCTTTATCTTCTTAAAATAATAAAACAAAACAAAAACATTTTTTTAACTAATCGTAATTAGGTTTAGGCAAGGGTCAAAACCCTAGTTGCTCCGCATGTAAATGCTGGGTCGTCCTTGGATTCATAAGGTTGGGGTAGTGACTTCCACACTCCATCAAATGCTGAAGTATCCGGTGAAGGGGAAGATTGTCACAGTGCGAGGTGAGGAAGAGTATATGGTGAGCCATCTCAATTCCTTTCGTTACATAGAGATGGACGGGGAATTCATAGAAACGCCTTGTCAAAATTTCGAAGAGGTCCCTCAGTTCTCGGCATCAACTGAAGTTACTACCGACAAACCTCCGTTGAAAATGGCTTCTCTCAAAGACGACAGGGCTGTAATTGAAGAAGGTGGGTGTACCTATTGGGGTCAGCTCCCTGATTTCACTCACAAAACTGACAAATTTGGTTTGGGCTTTACTACAGGGGCTCAGAGGGCTGTTAGGCGTGCATGGATTGGAAGACCTCCTCTACACATCAGCAATCGGGGAGTTAATGCAATTGAGGAAAGTGAAGAAGATTCAGACATTGACAGCTGGATCTACCCAACAACCAATGGTGGACTGAACAACTGGACGACGAAGGACTTCATACCTGTTTCTTTTATTCCGCAATAATTGACTTTTGTTTTAAGATTTGTAATAAACAATTTGAAACTCTACGGCCCAGTGCCTTGCTCGAGGCGCCTTAGCTTTGCTTGTGAGGGCTTATTATTTTTCATTTCATATATCATTAATAAAACATTGGATGTTTCTTGCATTACAAATTTTGTGCTCCTTGTTTTTCTTTTCTGTCTCTCACTTTATCAAAGCGGCTATTCTCTTAAACACACTCACGTATCATAATGCAGATCCATATCCACTCTGGATCCCATTGATAACGACTCTGCTACTGCAAGTTATGACTTTGAAAATCCGATCAACCAAGCCGAGGATAAAGGTGAGGATGATTGTGAGGTGCTTGGAGAGCTTGCTAGACTATTACAGCGGGAAGAAAGGGCCATACAGCCTCATGAAGAGCCAGTTGAGTCAGTGAATTTGGGTACAGAGAAAGACAGGAAGGAAGTCAAGATAGGTGCGAATCTGGAGCCTAGTGTCAAACAACGGTTAATACAAATGCTACACGACTACGTCGAGATCTTCACCTGGTCCTATGAAGATATGCCTGGTTTGGACACTAATACTGTGGTACACCGCCTGCCGACCAAACAAGACTGCCCTCCGGTAAAGCAGAAGGTTCGTCGTATGCGCCCTGAAATGTCAGAGAAAATCAAGGCAGAAGTCATGAAACAGTTCGACGCAGGATTCTTAGCTGTCACTTCTTATCCGCAGTGGGTTGCCAATGTTGTTCCGGTACCTAAGAAGGACGGTAAGGTATGGATGTGTGTGGACTATAGAGACCTGAATAGGGCAAGCCCAAAAGAATACTTCCCGCTTCCTCACATTGATGTTCTAGTCGACAACACCGCGCAACATAAGATCTTCTCTTTCATGGACGGTTTTTCTGGCTACAACTAGATCAAGATGGCTCCCAAGGACATGGAGAAGACAACCTTCGTTACACAGTGGGGCACCTTCTGTTACAAGGTAATGCCTTTTGGGTTGAAGAATGATGGGGCAACTTATCAACGCGCCATAGTCGCTTTGTTCCACGACATAATTCACCACGAGATCGAGGTTTATGTTGATGACATGATAGCCAGGTCCCAGACCGAAGAAGAGCACCTTGATCATCTTCATAAACTATTTGACATGTTGAAGACGTACAAGCTGAGGTTGAATCCGAACAAGTGTACCTTCGGGGTAAGGTCTGGTAAGCTTCTGGGTTTTGTTGTCAGTGAGAAAGGTATTCAAGTAGACCCCACAAAGGTAAAGGCCATACAAGAGATGTCGGCTCCCCACACAGAGAAGGAAGTTAGAGGTTTCTTGGGACATCTAAATTACATCTCCAGGTTCATTTCATATTTGACTGCTACTTGTGAGCCAATCTTCAAGCTGCTGAAGAAAGATCAAGTGGTAAAGTGGAATGATGAATGTTAGATTGCTTTCGAAATACCTTGAAGAACCACCAATTTTGCTGCCTCCAGTTGAAGGAAGACCTTTGATTTTATACTTGACAGTGCTAGACAATTCAATGGGGTGTGTGCTAGGGCAGCATGAAGAGTCTGGCCGAAAAGAGCACGCCATTTAATACCTTAGAAAAAAGTTTACCGACTGTGAGACTCGATACTCATTACTCAAGAAAACTTGTTGCGCTTTGGAATGGGCTGCTCGCTGGCTGAGACAGTATATGCTGACTCACACCACCTTGCTGATATCAAAGATGGATCCGATCAAGTATATCTTCGAGAAGCCCGCTCTCTCCGGAAAGATAGCAAGATGGCAGATGATCTTGACCGAATACGACATCCAATACACAACCCAAAAAGAAATCAAGGGGAGTGTATTGGCGGATCATTTGGCGCATCAGGCCGTGGATGACTACCAGTCCATGAATTTCGAGTTCCCGGATGAGAATATCATGTTGGTGACCGACTACGAAGAACCTGGACCAAATAAAGGACCCGAGGAGGGATCCCGATGGTCTATGTATTTTGATGGAGCCTCGAATGCGTTGGGTAATGGCATTGGCGCTGTAATCATATCTCCCGAGGACTGTCATACTCCATTCACCGCCCGATTATGTTTTAATTGCAACAACAATATGGCGTAGTATGAAGCGTGTATCATGGGTCTTCGAGCAGATATTGACCTGAGGATAAAGTTCTTGAGTGTATTCAGATATTCCTCTCTGGTGATAAGTCAGATCAAAGGCGAGTGGGATATGAAGCACCGGAATCTTATTCCTTACAAAGAGTATGTACTAACATTTCTCCCGCACTTCGAGGAGATAACCTTTGAACATTTCCCCAGAGAAGAGAACCAATTAGCTGACGCGCTAGCTACCATGTCTTCTATGTTCAAAGTGAGGTGGGACAATCAAGCTCCCCAGATTACCATTGAGAGGTTGGATGAACCCGCACACTGTTGTGACATTGAGACTGAAGAGGTAGCAGATAAACCCTGGTTTCACGAGGTAAAGAGGTATCTTGAGGCTCAAGAATACCCCGAGGGGGAATCTGTTAATGATAAGAAGTTTCTGAGAAGATTCGCTGCAAAGTTCTTCATCTTTAATGGTATCCTTTATAAGCGTAACCATGATTCAACCTTATTGCGATGCATAGACAAGAGCGAGGCAGAAAGGATCATGATAGAGTTACATGAAGGTGCCTTCGGGACTCATTCCAGTGGACATACCATGGGGAAAAAAATCCTACGGGTAGGATATTACTAGTCCACCATGGAAGCCGATTGTTATCAACACTCTCGAACCTGTCATAAGTGCCAAGTCTATGCTGATAAGGTGCACGTACCTCCGGTTCCTCTGAATGTTTTGACAACTCCTTGGCTCTTTGCAATGTGGGGCATCGAGATGATCAGCGAGATCATACCTACTGCGTCTAACGGGCAACGATTCATTCTGGTAGCAATTGATTATTTCACAAAGTGGGTTGAGGCAGCTTCCTTTGTTATAGTGACCAAAAATGTCATGGCGCGGTTCATTCGACACAATCTGATCTGTCGATATGGTGTACCAGAGAGGATTATCACTGACAATGGTACAAATCTCAACAATACGATAATTACCGAACTCTGCAAACAGTTCAAGATACAACATCACAACTCTTCCCCTACCGGCCAAAGATGAATGGGGTTGTTGAAGCGGCTAACAAGAACATCAAGAAGATTGTGAAGAAGATGACGGTGACGTACAAAGACTGGCACGAGATGTTACCATTCGCTCTTCATGGGTACCGTACCTCGACAAGGACGTCGACAGGGGAAACACCGTACTCTCTGGTATATGGTATGGAGGCAGTCCTACCCATCGAAGTCCAGATACCCTCTCTCAGGATTATGAAGGATGCATGTTTGAACGAAGACGACTGGATCCAAACCCGACTTGATCAGCTGAATCTAATCGATGAAAAGAGACTTACTTCTATCTCTCATGGTCATACGTATCAAAAGAGGATGATCAAAGCTTTTAACAAGAAAGTCAGACGTCAAGAATATCAATTCGGGGATCTAGTGATCAAACGCATCATACTGCCGCAAGGTGATCCCAGGGGAAAATGGATCCCTACATACGAAGGGCCATTTGTGGTTAAGAATATTTTCTCGAGAGGAGCTATGATCTTGGGAAAAAATAAGGGCTTCGCGGCGAACCAAAAGGTTTCGGGCAAAAGTAAGGGATGAAAACAAACAAAAAAACTATACACCCGACAAGTCGAAAACCTAAAAAGGTGACTTGGGCAAAAAAGGGTATCCCGGTGGACTGAAAACCCGAAAGGGCGGTCCAGGCAAAAATTAGGGATTGAAGCGTAATCCTATGTCTCATTGGATCACCTTGCAATCAGACTCCGGTATCAACTATCAAGATCAGACGACGCCAATCAATCTGATCCATCTTCGACCAAGTAGCAAAGTGATGAGACGTTTGAAGATATAAGGGAAATAATAGAGTTGAAACCCAATGAGATTGTTTCACATAGTTTTTTTTCTTTCTTTTACACAAATTGTAATTTCTATCTTTCGGCGGCGTTCTCTTACTAAAGCGTTAGCCTCTTTGTACAAAATGCCTATTACAGGCCAACTTCAAAAAAATCAATACAATTCATTTTTACAAGAAATTTCAAATTGCTTTTCTTTTTATGTTTTGTTTTGCAAGAACGTCCAATGATTCATTTTTGATATATGCATTTGGAAATAATTGCTGCTCATAAATTATTTACATAAAAAATAAAAGACGATTACTCGTAATTCCAGGAACAGGGACAAACAAGAAATGCCCAAACCCTACAGTTACTCTGCCCATCGTGTACAGGGATAGAGCCAGCTTGAGAATATGAGGAGTGGTATATACACTCCCCACAGAGTAAAAAGTGTCCAAATACAGTGGTGTTAGCTTTTCCGAACAAGACACAACTCTCCCCAGCCGAGGTTCACAATCGCGAGTGAGTCGGAAAAATTTTCCCCAAGCAGAGTTTATTTATCACCAGCAACATAAATTCATCCCCAGCTGAGTTATTTCTCCAAAACGGTAGATCTATCAACAGAGTATCTCCTCTCCAACAGAGTTATTCCCTGAAGAGTTATCCCCAGACAGAGTCTCGTCCGGCAGAATATTTACCAGCCAAGGGACAAATCCCCAGCACAGTCATCTTTGTTCACCATCCCCAACAGAGGTGGAGGAACTTTGGTTTTTATAGCAATCAGGGATTTGTTTTCCCAGATTCAGATTGTTCTGTCAGCATTTCGTGTTCATACATCATGACATGTGCATACATCACATATAACACAATCTCATTTATTTTGAGAACGTCATTATACAATGCATCTCATGCATCGCATATAACTAACCCTGTGTTTCTTTCAGGAAAGACAATTATTATCAATAATTTCTAGCTAGTCCATGATCAACACTCAAAGCTAAACAGAGTAATCATCGGCAACAAATGCAACCTCATCCAGGTTCCTTCTCATAGCCCTACTACCCATGCTTTCATATCGAAGTAACCCTACTATCCAGGTTCCTTCTCACAGCCCTACTACCCAGGCTTTCATATCGAACTAACCCTACTATCCAGGTTCCTTCTCACAGCCCTACTACCCAGGCTTTCATATCGAAGTAACCCTACTATCCAGGTTTCTTCTCACAGCCCTACTACCCAGGCTTTCATATCAAAGTAAACCTACTATCCAGGTTCCTTCTCACAACCCTACAACCCATGCTTTCATATCGAAGAAACCCTACTATTCAGGTTCCTTCACACAGCCCTACTACCCAGGCTTTCATATTGAAGTAACCCTACTATCCAGGTTCTTTCTCATAGCCCTACTACCCAGGCTTTCATATTGAAGTAACCTTACTATCCAGGTTCGTCCTCCCTTATCCCCAGACAACAGTCCACAACACTGTAAGACCGAGACCCAATCAAACACAATTGATTTCAAATTTCCCCACTAAGTCGCGGTGCAGCATGTACCCTGACCAAACACACAGTCTATTTCCGCTTCCCAAACCAAAATTATTCCCCAGTAGAGTAACAGACAACTGAAGCTCCTAAAACTCTAATTTTCTCAAGACAGAGACCAGCTTTCCCCAGTGAAGTCCTCCTCAACAACAGGTATACGGGTTCTCGCAAAGAAATCTCTTATGCGATCGACACTTCTTCGGGTGGCATCTTTAAGCCCATCTCCGACATATCTATAGCAACTACCAAATGGCATCTATAAGCCCATTCCCGATAGCATAAATCAAGTATCACTTCATGCGAGTGCAAATTTATGGGCACTCTAGTGTTTAATCATCTTCTACCTTAAGATCATGAAAGGCAGACACGCCAATCTACATCCTCAGGTTTAAGAAGATTGAACAGGGGCAGCTGTTGTACCCCAAAATTTTCCCTCCCATATTCCTCAATACATGTCAAGTGAGGTCCTCAAATTACTCAAGGAAGTCCAAGGGTTGACCAGACAAACTCTCTCCTAAGGCAGTCTACCTCAAATTAGGGTTTCATTTTGCATCAAGATGTTTGAGTCCAAAGGACCCCAAATGCTCACCATTGTCCTAATATGTTCTCAATATCATCCATGTCAAGTTTCAAGCCTTGCAGAGGAAGTTTGCTCAGTCAATTGCTCAAAGGCCTAAAAATCGACTTTGCTAGGTAAAAAGTCATCTGTGGCCCACATACAGTTAAACTTCAATATTTTTGGTCAACATCCTCATTTTGAAGTATCATTCATCATTTGATCCAGGGTTGATCATGATTCATCAAGGATTGCTCACAATTCATCAAAACCCAAAAGTTGCTAAATTAGGGTTTGTAGGAAAAGTCAACTCAACTTTGACCAAGCATAACTTTCTCATACTTTATCAAAAAGGACCCATCCAAGGCTCATTTTGAAAAGGATGCAATTACCTACAATTCATCTTCATCTCCCAAGTTCAAAATATACACTCACAAAAAGATATGAATTTTGACATTATAGGTCATTTTGAAAAGTCAACAAAAACACCTTTTGGGTCAAAGCTTCATACATGAACATGGAAGACTAAATTGAGATGAGACCAAAAGGGTTGCTTAGAGTACATCCTATGCTTTCTAAAAGTCCAAGAACACCCCTATAGGGACAAAATTGAGAGATTTATACATTGGCCAAGTTGACCTTTTTTGCAAAATTGCCAAAAGTCAAATATGCTCAAATATGCATTTTTTGCCAAATGGGCCCAACCTTTTATGCTTGCATCTTATTCCTAACATAGTCAACGATCCATGGGACCCTACATGCTTTATTTATTCATTTTCTTAATTTATTTTTAGTTTTATTCATTTAAAATTTAAATAAAATCAAATAAATCCTAATAAATCATATATTGTGTTTTAGGGATGATTTTTTGTATTAAAAGAAGATCTTATATGCTGTCAATGGAGAATCAACTCGTGCAGGGATAAATTGGTTGGAAAAAGATTGTATTTGAGAAAAATTGGAAAGAAATCATATGCCATACAATACCAAATCAAATCTCCATAATGAGCAAGATTGAGGTCATTTTTTTTTACCTAATAGGTTGTATTACATATACAGAAGCAAGCCATGGCATGAGGAGGTTGGAAGAAGTCGTGCAGAGGTGAAACAAAACTCAAAATATTTCAAGAAAAATGGTGATCCAATTTCCATATTAGAGACCAAATCGTGCCATTCTCACATTGCCAATAGATTGTTGGACATCCCAGGAGCATATTCCAATCAATTTCAAGCCCTTTCACGCCTAGAATTGTAAGTTACATGTGTCATGATTTGCTTCCAAACTCGTTTTCGTTTTCATCAATTTATACGCCATTTGCACGTTTTGACTACATATTCTTATTCCTTAACATGTTTACAAGCTAATCATCATATTCAATTGTGTTTTTGGTGATTGTATGATAAACTGCCATGGCTAGGGTTTCGTGTTGAGCTTTAGGGCTTTGCAGGATAGGTGAAATTGGACATTGATTCTGGTACCATCAGACTCGTGAGGATGAGGCGAGTTGATTGGTACCAGCCATGGCCATTTATATTGCTTGTGGAGAGTTTTTGAAATACACATGGATATACCTACAGTAAGTGTTTGTAGGTAAAAGTTTGCTACCTAAAACAACGATTTGGGAGGAAGACGACGATGCGTGTCATCCCCTGGTTAGGTGATTTGAAATTAGCGCGTTTTGAGTTTAAGTGTTTTGTTTTTATTATATTATAATTGATTTTTATTATATATACAAATAACAAGCGTAGCTCAGTTGGCAAGAAGGGGGTAGAAGTATGCATAAGGACCTGGGTTCGATCCCTAGGTCCCAACCTTTATTTCAAATTTTTCTTCAATAGGTAATCCAGCGCATAGCAAGTCAAGAAGTTCACCATACACCATCAGAACCTGGCTATCCAATTCATCAACGCCTCAGATCAATATACCACCATTAGAGGACCACCACGTGCCTCAAGTCAACAGCAACACTGGATCATGCAAAGTCAAACGGGCCTGGATTCTTTTGGGCTCAGAATTCCATATCACACCCCCATAATTGCTAATACAGGCCCATATCTCTTTCTTTTTTCTTTTAGTTTTTTTTAAATCTTTCACTATTTATTTTATTTTCTTTAATTCACAAATTAATTTATTTTTTACAAAAACCATAAAATCAATAATTCAAAAAATTAGGATTAGTTTTTTTATTTATCAAAATTAATTTAAATTAGTTTAATTTAGGAAATTATAATTTGTTTTCAAAAATAAAATCGAATAGAAATTAGGTTAAACTTTTCCTTTAATTGTATGTTGATATTTTTCTCAAATAAATAAAAATATAAAAAATAGGCTTTTAGATGAATTTATTTATTTATTTTTCTTAATTTAAAATTAATTAGGATTAGGATTTTCTTTTAATGTAATAATTTCTTTATCTTCTTAAAATAATAAAACAAAACAAAAACATTTTTTAACTCTCCGCATTTGATTCATCGCGCGCGTATTATTATTTGTACCTGTAAATGCTCATGGTTTGTAATAGTTTAACCTAGGGCTGTTTATTTATCACTTTTTCCAGTTTTTTGGCTATGTAATTAATCCCCCTCCCCGAAGCCTTGTAATAGCGTAGATTTACTTTATCGCATTTTAATTCTCGCAAATATTTGACTGTTTAGATGTATGCTAATAGGATTGTATGATAAGAATGCATGACAAATTAATCCAGTTAGAAAACCCTAATGTGAAAAGACTAAATAATTGAAAACAGATCACTCGCACATATCACTCTTAGGGTATACTCTCATTTCGGTTGCCTTCGGTAAACGATCATTAAGTATAGGGTGTCTTAGTGGTTGCCCTCCTGTCTAACAAAGATCAAATGTCCCATTCGAATGTTGCCTCGAAAATGTTGCCTCGAAAATGTTGCCTCGAATATGATCTTAAGACTTTAGGGTTATTACTAAGGTGTCCTAACATTGCTTTAGTGATCGTACGTCCCTTTCGAATTGACCCTTACAAATCCAAGGACAGTGCTACCTATTCCTTAATAATGGGATAACGCTGTCTAAAAGGAAAACAAACAGAGCTTTTTTCGAGTAGGTAGAAAATCTTAAGTACTTGCTCAAAACAATAAAAACTCTTTTACACAAACACTTTCAAAATAGTTTTCAAAAATAACTTCGTCACACTCTTGAGGACAGAAACAAGGGTTAAAACGAAGTAAAATAAAACTTTTCAAAAGCAAACACACACAAGCAATTTTAAAAGATGAGCAAGTACCTAAGAGTCCATGGAAAACCATGGATAGAAAGGGTGCTAACACCTTCCCTTTCTATAATCTACCCCCCATACTTAAAATCTCAAAAAAGGATTTTTTCTGTACTTTTTTCCTTTCCGATTGGATGAAATAAAAGTCGGTGGCGACTCTTGCTTACCGTGACATTTTGCAAACACAAAACGCAAAACACAAACCAGCATTTCAAAACAGTCAGCTCTGCCACCATATCACAATCCCGTACTTTGAAGAGATTAACTTTGAACATATCCTGAGGGAAGAAAATCAGTTGGCATGTGCTTTAGCTACCATGTCATCCATGTTCATGGTCAAATGAGACAACGAAGCTCCCATAATTACTGTTGAAAGATTTGACGAACTAGCTCATTGCTATGAGATTGACACTGATGGAGTAGAGGAGAAGCCTTGGTTTCAAGAAGTGAAAATATATCTCAAATCTCAAGAGTATCCTAAAGGGGAATGAACCAATGACAAGAAATTCCTGCGGAGGTTCTCAGCTATGTTCTTCCTGAGCAATGGGATTTTGTACAAGCGCAACCACGATTCAACTCTGCTTTGTTGTATGGAATGGAAGGAAGCAGAGAAAATTATGGAAGATATGCATGAAGGCATCTTTGGTACTCATTCTAGCAGATATACTATGGCCAAGAAGATTCTGAGGGCTGGTTACTATTGGTCGACTATGGAAACTGATTGTCACCACCACTCGAGGACTTGCCATAAATGCCAGATCTATGCTGATAAAGTCCATGTGCCTCCAGTTCCTTTGAATGTCATGACTTCTCCTTGGCCATTTGCAATGTGGGGAATTGACGTGATTGGAGAAATCAAGCCTACTGCTTCTAATGGACATCGTTTCATTCTCGTCGCCATTGACTACTTTAACAAATGGGTTAAAGCAGCTTTATTTGCCTCGGTTACCAAGAACTTCGTGGCTCGATTCATCAAGCATAACCTCATTTGTCATTATGGCATCCCTGGAAGGATTATCACTGACAATGGTACCAACCTCAACAACGCCATGATCATTGAACTCTACATGCAGTTCAAGATCAAGCACCACAACTCTTCTCCATACAGACCTAAGATGAATAGCACAGTGGAAGATGCCAACAAGAATATAAAGAAGATTGTGCAAAAGATGGTGGTGACCTAAAAATACTGACATAAGATGTTACCATTTGCTCTTTATGGCTATCGTAATTCAGCGTTGTGATACGGTGGGAGAACTGACTTGGGTGTTTTGCGTTTGATTGCAAATGTTGCGGTTAGCAAGAGTCGCCACCGACTTTTATTTTATCCAAAAGGAAAGGTGAAAAAGCATAGGAAAGACCTTTGAGATTATTTCTTGAGTTCGGGGGGTAGATTATGAAAAGGGAAGGCATTATCACCCTTTTCATCCATGGTTTTCCATGGGCTCTTAGTTACTTGCTAGATCACTTGCTTTTGTTATGAAATTGTGCTTTGTGTGTTTTTGAAAGTATTTTGTAAAGAGGCCATTATTTAGGCAAAATATTTGTAATGATTCTCGTTCATAAGAATGTATGAAAAGATGTTGATCTTTTGAAAATGTTTTCAAGTTTTGTAAAATGATTTGAAAGTATAGGTGTTTGTTTTAAAAATAGCAAGGAGTTTTGTTTTTATTTTGAGCAAGTAATTAGGAGCATTCTACCTACTCAAAAGTCTTTCTTGTTCATTTTCCTTTTTCTTTGACATTGTTATCTTACCATTGATTTGGTAAGTAACCCTATCTTTAGATGTAAACGGGACGGCGTGGGTCATCGTATAACCATGATTAGCAATGTTGCAAGGTATCTTAGCATTCCTTTTTTAGGGACTAAGATCATTTGAAAGGCAACTTAGATAGCGCCATCGAGGGACTATGATCTCGCATTTGCTTGTTTTTGCTAAGATATCTTACATGTGTAATATGGCCCTTTTTTATAAGGAAACCAAGTGGAATAACCCTAGGGGTGCTTGTGTGCAAGTGTATTATTTTCATGCTTGTTTTTGTCTTGAATTAGAGTTTTCTAAGTATTGGTTTTAGTCTTTCCATACAAATCCTAATTACTAGCATTTGTATATAAAGCAATAAATTGCGGAATTTAAAGTTACTACGCTATTACAACATTTGTGGGAGGGGGTATACAAATTGTGAATGGTGATTGTAAGAATGTAAATCTAATTAGTCTATTACAACCATATTGAATTGGTATTAATGTACAAGGAATTAAATAAATACAATGTACAAAATGAATAAATGTACAAAAATACAAAATGTGAAGTAAGTGGATATTTGTTTGGATTTTTTAGAGAAAAGATATTCTGTCTTAATATAATTAATTAAAAGTAAAAATAATAATGAAAAGTAAACCCTAAATTTGTTAATAAAATATTTTTAAACAAAACCCTAAATCTATTAATTAAAATAAAAGAAATTAAGTTTATAAGAAAAGTATTTTTTTTGGTATTTTTGTTTTGAAAATATTTATAGCATTATAAAATATTTTTAGTCTTTTTTATATCAAAAATAATATATTTTAATTGGTGTAAAAGAAAATAAGTAAATAACTTAGTTTTAATTAAATTTACAAGATAATAAGTAAAAATAAACAAGGAATGATTAATAAAAATAATTTTTATGAGAAAAAATAAATAAACTATGTCAAAATGAAGATATAATAAAAATAATAAAATAAAATAACTTGGGCCATAGGTGCAACAAAGAAACAGGGGGTTAACTAGCAAAAACAAAACAAACAAAAAAAGAATAACCAAAAGCTCAATAGGGCCCAGCTCCTGCAAAAAAGACAAAATCAGAAAGTAAAAATGTGAAAAAATTAAAAGAGTACCACCGGGGCTCGAACCCATGTCCCAAAGGTTACAGGCGCGCGCTTCTACCACTGGGGTGGCTATACATCCATTAACATAGGCAAATCAATAAATATACAAGGCAAAATGCGCCCTGATGACTTCATCTTTAACCTTCAGCCAGACCAACCGTAACTTGCTCATTTCTTATCAAAAATGAAAACTGTAAACATGAAACTTATAGCAAATTTCCTCACGGTTTCAGAAATGTAAAGCATTAAAACTATAGATCAAAGATATGCATGAATTTTAATGGCCCTAATCTGAACCCTAAAAATCTCAGAAATTTCAGTTTCTAAATTCTCTAAGCTCAAGCAAAATTAATGGAAACTATGGACATGGTTAGCTTTAGGGCAATGATATCTACATGTTTTGTTCATAAATAAATCATTGATGATGCATGTATGAAGAGTTCCAAAGTTAGAAAACTTACTTTAAAACTGGAAATCGTGTTTTAAGTTTGATCTTGTTTCAAGTGATGGTGATGATCAAGTTAGCTTCCTTGAGGTCCCAGGAAGCTAATGCAATGATTAGCTTGAGCAATGGATGGCTGAAATGGTCTGGAGAATTCAATGTGCAGAGCTCTATTTTTGAAAATGGAGGATGGAGTTAATGGTGTTACAGTTCTGTAACAGGGTATGAGATCACTTCTATATGATGTTTAGAAACTTTAGAAACCAAAAGGCCAAGAAACGCACGAGTAGATTATGAGTTTCAAGTTTTTGGTCAATTTGTGTGAAAATGGAAGTATGAGATGTGTTTCTGAGTCCTAGGTCTTTTCAGGGCATGAGCATTTGTGTGTTTGTGTCAAATGGTTTGTGTATGTATAAAAAAAGTGTTTGAGAGCTTTGGACAATCAGAAGTACAAGTTTCTAGCTTTTGGCTAGGTTACTTGATTTTGAAGAAAAGAGGGAAACATGTTTCAAGAAGAGGTACAAGCATTGGATGGGTGATTGTAAGTATTTGAAACATTTCTCATGATTTATAGGACTTGTTTGATTAGAAGAGAACAAGTGCAAGGCTCAAGAACAAGTTTTGTACAAAAAGTCACTTTATCAAAATAGAAATGTAACCTTTCTTCCAAAAATGGATATAAAGTATGTCCATGTATTGAATGCTTGAAGTGAGACCTCTAACAGTTGTGTAAACCATTAATTATGGAGTTCCTAATAAGTTTGAGGCCTGAAAAGTAGAGTTAATTCAGCACAACTTTGAATTTGAATTGTGTTCATCACTAAAATGACTTGTAATTAAAGTGATAAAACCCTAACTTCATCTCTTCGATTCTCCCTACTCAAGAATGATCTCAAGGAGTTCTTGGACATTTTGGAAATCTTGCAATGTTCTCTAAAACCCATATTTGAATTGCTTTTTAAGATTCCCCTTGGAACTATATGAAAAAGTTCCATGAAGTTGGGTCAAAATCCTGACCAAATTAGTACAAAATTTCATTAAGTGTTTTGTTTCATGACCACATGTTCTTAAAATTATAACTTGATATCCAAGCACTTTTGGAAGAAGTTGTGTGAAGAAAAGTTGTAGATTTCATGGAGATATACAACTTTCATGTTGGAAGTTTCTCTTGAATCACTTTACATCATGGTGAAAAATTTGCTCAAAGTTATGAAAACTAAGAAATTTTCAACACTTAGAAAAATTTCTACGTTTAGAAATTTTGACTTTTCAAAATGAAATCTTGACTTTTTGATTTCTTGATGAATAAGTTTCATATTTTGACATGTTTTGATGAATTGTGATCTTTGGCATTTGAATTTGACCAAAAAGTCAAAGTTTGACTTTTCAGTATACAATTGACTTTTGATCAGTTGACTGAAAATTCATATGTCAATCCTTTGAACTTGAGTAATGTTTTGGGCCACGTTATTAGGTCAAAATGATGCAATTCGACTCTTGAGATCATGCCTTAAACCAATTGATCATTTGATAGGTCAAAAATCAGAAATTTCCCTTTCCCAATCAAAACCCTAATTTTGACCATTTTGCCCTTTTGGAGATTTGATCAAATTTCTTGGGGAATTGTGGTCCAAACTTGATTAAATGATACATATGGGTTTAAAATGTTAATTTGGATCAATTATTATGAAGTTTGACTATAAATTGGTCATAGTTGACCTTTTCCCCAATACAACTAATTTTTAGGTCAACTGCTCAATTGACTGGGAAAAAGTGTGATCCAAGGCTTGAAACTTGACATGAGTAATCTTGGGGGTCTATAATGATCCATGAAAGTCATATGGGGTATTGGAAGTTCAAATATCCTTTTGAAATCTCAAACCCTAATTTTGGTCATCAGTGTTTAAGGAGGTGTCTTGAGCTGATCAAACCCTAGTGCAGTCTTGAGTCCAAGGAGATCTTGTGAGAAAATTCTTGATAAATGAGAGGGCAAATTTTGGGGTACAACATGCGCGAACATCAACTGGGGCAACTCCATTCTCTAAGGATTATGAGAGAAGCAGACTTAGACGAAGATGAGTTAATTCAGACTAGGTTGGATAAGTTGAATTTGATCGACGAAAAGAGGCTGGCGGCTGTCTGTCACAGTCATATGTACCAGAAATATATGATCAAGGCTTTCAACAAAAAGACCAAGCATCGGGCATATCAGGCTGGTGACTTGATAATAAAGCGCATCATTCTACCACAAGGCAATCCTAGGGGTAAATGGAATCCCACCTATGAAGGTACATTTGTTGTCAAGAAAGTATTCTCGGGCGGTGCTATGGTTCTAACCACTATGGACAGCGAAGATTTCCCGCACCATGTGCACACGGACATAGTCAAAAAATACTACGCATAAGAATGACCCGCTAGGTTGACATACCTAGGCAAAAATAAGGGCATCCCGGTGAAGCAAAAGGCTTCGGGCAAAAATTAGGGATATATACAAAATATTATACACCCGGTAAGTTGAAAACCCGAAAGGGGGGCTTGGGCAAAAAAGGGCATCCTGGTGGACTGAAAACCTAAAATGGCGGTCCAGGAAAAATTAGGGATCAAAAGTGTACATTATGTCCCGTTGGATCACTTACAGCCAACTTTATTACCAAGGTTAAAAGTTCAAATGGTACAAGATCAGTTAAATCAACTTCTTCCGATGGCAAGGGACGAGATGTTCAAAGAAATAGGGGAAATATCAGAGTTTAGAACCCCATGAGATCACTTCCATATGGATATACATTTTGTTTCACTTTGTACTCTTTTCATTTCACGACGACTTCCTCTTACTAGCATTTTCGTCTCTTTGTACAAAATCGTTTGTTTATAGGCAAATTATCAATACAAATACATCTTAAAGTTCAAACTCTTGGTTTTTTTCTGTTTTGTTTGCAAAAACGTCCAATGAATAAATTGAGTGAACATATGCATATGAACATGATTAGCTGTTAACAAATATACGCATAACAACAAGAATAAGCATTTACTCAAGATTCTAAGAGCTGGAATGACACTCAAGTTGTCCATAAATCCTCATAGATACTTCTATGATATTATCCCCACAGAATAATCTTCACAAAATTCATCCCCAATAACGATACATTCCCCACAATTTCCTTACGGAGTTCCAATCAGTACACTTCATGAAAACTGTAAAACCCCTGCAGGTTTCTTCTCTCTAGCAAATTCAATTTCCCCAACACACTACAATTTCCCCAGTTCAAGTCTATTCCTCATATTACTATGAATCACCAGCAAAATTCCTCTTCCCAATTGAAGTCACCACTATCCCCAGAAAATTGTTGTAAAACCTGGAATCAAACCAGATATCAGTTAACTTTATCCTCCTTAGACGAGTCGGAAGATTATCCACCATACCCCCAGTCAGGGTGTACAAAAATTATCCTCCGCAGACGAGTCGGAAGATTATCCATCTCTTTTATCCCCAGTCAGGATATATAAGAATTAAATTCCCCAGTAGAGCAATGAACAACCAATGTTCCTAAAATCTTCTCCTTAAAGCATAAATCAACATCCCTAGCGGATTTTCCTCAAACAAGTAAGCAGGAATCCCCAGTGGAAACATTCTAGACAAGATTGAAGATACACATACTATTCATCCCTAGCAATAGTCAAGGATTTATTTTCCCAGACAAAGATATTGCGCGGGTCTATAAATACACTTTAACAACATTTCACATTCACACGTCATAGCATATGCATACGAAACACATATAGCATAATCTCATTTATTTTGAGAACATCGTCACGCAATGCATTTCATACATCATGACATTGCATACAACTAACTCTTTACCTTTTCAGGAAAGATCAATCAATAGACGAATATCACCAACAATTCATAACTAGGTCCAAGGTTAATTCCCGAAACAAGACGGGGCAACTATCTACGAGACCAGGTTAGAGATTAATTCCCGAAACAAGACGGGGTAATTATCTCAATAGCCAACAAAAAACAGGTACCATATTAATTCCCGAAACAAGACGAGGCAACTATCTGAATATCCAGCCACATACTAACTCCTGAAATAAGACAGGGTAACTATCTGTGACAAATTGATTGTAGATCAATTTCCGAAACAGGACAGGGAGACTATCTATATGAATAGATTGGAGATTAACTCCTGAAACAGGACGAGGAAACTATCTTTCTTTCTTTATGGTCAGATAAAGATCAATTCCCGAAACAGGATGGAGTGACTATCTTTATCACCAATGGTATGAACTCCCAAAATAGGATGGGTTTACCAACAAACTAATTATAGATAAATTATCGAAACAGGACGGGGCGACTATCTATATGATAAGAAGCTACTCAAACACCTTTCCTAGAGTTTCATTCTTGAAGGCACTCTTCAGATACAGTCGATCATAGACTCATTCTAATACTTCTATCAATAATTACCTTTGGATGGCATCTATAAGACAATCTTTGTCACCTCTCCAAATGGCATCTCTAAGCCCATTCCTGATATAATCAACAAACAATTTTACTTCATGCACAAGCGAGTGAACATTTCTAGGCACTTAAGTGTTCAATCATCTTCCACCCTTATGTCGCGAATAGAGAACATGCCAATCTAACTCTTCAAGTTTAAGAAGATTGAAAAGGGGCAGCTTTTTTACCCCAAAATTTTCCATCCCTTTTCTTCAAGACATTTCTCACAAAATATCTCAAATGCTCAAGGATTCTTAAAGAGTTGATCAGACAAGCTCACCTCCTAAGCACTGAGACCATAAATTAGGGTTTTGGTTTTCACAAGGAAAATTGGATTTCTAATGCCTCAAATGACTTTCATCGTTCATCATTGACCTCCAACAATGCTCATGCTAAGTTTCAGGTCTTGCATCTCAAAATGGCTCAGTCAGTTGCTCAGATGACTTAAAATCAGCTGTATTGGGTTAAAAGTCAATTGTGGCTAGAGTACAGTCAAACTTCAATATTATCGGTCAACATAAACATTTTGAAGTGATATTGATTATTTGATCAGGGGATGATCATAATTCCTCAAGGAAAGCATTCAAATCATCAAAGGGGTGAAATTGACCAAATTAGGGTTTTGACTGAGAATGACTGATCATTGACTTTTGACTTAATACATGGCCTAATGACTTGAATTATGATCTTAAAGACTCAAACACAATATCTTGACCTAATTTCATGGTTCAAAACATCCTTAAAGATCAAGTGATTGATAGTTGAAATTTGGATCAACTGATGAAAAGTCAACTGACACACAAAAGTCAAACTTTGACTTTTTGGTCAACATTGAATTTCAAAGATCAAGATTCATCAAGACATTCAAAAAATATCAAACTTGATCATCAAGAATCAATAAAGTTAACAAAATGTCAAGATTCCCAAGACTTAGAAAAATTTAAGTGTTTTTATCCTTATTAAATTCACTACTTCATGACCATTTTTCACCAAGGTGCAAGATAATTCAAAAAAAACTTTCAACATGAAAGTTATAGATCTTGATGAATTCTACAACTTTGCCCTTGAGGGTTGATGTGTAAAAAATACTTGGATTAGGAGATATAGGCTCATAAAGTCATGACATTTTTATCATGTTTGGCCAGATTTTTGTCCTAACTTCTTGGCAATTTTTCACCAAGTTCTAAGTTAATTTAGCTAAAGGGGTCAACATGAAGGTTGTAGACAATATTTCAAGCTTTCCAAAATGTCCAAGAACACATTTTTATCAAGCTTGAACTAAGAGATTTGAAGAGAAGAAGTTGAGAATTCATTCTTGAATTACAAGGCATTTTCATGAAGAACACATGATCAAATCTCAAACCTATGCTGCATAATCTTGCTTTGCAGACTTCTAACTTGTAAGTAACTCCATAATTTAATGTTTACACAATTGATTGATCTATGAACAAAGCTGTTAAGGTATTGTCCAAACCATTTTGCCATTAAAGGAAGAAAGCCAAGACTTCCATTTTGGAAAAGTGACTTTAATCACAAAGTCCACTCTCCTTGAGCCTTGCACTTGTTTCTTATGAACATACACAATGTCAAAGCCAGAAGTAACATATCTAAAGCCTCTAGCCATTTTAGACCAAGCTTGTACTATTTATTGGAACAAAGTATTTCAAGTTGCTTCAAAACTAAGTTTCAAAACCACAACTTGTCATCTTACAAATTTGGTTGTTTGAACCTCCAAAATATCTTGCTTATAAATAGAGTAAGTATTTGCAAGCTAACACACGATTTTATAAGCCCCATAACCCTCCCAAACTCCCTGAAATTAGAATTGGCATTCAAATCCTCCATTGTTGCAAGTTCTGACCTTAAACTCCAAACACTTAATCCACTCGTGCGTATCACTCTAAATCAATCACAAATCTTCTATAACTCATATAGAGGCTATCCAAATACTTGCTACACAACTGTAACACGATCTTTATCATCCTCCATTTCCAAAAACAGCAACCTGCAACTTGACTTCTCCAGAAGAATCCAGCCACTCTCAATCAAAAGTAAGAATTGCAATAGCTTCCTGGGAGTTTGGTGAAGCTATCCAGATCATCACAACACCTCCAGAAGTGCTCCAACTTCAAACACGATTTCCATTTTTGAGGTAAATTTTCTCAACTTTGAACTTCCTATACAAGCATCATTAATGGTTACTTTGTGAATGAAAAATGTAGATATCATTGCCCTGAAGCTAACCATGCTTTAGTTTTCATTTATATTGCTTGAGAGATACGAATTTTGAAGTTGAACTTTTTGAAAAATTAGGGTTTATTTTGGTACCAACAAAAATTCATGTTTATCTTTGAGAATTAGCTTAAGTTTTTTACATGGTTGGATTTGTGGTGAAAAATCAAGCAACTTTCATGTTTACATTTTTGAAAATGGTTGACAAATGAGCAAGTTTATAATTTCAAAAACAATGGTGTTGTTGTTCTGGCGCGAGGAAGAAGATGAAGTATAATCAGGAATGATTTAATAATAAATTTAGTGCAAGTTGTTTAATGACCAGATAAAACAACCACCCTAGTGGTAGAACATGTGCGCGCTAAGTCATTTGTCTATAGATACCTGGGTTCGAGCCCCAGAGGCACCCTTTTAATTTTCACATATTTGTTTCTATGAGATCATGTGCAGGAAAGTCTAGGAAGCACACGCTACACTCATCTCCATAACCATCTGATCATTAGACAATCAGATCAAACGCCCCAGGACAAATGACCATGATGCACTCTCAAAAATCCGGTCATACTGGATAGCAAACAAGCGTTGGACCTCCCTAACTTAGGCCTCTTTCTTTTTGTTTTTACTTTCTAACACCCCCAAATTTCTCATAACAACCAGGCCCATTTCTTTTTTATTTATTTATTTCTGATTCAAAAAAAAAAGCTCCCTTGGGCTCAACGCTTCATTTTCCTTTTAACCCCCATTTTACTTTTATAGCATCCTGGCCCAATTAGATTCCTTTTTTATTTTAATTATTTTCTTTTTAATTATTTTCTTTTCTTTAAAAATCAAAACCACAAAAATCATAAAAAATAGTTTTAGGTTTTTTTTGTCAATTAATTTAAACACTTATTTTATTTTTGTTAATTAAGATATTTAGAACTAGATTTTGTTATTTTCCACACTTTAAAATATTTTTCCTAATTGACATTAATATTCAAATTATTTTATAAACAAAATTGTTAAACTTAGGTTTTATTTTCTTCTTAATTTCAATTAAATTAGATTTTAGATTTTGTTTAAAATAATTAATTAATTTCTCTTGTAATTAAAATTAATTAGTTTAGTTAGGTTAATTACCAAATCTTTTCTCGATCAAAAAATCACCAAACATAACTTCTTTCCTCTACTTCACATTCTTGCACATTTTATTATTTTGCATTATTAACTATTCAATGGTTTGTAATAGATAATTAGGATTTATTGTTTTCTTCCCCTCATTCACAAACTTGTACCCCCATTCCTAAAGCGTTGTAATAGCGTAGGACATTTAACTTCCCCAATTTATCGCTTTCCTTATTATTGTTAGTAATTAGAATTTTCATGACAAGATTTAAAAGCAAACATTAGAAAACCCTAATCAAGACAAATTAAACATGAAAACAAAACACTTTGCACACATGCACCTCTAGGGTTAACCCACACTTGTTGCCTCGGATATAAACAGTCATGTCCCTCGAATGTGGGATGCTTTAGCAAAGACCCTCGATTAAAATATCATAGTCCCTCGATGGGCCTTCGACGTTGCCTTCGATAAGCGGTCTTAGTCCATTACGACAAATTGCTAAAGCATCTTACAAGTTTCCTTCTATGACTATGCGATGACCCACGCCTGTCCCTCACATCCAATAATATGGCTCTCTACCAACCAAGAGTAAAGTAGAATTATCTAAAGGAGGAGGAAAAGAACAAAGACATTTTGAGTAGGTAGATTTCTCGTAATTGCTTGCTCACAAACTAAAATAATCTTTACACCTCAAACTTTTAAAACACTTTTCAAA
Source organism: Vicia faba (assembly GCA_948472305.1). Taxonomy (NCBI): domain Eukaryota; kingdom Viridiplantae; phylum Streptophyta; class Magnoliopsida; order Fabales; family Fabaceae; genus Vicia; species Vicia faba. The sequence continues at coordinate 1,263,328,399 of OX451739.1, forward strand.
AATAAACATTTCGTATACATTCTCAATGATACAAGAATCATTACAATATTGTCTTACATTGGCATTTTCGAAACATCTTTCCAAACACTCCCTTTCAACAAATATTTTCCAAAACAAGCATTTTGTATACATTCTCAACGATACAAGAATCATTACAAAATTGTCGTACTTAGGTATTTTCAAAATATTTTCAAACATACACAAACACAAATCATTTTCAAAGTGAGCTAGAAATTAAGATCCCGTAGATAACTACGAATGAAAAGGGTGCTAACACCTTCCCTTTTCATAACCTACCCCCCGAACTCAAGAAAATTCTCAAAAGATCTTTCTTGTTCTTTTCACCCTTTCCTTTATTGGATAAAAGAAAATTCGGTGGCGAATCTTGCTATCCACAATGTTGTACCCCAAAATTTTCCCTCCCATATTTCTCAAAACATTTCAAGAAAGATCCTCAAGTTGCTCAAGGAAGTCCAAGGGTTGATCAAACAAACTCTCTCCTAAGGCAGTCTACCTCAAATTAGGGTTTCATGTTGCATCAAGATACTTGAGTCCAAGGGATCCCAAATTCTCACTAATGTCCTAATATGTTCTCAAGAACATCCATGTCAAGTCTCAAGCCCTACAGAGAAAGTTTGCTCAGTCAAATTGCTCAAAGGCCTGAAAATCGACTGTGCTAGGGCAAAAGTCAACTGTGGCTGACATACAGTCAAACTTCAATATTTTTGGTAAACATCCTCATTTTGAAGTATTATTCATCATTTGATGAAGGTTTGATCATGATTCATCAAGGATTGCTCACAATTCATCAAAACCCAAAAGTTGCTAAATTAGGGTTTTGTAGGAAAAGTCAACTCAACTTTGACCAAGCATAACTTTCTCATACTTTATGATAAATGACCCATCCAAAGCTCATTTTGAAGAGGATTCAATTCCCTACAATCCATATTCATCTCCCAAGTTCAAACAATGCACTCACAAGAAGTTATGAATTTGGACATTATAGGTCATTTTGAAAAGACAACAAAAACACCTTTTTTGTCAAAGCTTCATACATGAACATGGGAGACTCAATTGAGATGATACCAAAAGGGTTGCTTATAGGACATCTCAAGCTTTCTAAAAAGTCAAAGAACACCTTTATAGAGTCAAAATTGAAGGAGTTATGCATTGGTGAAGTTGACCTTTTTTGCAAAATTGCCAAAAGTCAAAAGTGCCTCAAATTGCAATTTTTGTCAAATGGGCCTAACGTTTTGCATTTGTTTTGAGTTGGTAGCATGGTCCACGAGCCCTAGATGTTTCCACTTGTCTTTATCTTATTTTTTCTATTTATTTTGATTTTTTATTTCAATTAAATCAAATTAAATCAAAATTAATCATTAAAATATCCAAACCATTCAAACCTCAAGATTTTGTGCACATTTCAGGTCCCATATATAGCTAGCAAGTGAATCAAATCGTGAAAGGCCTATGTGTGCATGAAAAGATTGGTTTTGGCCTATTTTTAGAAAGATTTTCATGGAAATCAAATCAAGATCAAAAGCCATAATTGTCAAAGATTGAATGGACTTTTGTAAACCTAATTTGATCAGTGATATATAGTGAACAAAAGCAGACAAAAAACACAAGGTTTTGAGGCGTGGAAAGGCATAACCAAACTTGAAAAAATTCAAAGAAAGTGTTGATCTGATTTTGGACTTCCAGGCATTTTCAAGATTCCTAAGCCATCCCATTCGCATCCTGGACATACAAGGAAGATGTACCAATCTAGAACAAGCATTTTCCTGCGCTAAAACTCAATGTAAGTGGTTCACGAACTTGAACTTTTCTTGAAATCAAATCATGTTATTTTGGCACTTGTAGCATGAATTACTTACATATTCTTGTTCCTTGAAGCAATTGCAAGCTATCCATAACAATTAATTGCATTTTTGTTGGCTATATTGAAATCCACCATTGCTAGGGTTTTGTGTCACGTTTTAGGATCTTTTTGTACATGCAAAATTAGTCCACAAGAAAGGCACCATGATGCTCAACAGGCCAAGGCGATTTGATCTATACCATTAGAATTCATTTATCGTGCCTATATATGATTTTGCAATATGCAGAAGTTCTAGTGACAGACATTTGTTCATAGGTAAAAGTCTCTGACTTTTACCAACGGAGAGAGGTTGGGCACGATGGTGTGGCACTCTCCCATTTGACCATTTGAATTCTGGCGCGCATGTTTTTGTTTTTCTTCCACTAACTTGCATTATTATTTACTATCAATTATTGTTATTTTATATACAACAAAAGCGCGTGGCTCAGTTGGTAATGATGCAGGTGGAAAAGGCCATAGGGTCTGGGTTCGAATCCCAGGTCCCCCCATGTTTCATATTATTTTCGTTTGCTTAATCAGGCATGCACACAAGGTGTGGAGACCACCATGTACCCTCAGGATTCAACCTTTGGATCTCTAGAAGGCCAGATCTGAAGGCCATCACATGAAGGACCATGATGCACCCTGGTCAATGCACAACGCTGGATCAGAAAAGTCAATATGGGTCAAAATTGTTTGGGCCCAGAATTGTTATTGACACACCCTCCAATTGCTATTTCACAGGCCCATTCTCTTTTCTTTTCTTTTTTATATTTTCTTAATTAATTCATTTAATTATTTTTACTCACACAAAATTAATTCTTTTTTATCAAAAAAATCATAAAAAAATAATTTGTCATCCAATTAGATTTAGTTTATTTTTAATAAAAAAAAATTAATTTAATTAGTTTATTTAATTTATTAGGTAACTTTAATTCCTTTTGTAAATAAATTAAAAACAATTAGAAAATTAGGGTTTTAGTTTAATTTAATTCCTATTTTCTTTTTCTTAAAAATAACCAAAAACACAAAAAAAGGTCAAATTTAATATCTTCTTAATTTAATTTAATTAGTAATTAGGTTTTTGCATTTTTAATTTAAAACCTTTTTTCTTAAAATAATCAAAAACAACCAAAAAATGTTTTTCTTGTAATTAGGTTAGACGGGGTCAAAACCCTAACTTTTTTCGTTCTTAATTCATCGCGCGCACTTTGTTTATTTTTACCATATTGATGTAACTTCTCACAGGATGTAATAGATTAACTAGGAGTTTTTTCTTTTCATTTATCGTTTTGACGGGTTTTTTGGCTATGTAATTAATACCTGAAGCCTTGTAATAGCGTAGCTTTATTTCTTGCACTTTAATTCTCGCAAATATAAACTGTTAGATGTATGATATTAGGGTTGCATGACAAGAATGTATGTTTAAATTTAAAGTGGTTAGCAAACCCTAAATGTGCAAAGATAATAACTTGAAATAGAATCACTCGCACATGCGCACTCCTAGGGTATACTCGCACTTCGGTTGCCTTCGGTAAACGATCATTAAGTATAGGGTATTTTAGTGATCGCTCTCTTATCTAAACAAAAGATCAAAGTCCCGATCGGAAAAATTTCCTCGGAAAGTTTGCCTCGGATATGTTGCCTCGAATATTGATCTTAAGACATTAGGGTTATTACTAAGACGTCCTAACATTGCTCTAGTGATCGTACGTCCCTTTCGAATTGACCCTTACAACTCCAACGATGGTGCTACCTACTCACTAATAGTAGGATAGCGTTGTCTAAAGGAAACGAACATAGAATGATTCTTCTTTCGAGTAGGTAGATGCTAGTAGGTACTTGCTCAACACAAACAAACTTTTTCCACACTTACACTCTTTTGAAACAAAGTTTTCAAAAACACTTCGTAACACTCTTGAAGACAGAAGCAAGGTGTGATCGGTGGAAATAGAACTGACTGTTTTAAAGCTGGTTCGCGAAATGTCGCGGTAAGTAAGAATCGCCAGTCTTTTATGTTCTCCAACACGGAAAGGACAAAAGCACAGCAAAATTCCTTTTCGAGATTTTTCTCGGTTCGGGAGGTAGATTATAGAAAGGGAAGGTGTTAGCACCCTTTCTATCCATGGTTATCCATGGGCTCTTAGGTACTTGCTCTTATGTTTTCAAAATTTGTTTGCTTTTCAAGTGTGTGTGGGTTTGAAAAAGTTTCGTTTGAAAAATTTCTAAGTAACTCTTGTATCTGTCCTCAAGAGTGTATGGAAAATTTGTTTGAAAACTTTTAGAAAGTGTGAGTGCGAAAAGTATTTTGTTTGTTTGAAAGAGCAAGTACCCAGGAGATCTACCTACTCTAAGGAATTAGGCTGTGTAAGAGTCCTTTAGACAGTACTATCCCACTATTGAGAAGTAGGTAGCACCGTCGTTGGAGTTATTCGGGTCAATTCGATTATAGGGACAATGTGGTCACCAAAGCAATGGTAGGACACCTTAGCGGTAACCCTAATGTCCTAGATCCTTTTTATCTGAGGCAACCGTTTCGAGGCAACTGGATCTTAGACAGGAGGGCGACCTCTAAAACACCCTATACTTGATGACCACGTTCGAGGCAACGAATGAGGCCTACCCTAGGAGTGGCATGTGCATGTGTGTTGTTTTTCAGTTAAGGTTTATCTTTGAACATGTTATTTGTGAGCTACGGATTGATTTTAATTTGTCATACAAATCTTTCATGCATTTTTAATAGTTAAGAGTGCGGAAAATAAAGTGCGGAAATATGAATCTACGCTATTACAAGGCGCGGGTCTATACATCGCCAAAAATAAAAACCCGTTTTGGAAAATAAATACGGAAAATTAAAGAAAGCGGTAAAACCTAATTAACTATTACATCCTTTGAGCAGATACATAAATATGGTAAAAAGGAAATAAAGCGCGAAAAGAAATTAAATCGGGACATCCTTAGGGTTTTGACCCTTTTGAGAAATAAAGAAAGTAGTTTGTCCTTTTTTGCAATTTAATGAAAATGTTAAACCTAATTTACTAATTAATTAATTAATTATAAGAAAAATGTATTTTTGTGTTTTTAGGTTTTAATAAAAATAGAAAGAAAAGAAATTAAAAGTCAAGAAAACCCTAATTCTAAGTTATTTTATTTATTGTAAAAAAGTTAAAATTACCTAATTAAACTAATTAATTTGTTAGTATTTTATTTACAAAATAATAGTTAAGGTGAAATTTTAATAATAATAATATTTAAATATTTACTGGATTTATTATGAAAATAATATTTATTATGTTAGTTAAAATAATAATACTAATAATTAATAAAAAGAAATTAATAAAAGAAAAATAAAAGAGAAAATATAAGGAAAGAAAATAAAGAACTCATGGGGGTACGTTGACCCATTAGGAGGTGAGGCCTGGGATTCCTGGCCCATTAAGCTAAGCCTGCGTTGACTTTCTGGATAGCCTAGAGCATGGATTGACCAAGAGCATGGTGTGCTTCCATCCTGACCCTTGGATTGCCACCTGAAGACACATGGCGTGTGGATGTTGGAAGTCTATGGTGGACGCTTTGAGGATGCCTGCATGGGAACCTATTAGAAAAAATAGAAAGAAGCGTTTGGGGGGACCTGGGAATCGAACCCAGGTCCCATTGATTGCCAGACACGTCCTCTTCCACTAAGCCAACTGCACGCTTTTGTTATAATAATGGACAATGAAATTAATGTATGAAAACAATAATTATGCTGGGAAATAAATGGAACGCGCGCTATTATTCAAACCAGCCAATCACACATCCACACGTAATCATCTTCTTCCTTTTTTTCCTGTAAAACAAAAGCAGTTAGCGGGGGTTTTAAACCCCCACAAAGTGAAACTGTCAATAATAGCGAATAGAAATCCAAGCCATATAAATATGGCGCGAGGTGTCCATTGTATTCGTCACGTTCATGCGGTTTCAACCATGGGCATGGGAGGTTCCAATTTTGCTTGGTCAAGAAAGCCCTAAAATCAAAGTTTCAAAACCCTAGATTTCTTTAATGGCAGTTTTCGTTTCAGGGCACCATAATACAATTAATCTGTACCATTAGCTTCAGAATGATGTTAGCAATGCAAAGCAATAATCATAACATGTTAATGATGCATAAAACTTGAGTTTCGATTATGGAAAATAGTGGGCAAACTGTACGACTGTTCTTGGGATTCTTTGGGTGTTAACACTTGATTTTGATTGCAAAAGGTTCCTTACACCTCCAGCAATGTATTGGAATCACTCTAAGGCTTTGAGTTGATCTGAAATTTGAAAAACAATTTTTGGTTTTCTTTGAATTTTTGGAATTTGGCTATGGTTCTTGCAGCAGTTTTGCACGTCCAAGGCTTTAGGGTTTGCTTCAGTATTTGTATTGGAATGGAATTAGGGTACAAATTAGGTCAAAGATCCATGAAATAATGTTTTGCATCTTTGATTTCCAATCAAATATTTTTCAATCTTTTGATTGAAAAACCTTGCCAAAATTGGATATTTTTGCCTCTTTGATGGATGCACGAAATTGCCAGCTTGCCCTGATCTTATTTGCTTCACAAAAGATTTGAAAACCATATCTTTTGAATTTTCCTACAATTAAATGAATTAAATGAATTAATATTAATAAAAATTCAATTAATTAATTAAAAATAAGAAAATAAATCAATTTAAGCTCAATGGGTCGTGCATAGGCCTTGGACAATGTTTCAAGAAGGAATTTGAGGCCCATTAGCAAAAATGAGGTGTTTTGGGCAAAGTTGACTTTTGCAAATTCCCAAAAATTTCCCAACTTCTCCAATGCATATCTTGCTCAATTTTGATCATATGAACATGTTCTTGGACATTTTGGAAAGGTCTTGAAGTCCTCTAACCAATGCCTTTGGTCCCATGTCATTTGGATTTACCAATCTCAAGTTATGGTCTTTGACTTAAAGTGCCTTTTTGTTGACTTTTGAAATTGACCTATAATGTAGAAATTGATAACTTCTTGTGGGAGCATTTCTTGGACTTGGAATGTGAAGATGAGTTGTAGGAAATGTCATCCCCTTCAAAATGAGCATTGGATGGGATTTTTCTGATGAACCATGCAAAAGTTATGCCCTGGTCAAGTTACAGTTGACTTCTCTACTGTCCCAAAATAGAAACTTTTGCATCTTGATGATTTTTGGGCCATTCTTGTGGAATCATGGTCAAGACTTGACCAAATGATGATTGTGGCTTCAAAATAATATGTTGACCAAAATATTTGACTTTTGACTGCCAAATGACCATTTGCCCCTGCAGTTGATTGTGAACCAAATAGGGCTTTGATGATTTGGTTCTGCAACATTATCTCTGAATTTTGATGATAACAAATGAGTATGTTTGTATGAACAATTTTGATACTATAATGTTTGTTATTGTTGAGTACTTAACAAATAGGTTATGCTTCTGATGGATGGCGCGACCAAGGCATTAGAACAAAAATAGTTCTGCTTCTGTGCTACACAAGTTCTGTTGAACAGTAGCAAGACACTCCAGAAGGCTCTGAAGTGTAAGGTCTGATGTTTGTCTAAAGACACCAGTCATAAGATCTGAAGACAGAAGCTGCTACTTAAGTCCAGATGCAGAAGACTTATGTTTCTGAAGACAACGGGTCTAAAGAAACAACCAAAAGATCTAAAGACAGAAGTTTCTACTCTTGTCCAGATGCTAAAGACTCAAGTTTCTAAAGATCCAAGGTTATAGAGATAAGGATTCTAAAGACCAAGTGCTGAAGACTCTAAAGACAGAAGTTCTAAAGATTCTAAAACTTGAAGTTCTAAAGACCCAAGGTTCCAAGAAAAGGTTCTCACAACCAAGTATTGAAGACTATGAAGACGCATTTTTGAAGACTTGAAGTTCTGATGAACTTGTGTTATGTTCTCGCTTCTAAACTCATGCTCGCAGAAGCCTCTGAAGTGCAGAAGGAAAGAAGTGCAGAAGGTACGATAGTGTCTGCTATTAGGATACTTTGAACGCTCTAAAGGCTTCAGAATCTATAACACAGAATCACAAATTTTGGAGGAATCAATCTATGTCAGATTTGATGATAAGCTTAACTATGAAAAGTCAAAGTTGTGTGAAAAGCTTGCAGATATGACTATAATGTTCACTGAACCAAAGGAGAAGACTCAAGAAGATAAAGAATAAGAAGGTTCTTCTTCTGATGTTGTTGATAGTCTTTCTAATCAACCTTAACCAAGGAAGAACATAATCACATCCTCTCATCCTGAAGATCTCATTCTTGGAAGTAAAGATGCTCCAGTCAGAACAAGATCGGATCTTAAACCTTTTGATGAAGTGCTTCTGGGTTTAGTTTCTTTAGTATAACCTACATCTATTGAGGAAGCCCTTCTATATAAGGATTGGATTCTGGCTATGGAAGAAGAACTGAACTAATTCTCAAAGAATGATGTACAGGATCTTATTCAGAGACCTAAAGGTATCAACTTTATTGTACCCCAAAATTTTCCGTCTCATTTCTCAAAACATTTTTCACAAGATCTTCAAAAGCTCAAGTTTGCACAAGGATTGACTAGGTCAAGACATCTCCTTAACACTGGTGCCTCAAATTAAGGTTTGAGTTTTCACAAGGACAATTGGACTTTTAATGCCTCATATGACTTTCATGGATCATTGTGGACTTTCAAGATTTCTCATGTCAAGTTTCAAGTCTTGCAGTTCAAGTTTGCTCAGTCAATTGATCAGATGACCTAAAATCAGCTATATTAGGTAAAAAGTCAATTGTGGTCAACCTACAGTCAAACTTCAAGATTTTGGACCAATATCAACATTTTGAAGCCATATATTTCAATTGATCAATTTCGGATCATAATTCCCCAGGAAAATTTCTCAGATCATCAAAAGGGCAAAATGGTCAAACTTAGGGTTTTGACTAAGAAGGCTTGATTTTTGAATTTTAACCTTATACATGACTTATTGGTTTGAAACATGATATCAAGGATTCTAATGCATCATCTTGACCTAATTTCATGGTTTAATTCTTTTCCCAAGATCAATTGATTGATAATTGAAATTAGGTAAACTGATGAAATAGTTAACTGTACACTGAAAAGTCAAACTTTGACTTTTTGGTCAATATTAAGTTTCAAAGATCAAAATTCATCAAGACATTCAATAATATCAAGCTTTATCATCAAGAAGTCAAGAAAGTCAAAAGTCAATTTGAAAAGTCAAAACTTTTCAAGACTTAGAAATTTTTCTAAGTGTTTTTATACATGTTTATTTCATAACTTCATACCAATTTTTCACCATGATGCAAAATGATTCAAAGGAAATTTTCAACATGAAAGTTGTAGATCTTGATGATTCTACAACTTTATATTAGAGGATTGATTTCCAAAAAATGCTTAGATTTGAAGATATGAGCCCATGAAGTCATGACATTTTTGTATAAACACTTAGAGAAATTTTCAACAGATTTTGGTTAGTTTTTATCTTAACTTCTTGGCCATTTTTCACCAAGTTACAATTTGATTTATCCAAAATGGTCAAAATTAAAGTTGTAGATAATGTTTCAAGCTTTCCAAAATGTCCAAGAGCATGAATTTATCATACTTGAGCTAGGAGATTCAAGGGCATGAAGTTGGGCATCTATTCTTGAATTACAAGTTATTTTGTTGAAGAACATATAACAAAATCCTTATGCCATGCTACATAATATTACTTTGTAGGCCTTTTGACTTGCAAATCTCTCCATAATCAGAAGTTTACACAATTGATTGAACCATTATCTAAGTGACTCAAGCATTGTCCATTACATCATTCCATTTATGGCACAAAGGCATCATTGCCTTTCACAAAAAGAAGGCTTTATGAAATTGTAAACTCCTTGAGCCTCTCAATTGTTTTCTCTGCACATACACAATGTCAAAGCAAGAAGTAACATGCCTAAAATCCTCTAGAAACTTCATACCATGCTTGTACCATGCATTGGAACACCAATTTTCATAATAACTTTGTTGTTTCATCTCAACCAAACCAGAATTCCATAGCTTGTAAAATAAACTCTCTTATCGTCTCAAACTTTCTCTATAAATAGAGAGTCCAGTTGAAAGCTGAAACCCCCAAAGTTTTTGTATCGACAAGCCCTCAAACCCCCTCACACTCTGAAAAGACCAAATTTTTTCTCAAAACCACCATTGAAGCAAGTTTTCAAACCTTAAACATCTATCTTTCAATCCACTCGTGCATTCTCTGAGTTTCAACTTCAAATACTTCATAAACATCATTTAGAATTCATTCACACCCTTGTTACACTACTGTAATCACTTCGTCATCATACGCCATTTCCACTTTTCACCATTGCAACTTGACTTGGACAGAGCATTTCAAATACTTTCAGCACAAAGCAAGGATTGAAATAGCTTTAGTGAGGTCCAAGAGAGCCTAATCAATCATAGTACTGCACCCGGATCAGATAGAAGAGGCTTCATACTTTCCGCTTCAAGAGGTAAGTTTTTCTCAAACTGTGATATCCTTATACATACATCATTTTTTTTTCGTTTTCAAAAGAATAAACCAGGACAAAAGAGTAGAGAGTTGAAAATATTCAAAACCATAGAAAAATGCTTCTGGAAGCCTGACACGACCGGCCGTGTCAACTGACACGGGCTGTGTCAGGGAGAAAACTAGACAAAATGGCAAGGCAGGGTTCTGACACGGGTTCCCGTGTCACAGGACACGGCCCGTGTCCCTCTTAATGGGATTAAAAACATGACAAAGTGGCAGGACATGGTTCTGATACTGGTGCCCGTGTCACAGGACACGACTCGTGTCCCTCTTACTGAGATTAAAAAATTGACAAAGTGGTAGGACAGGGTTCTGACACAGGTGCCCGTGTTATAAGACACGGCCCGTGTTAGCTCAGCTAGGACAAAAAAAGACATGCATGGATTTTTACAAGGGTTCTGACACGGGTGTCGGTATCACATGACACGGCCGTGTCAGCATAATTATTAGTAATTAGGGTGTGTATGGCAAGATAAAATCAATCTTAGAGAACCTTAATCTCAAGACAAAAAGCATTAAAAAAACACTTTGCACACTTGCACATCTAGGGGTAACCTCATTTGTTGTCTAAAGAAATAAATAATCATGTCCCTCGAATGTGGGATACTTTAGCAAAGACCGTCAAATACAAGATCGTAGTCCCTCGATGACCCTTCGGTGTTGCCTTCAGTAAACGATCTTAGACACTTATGGCAAATTTCTAAGGTATCCTACAATGTTTCCTTCTATGATTGTACGATGACCCACGCCTGTCCCTTCACATCCAATGATATGGTTTCTTACTAACTAATGGTAAGATAATACTATCTAAAGGAGGAGAAAAAGAACAAAGACTTTCTTTTGAGTAGGTAGAACATTCATAGTTGCTTTCTCACAACCATTTTTCAAACATCTTTCAAACACACCAACACTTTTCCATGAAATATTTTCAAAAGTCAACACTTTGTATGCATTCTTATAGAGACGAGAATCATTACAAAATTCGCATAAATGAAGGCACTTTTCAAAAATACTTTCAAAAACAATCACAAAACACATTTCAAACAAAGCATTTCAAAGTGAGCTAGCAACTAAGAGCCTGTAGATAACTACAGATGAAAAGGGTGCTAGCACCTTCCCTTTTCATAACCTACCCCTCGAACTCAAGAAAATATCTCAAAAGGTCTTTCCTATTCTTTTCACCCTTTCCTTTATTGGATAAAAGAAAAGTCGGTGGCGACTCTTTCTATCCGCAACAATTGCGATAAAATGCAAAACACCCAAGTCAGTTCTTTCACCGTATCACAGACGTCATTGGAACCAGATGATTGTTCAGAAACAAGCTCAATAAGAAGGGTGAACAAGAAGGAATAGACTATATAAAAACCTTTGCACCAGTCACCAGGTTAGAATCTATTAAGTTGTTATTTTATTTTTATGTAAATCATTACATCATCCTTTATCATATGGATATTAAGAGTGCATTTCTGAATGGTTATATTTCAGAAGAAGTATATGTCAAACAACCTCTTGGCTTTGAAAACTCTGAGAAATCAGACTTTGTTTTTAAACAAAAGAAATCTCTTTATGGCTTGAAACAAGCTCTCAAAGCTTGGTATGACAGGTTGAGTAATTTTCTTCTAAAAATAACTTTACCAGAGAAAAGGTTGACACCACACTCTTCTGCAAAACCTTTAAAAATGATATTCTAATTGTTCAAATTTATGTTGATGATATTATTTTTGGTTCTGCTAATCCATCCCTCTGCAAGGAATTCTCTAAGCTAACACAGGCTGAATTTGAAATGAGAATGATGGGAGAACTGAAGTTCTTTTTGGGAATCCAAATTGATAAAAAACTAGAGGGTACTTACATACATCAAAGTAAGTACACCAAAGAACTTCTGAAGAAATTTAACATGACATACTACACTGTAGCAAAGACTCCAATGCATCTAACATGTATTTTGGATAAATATGAAGTAAGTGGAAATGTTTTTCAGAAGCTCTATCGTGGTATAATAGGCCTTCTTCTGTATCTGGTTGCATCTATATGTGATATTTTATTCAGTGTTCATCTTTGCGCTAGATTCCAATCTGATCCTAGGGAATCTCATTTAACTGCTATTAAGAGAATTCTAAGGTATCTAAAAGGAACCTCTAATCTTGGCTTGATGTATGAGAAAACATCAGAGTATTCTATTTCTGGTTTCTGTGATGTAGACTACGCTGGAGATCGGCTAGAGATGAAGAGTACTTCTAGAAACTGTCAGTTTCTAAGTAAGAATCTGATCTCATGGCCAAGCAAGAGGTAATCAACAATTGTTCTTTCAATAGCAGAAGCAGAGTACATTTCAGCAACACTATGCAGTACTCAGATGTTATGGATGAAGAATCAGCTAGAAGATTATCAGATTTAAGAGAGTAACATTCTTATCTTTTGTGACAATACCGCTACTATTTTCTTAAGTAAGAATCATATCCTACACTCTATGGCTAAACACATAGAAATTAAACATCAATTTATTAGAGACTATGTTAGAAAGGGATCCTATCTTTGAAATTCATATATAAATGCCATCAGTGGGCTGATATTTTTACAAAACCCTTAGTTGAAAATAGATTTCTGTTTATTCTAAAAATCTGGAAATGGGTCTATGTCCAAAGTAAGAATTCATTAGAATCAAACATTTTTTATTCATATTCTGAAGGGATAAAATTTTGACTTAAACAAAAGACTTCGAATTTGTTTTATCTCAGTCGTTAGAAGATGTTTTGGTCATAAATGTTCCTGATCATATGGAAATCTTTGTGGTTTCCCAGATGCTGAGAATATCAAATGCATTACCTAAATAGACTTAGTGTCTATCACACTCTACCTAGGTCATGCACGAGCAATTATTTTTCTTGAAATTGATTAATCATGATTACATTTATTTAACTTCTCATTTTCACTATGTCTTGGGAACAGTCGTTCCATGCCTTTGTCTGATATTCCTTTTCGTGTTCTAATTAAATGTTTTTATGTTCTCTCGTCTTAAATTTTGATCTACTTCTCTTTTCATTTCCTTCTTTTTGTAGTTCGTGACGTCATTTGAGTGTTTCAATCGTCGTACTTCGTGAACTGCTTGATTGACTATTTATATCTCATATCATCTATATTCATTCATCAATTCCTAATCATTGTATCATCTTCTACCGTCTCTTATCTTCAAGCTTGTCTGCACATCATGGTTGTTAGAACCTTTCAAGGAGATGAAAATCTTCCCGAGGTAATCAAAGAGAAAAGACCCAGCTATGTGTTCGACGATGGTTTCATCAACGAGTTTATAGAAAACCAAGGATGGTTTGAGTATGCAACAATGCTGAGAGGTTATATTTATCCTAACCTCTTAAAGAACTCCTGGCTTCATGTTTCCGTCAGTCCTAATGAAAAAGCCATTCATTCTTACATATTTGGTGTTTCGATTACCATCACACGCTCCTCCATTGATGAAGCCATCCAGAGTCCACCTTTACCCAACTCTTTCATGAATGTTGACATGTTTCCAAATGTTCCTAATTCTTGATTTAGATATGAGGCCCTTAATTTAGATCATTTAAAACCACTTGGAAAAATTTGGTTTCAATTCTTGTTGAAAAATCTTCATCCCAGAGGAGAAGATCTTGATAAAGTTTTTCCTAGGGATATGTGTCTTATTTATTATCGTCGCAAGAGTATTCCAATTCATCTTTCGAAAATAATATTCAATCATCTGAAGCTATCAATCCTAGCATCCAGAAACTCTCAAAAATCATTCATTCCGTATAGACGTGTATTGTTTAAACTCTTTGAGTTAGCAGGGATAATTGAAATTATTTAAAGAAATATGTTCATCAGAGGCAATGCTCTATTTGATGAGAGTTTTGATGTGTTTTAAGTTTAGATAGATTTCCCTATCTATGTTTCTCCTTCTGTTGTAATCTCCTTCGAATATCAATGAAACTTCTTATCTTTTCTTGTTATTTCTTTTGGTCTTTATGTTTTTCATACAAAATTACCTTTTTGATTATGACAAAAAGGGTGAGTAATTAAATTAACATAATTTTGATTTCAATAATCAAGTTCTGGAAAATGTTCTCTAAAAAGAGATGCTTACATTCTAACCTAGTTAAACTTCTGTTTCTAATAGAATTGTTTTTCTTTTTCAGGAAATGAGAACTCTAATTAAAGACAAAGATCTGAAAGCATTGTGCAAGGCTTATGTCTAACCTATTGGCTTCAGACTCTTAAGATGTTTTTCAATTCATAATCAGACCTTAAAAAGTGAAATATGGAATCAGACTCAGAGAATTGAGAATATGGAAGTTATCTTAGTGACATTAAAGTTTCAAAGATTTCAATTTGATTTCATTCTCATTGGCATCTAAAGTCAAGATTCAATAAGAAGAATTTCTATGAAATCAAGATCTCAACTGTTCAATTGGCATCAAGATCTTAACTTTTCCATTAGCATCTAGAGTCAAGACTCTCAAGATATCGATCTTCATAAGTATTGACTCAGGGGGAGTATCATAAAAAGGATAAGTATTCCTTACCTTTCTATTCTCACTTTTTCTAATCATAAGAACAAAATTATGTCATCAAAATACATAGTTTTATCATCATCAAAAAGGGGGAGACTGTAAGAAAAAGATTTGGTTCTGCAATATTATCTCTAAGTTTTAATGATAACATATGAGTATGTTTGTATGAAAATTTGGATACTGTAATGTTTGTTATTGTTGAGTACTTAACAAACAGGTTCTGCTTCTGATGGATGGCGCGACCAAGACATTAAAAGAGAATTAGTTCTGCTTTTGCACTATACAAGTTCTGTTGAATAGTAGTATAATACGGTGAGAGAAATGACTTGTTTTTGCATTTTATTGCAAATGTTATGGATAGCAAGAGTCACCACCGACTTTTCTTTTATCCAATAAGGAAAGGGTGAAAAGAACAGGAAAGACCTTCGAGAATTTTCTGAGTTCGGGGGGTAGGTTATGAAAAGGGAAGGTGTTAGTACCCTTTTCATCCGTAATTATCTACGGGCTCTTAATTGCTAGCTTACTTTGTTTGAAAAATGATTTTGTGTGTATGTTTGAAAATATTATGAAAATGCCTAAGTGCGGCAAACTTTGTAATGATTCTCGTATCAGTTAAAGATGCGTACAAAGTGTTTCTTCTGAAAATATTTCAAAGAAACATGTTTGAGAAAAAGATGTTTTTTTAGCAAGCGATTACGAGATATCTACCTACTCAAAAGTCTTTCACGTTATTTTCCTCCTCCGTAGATAGTGCTACCCTACCATTAGTTACTAGGAAGCCCTGTCATTGGATGTGAAGGGACAGGTGCGGGTCATTGTACAGTCATAAAGGCAACTTGTAAGGATGATTTAGCAATTTTATCATAAGGGTCTAAGATCGTTTATTGAAGGCAACATTGAAGGGTCATCGAGGGGTTACAATCTTTTAACCGAGGGTCTTTACTAAAGCGTCTCACGTTCGAGGGACATGACTGTTTTTCCGAAGGCAACAAGTGAAGGTTACCCTAGAGGTGCAGGTGTGTAGAGTGCATTCAATTCAAATATATTATCTTGATTAGGGTTATCTGACGGTTGATTTTAGATCTTATCATACAAACCTAATTACTATACTATTATATATACATACAGGCATAATTATAGGTGCAGAAACTAAAATGCGGGAAGATAAAAACCAAGGCTATTACAATGCTTTGGGGATGGGGGTTACAAACCATAAAAAATGGGGGAAAATAGTAAACCCTAATTTACTATTACAACTTTTAGCAGTTACATAATAATAAATAATTTCTAATGCAGAAAAAATAACAGAAACGCCTGAAGGTTGTAAGAAACGAAGAGATTAATTAATGGAAATGTAATTGATGATCTATCCTAATGATTAATTAATTTATTTTTTTTGTTCGTTTATTTTTGAGAAAAAAGAATTAAAACCTAATAAAACCTAAATTATTTTTAATTGAAGAAAAGTTTAATTAAATTAATTAATTTTATTAATTTATTTACAAAGAAAAAGTTAATTTAATTTAAAAAAATAAAAAAAGTTAATTTAATTTTGACCTAAATCTAGGTTTGTTTTAATTAATCAATTAGAAAAAATTAATTAGGTTTTAAAAAAATTGTAAAAGAAAAAAAAATGAAATGGGCCTGCAAAAGTAACTCAGGGGGGGTGCAAGGATTTGAAATTCTCTAAGCCCAATAACACAAGCCCAAGCGCTGGAAAAGGGCCATTAGAATTCTGTGTGGCTCTCCAGTGAGGTCTATCATGAGTGTGGAGATTTGGAACGCTTGATCTGGATCTGTTAAGGTTTGATGGTGTTGATGATGAGGGTGCATCATTGCGTGCTGGACTGCTCATACTGGATCTGCGAAAGTCACAAAACAATGAAAAAAAATGTCCCACACCTGGATCGAACTCAAGATCAGGCATAGGTAAGTCTTAAGAGCAACCGCGCTACCACTGGGGTGGCCATACATCCGTTAGCTTTAACCAAACAAAACAAATATAATACAAAATGAGTGCTAATGTCGGGAAAACAAAGACGTGCACGTATGAGTGGGTCCATGTGGTTTGAATGGACCAACCATAACGCTCCATTTAGCCACGCAATCGGTTAAAGTTTTCAAACCACCATCCATGGTGTTTTCCACCTTCTTCTCCCATGGGGAGATTTTTGAAACCTGTAAAATACCCAAAATCAAAGTGAGCAAAGTATACTATTCCCCTTAAAATTTCCTCCTGAATTCGAATATGGGATCCGTTTAGGCTAAAAGTCCATGTATCATGAAACCTGAAGCTTAAAAGGCCATGTGCCCTAACTATGGCGTGATGTTATTTCTGCATTAATACTCGCATGTAAAATGTTAGAATAATTCAAAAAATGTATGTGAATTAAGATGACATGTTCATAATGATTTAAATCATGATAAGCCTTGAGAATCAAAACTTACCAACTTACCAATCGGAGTTTATGCAAGGGTGGATTCTGGGATTGATTCACGATGGGTGATGATTGGTATTGTCTTTTGGAAACTTCAGGAAGAAGATGGAAGGCTTAAATCGACTTGGGAACAGTTGAGGAATATGTTTAGTACGAGCCCTAATCTTCAAAATTTTGGAGAATTTTTAGAGGTCTCTTCAGTCAGTCTTTTTTGTGTCCTTTTGATGCTGACTTCTTGTGTTTATATAGAGAAATGAAATGGAGCAACAAATAAGGGAAGGATCTTGTAAACAAGGCCATGCTAGACAAAAAACAAACATGTTAAAAAACATCCATTTTTGAGATATTTCTTGCCTTCTTCGTCTCATACGGTTTTGGCATGATTGTAACAGGTAGGCATGGGTTGCCTTGGGCCCTTAGATGATTGAAACAAAAAGCCCAAGCCCTTATACCATGTTTCATGTTTTATTTGACTTTATTTGCATTTAAATGAATAAAAGATCAAATAAAAGAAATAAAAATCATAAAAAATATGTGAACGGATCTAGAGGTCCTCTAACACCTCATGAACATATTTGAACATCAAAAGTTAGGCCCACTAGTTCAAAATTTCAAGTTTGCTCACTTTGCACTTTATGCATTTCCTCAAAATTTCCCAACTTGCACTGGTCATAAGTCTCTCAATTTTCATATTTTTAAGGTGATATTGGGCATTTTGTAAAGCTCAAGATGCCCTCTTCCTTTTCTCTTTTGATCATTTTTGCATTTGGAGACTTTATCTTGATGTAAGTTGTCTTGACAAAAAGTGTCTTTTTGTTGACTTTTGAAATGACCTGTAATGTATTGACTCATATCTCTCAAATGAAGCACTTTTGGACTTGATCTTAAATACAATGTTGTATATAATTGAATTTCCTTCAAAATGGACTTTGGTTGGGGAAAAGCTGATGAAGCATGTGAAAGTTATGCTTAGTCAAAGTTTAGTTGATTTCTCCTAAGGAAACCCTAATTTGGAAATTTTTGACCTTTGATGATTTGAGGGCTTTCCTCGAGGAACCATGATTAACCCTTGATCAAATGATGATTATCACCTCAAAATTTTGATGTTGAACAAAATATTGAAGTTTGACTGTATGTTGACCATAATTGACTTTTTACCCAATATAGTTGACTTTCAATTATCTAAGTTATTGACTGAGCAAACTTGTGATGCAAGGCTTGAAAATTGACATGAGCATTGTTTAGGACCTATGATTAACCATAAAAACCATTTGAGACCTTTTCAACCCATTCTTCCTTGTGTAAGATGAAACCCTAGTTGCGAACCCATTGCTTAGGAAGAGAGTTTGTCTGATCAACTCTTGAGAATCCTTGAGCATTTGAGAACCCGAGAAGAATGTCTTGAAGAAAATGGGAGGGAAAATTTTAGGGTACAACAGTTTCCCCTGTTCAATCTTCTTAAACCTGAAGAGTTAGATTAGAATATCCGCCATTCGCGACTTGAAGGTGGAATATGATTGGACACTTAAGTGCCAAGAAATTTGCACTCGCCTTTGCACGAAGTAACATTGTTGGTTGATTATACCGGGAATGGGATTAAAGATTCCATTTGGAGAGGTGACGGAGAGTCATCAGAGATGGAATTATAGATTCCATCCAAAGTAACCGTTGATAGAAATTAGACTAAGTCTACGCCCGACTTTATCTTAGAAGATATATTTGGAGTGAGTCTACGCCCAACTTTGTCCAAAAGGATAATCAAAATAAATCTACGCTCGATTTAATCTGAACCAGAAGATGTTTACACCTGACTTCAACTGGTAGAAGTACTAGAAGTATTCTACGCTCGAATTTTTCTAAAGGAGCTTCAGAAGGAATCTACGCTCGATTTCGTCTGAATGATGTACTAGAAGATGTTTATGCCCGACTTCAACTAGAACATGTGTTGGAAAGAGTCTATGCCCGAATTTTTTGAAGGAGCATCAGAATAAATCTACGCTCGATTTAATCTGAGCCAGAAGATATCTACGCCTGACTTCAACTGGAAGAAGTATCAGAATAAATTTACGCTTGATTTAATTTGAGCCATAAGATGTTTACGCCCGACTTCAACTAGAAAACATGTTGGAAAGAGTCTACGCCTGACTTTTCTGAAGGAGTATCAGAATAAATCTACGCTCGATTTACTCTGAGCCAAAAGATGTCTACGCTCGACTTTAAATGGAAGAAGTATCAATATAAATCTACGCTCAATTTAATCTGAGCTAGAAGATGTCTATGCCTAACTTCAACTAGAAAAAATGTTGAAAAGAGTCTACGCCCGACTTTTTTGAAGGAGTATGAGAATAAATCTACACTCGATTTAATCTGAGCCAAAAATGTCTACGCCCGACTTCAACTGGAAAAAGTATTAGAATAAATCTACGCTCGATTTAATCTGATCTAGAAGATGTCTACTCCCGGCTTCAATTTGAAGATGATGTTAGAAGGAGTCTACGCCCGACTTTTCCAAAAAAGTATCAGAAGGAATCTACGCTCGATTTCATCTGAATGATGTACTAGAATATGTCTATGCCCGACTTCAACTAGAAAATATGCCTCTTTGAGAATGACCCTCTGAGGAAATTGCTTAAGTAGCCATTTGTCAGATGTAGCCTTTGAGAAAACTGTCTGGTCATATAAGTAGTTGATGATGTTTGTTTATTGATTGATCTTTCCTAAAAAGGTAAAGAGTTATCCGTATGCAATGTCATAATGTATGAAGTGTAATTATGTTCTCAAAATAAATGAGACTGTGCTATATGTGTTTCGTATGCACATGTTATGACGTTTGTAAATAATGTATGAGTATGAAGTACATCGGTGACTTTGTATAACTCCCTGACTGTTACTGGGGATGAAGAGTATGTGTATCTTCGATCTTGATGGGTATTTCTACTTTCTTCTTGAGAAAAATTTGTTGGGGAATATTGATTCCTATTCAGAGAGAAGAGTCCAAGAAAATTAGTTGTTCATTGCTCTACTGGGGATTTTAGTTCTTATATACCCTGATTGGGGATAAAAGGGATGGATAAACTTTCGAGGTGTTATTCGACCGAGTTTCTGATATGGATAATGACTCGTCTGGAGAGAATAAGTTTGAACGATATTTGATCCAGTTTCAGATTCATTAGCAACTCTCTGGGAAATAACAACTCGGACTGTACTTTACTGGAGGTGAGAATCTTGCCGGTAATTTATAGTAGAAACAAACTCAGGCTGGGGAGACAGTAATCTGTTGGGGAAATAAACCTTGTTCGGAAAATAAACCCTGTTGGGGAAATAAACCCAGTTGACAAAGAAATACTTTGCTAAGGAAACACCCTTGCTGAGGAAATGAGCTCTGTTGGAGAAAAGAAATATGCAAGGGATTTTACAGTTTTGGAGGAATAAACTCAGCTGGGGAAGAGAATTTCCATAAACTTTACTGAATTGGGACTTCGTAAGTGGGCGATATTTCCGAGAAAAAGATCATATTCCTTTATCCGCTGGGTGATTTGCTGGTGAGTATGATTAGTTCATCCCATTTTGCGGTGGATATATCTTTGTTGAAGATAATCTTGTTAAGAGTACTCTGTGAGGATAATCTTGTGAGGATCTCTATGTTGGGATACGTGACGACTTGAACATTATCCCAACTCCTAGAGTCTTGAGTAACTGCTTATTCTTGTTTTTATGCATATATTTGTTAACAGTTAATCATATTCATATGCATTTGTTTATTCAATTTTAGTCATTGGACGTTTTTGCAAACAAAACAGAAAAAGGTAAAACAAAAAGTTTGAAACTTGAAATTCGTATTTCTATTGATAGTTTGCCCATAAACAGGCATTTTTATACAAAGAGATATAAATCCTAGTAAGAGGAAATTGTCGGGAAATGAAAAGAGTACAAAGTAAAAACAAGATAATAGTTATGTGGGAATAATCTTGTCGGGTTCCAACTGTTATTGCCATATCTCTTCAAGCATCTCATCCCTTGCTGTCGAAAGAAAGTGATTGAATTGATCTGTACCATTTAAGCTTGACGTTGATAATAAAGCATGTTGTAAGTGATCCAACGGGACATAGTCGTACACTTTAATCCCTAACTTTTTCCTGGACCGCCCTTTCGGGTTTTCAATCCACTAGGATACCCTTTCTTGCATAATCTTCCTTTTCAGGTTTTCGACTTGTCGGGTATACAATCTTATATATATATATCCCTAATTTTTGCCCGAACCCTTTTGATTCGTCGGGATGCCCTTATTTTTTCCTAGGCCAGTCAACCTAGAGGGTCATTTTCATGTGTAGTATCTTTTGACTATGTCTGCGTTCGCAAGGTCCGGAGAATCTTCACCGTCCATGGTGGTCAGTATCATAGCATCCCCAGAAAATATCTGCTTGACTATAAATGGCCCTTCGTAGGTGGGAGTACATTTTCCCCTGGGATCATCTTGCGGTAAAATGATGCACTTTATTACCAAGTCACCAGTATGATATATCTGATGCTTGATTTTCTTGTTGAATGCCTTGATCATACACTTTTGACACATCTAACCGTGACAGACAACTGCAAGCCTCTTCTCGTTAATCATATTCAACTGATCTATCCTGGTCTGAATCCACTCATCTTCGTCTAAATATTCATCTTTCATAATTCTCAGAGAAGGAATTTGAACTTCGACAGGTAGGACGACTTCCAAACCGTAAACCAACGAGAATGGAGTTGCCCTAGTTGAAGTTCAAGCTGAAGTGAGATAGCCATGAAGAGAAAACAGTAACATCTCATGCCAATCATTGTAGATCCCAACCATCTTCTGTATAATCTTATTAATATTCTTGTTGGTGGCTTCGACTGTGCCATTCATCTTCAGTCGATACGGAGAAGAGTTGTGGTGCTTTATCTTTAACTGCATGCAAAGTTCCATGATCATAGTGTTGTTGAGGTGGTACCATTTTCTGTGGTAATCCTTTAGGGGATTCCATACCGACAAATAAGGTTATGTTTTATGAATTGGGCGACCATATTCTTGGTAACAGAAGCAAACAAGACTGCTTCGACCCACTTTGTAAAGTAATCAATGCAACGAGGATGAAGCAATGTCCGTTAGAAGCAGTGGGCTTAATATCTCTAATCATATCAATGCCCACATCACAAATATCCCGGAGCAAACAAGACATTCAGAGGTACTAGAGGCACGTGTACTTTATCAGCATAGATCTAACACTTGTGATAGGTTCTTGAATAGTGGTGACAGTCGGTTTCCATAGTCGACCATTAGTAACCCTCTATCAGAATCTTATTGGATATAGTCTGTCCGCTAGAGTGAGCACCAAAAATACCTTCGCGTATATCTTCCATAATCTTTTCTACTTCTTTCTTGTCCACACAACAAAGCAGAGTTGAATCATGATTACATTTATATAAAATTCCATTTCTCAAGAAGAACTTAGCTGAGAACCTCCGTAGGAATATTTTGTCATTGATTGATGCCCCTTCAGGGTATTTTTGAGCCTCAAGGTACCTTTTCACTTCATGAAACCAAGGTTTTTCCTCTACTCCATCAATGCCAATTTCATAGCAGTGTGCCGGTTCGTCTAATATTTTAATGGTAATTATGGAAGCCTCATTGTCCAATCTAACCTTGAACATAGATGACATGGTAGCCAAAGTGTTTGCCAACTGATTCTCTTCTCTTGGGATATGCTCAAAAGTAATCTTTTCAAAATACGGAATCAAGGTTAGCACATGTTCTCGGTAAGGGATAAGATTCAGATGCTTCGTATCCCATTCTCCTATAACCCGACTGATTACCAGGGATGAGTCCCCATATACGCTAAAGAACTTGATTCTCAAGTCAATAGCAGCTTTAATACCCATGATGCACGCTTCGTATTCATCCATATTATTGGTGCAGTCAAAGCAAAGTCTGGGAATGAAGGGTGTATGGAAACCCTGAGGAGAGATGATTATAGCACCAATTTTGTTGCCAAGTGCGTTAGAAGCTCCATCGAAAACCATAGTCCATCGGGATCCTAGCTCAGGTCCTTCATATGGTCCAGGTTCTTCATGATCTGTAACTAGCATAATGTTCTCGTTCGAGAATTCGAAATTCATATACTGATAGTCGACTACAGCTTGATGTGCCAAATGATCTGCTAGTTTACTTCCTTTCATCACTTTTTGAGTGGTGTATTGAATTTTGTATTCTGTTAATACCATTTTCCATCGGGCTATTCTTTCGGAGAGAGCTGGCTTCTCGAATATGTACTTGATGGGATCCATTTTAGAGATCAACAAAGTGGTATGGGTCAACATATATTGTCTTAGTCGGCGAGTATCCCATGCCAAAGTGCAACAAGTTTTCTTGAGAAGTTAATATCTTGTTTCACAATAGGTAAATTTTTTTCTAAGATAGTATATTGCATGCTCTTTTTAACCAGACTCGTCATTATGCCCCAGTAGACACCCCATTGAGTTCTCTAGCACTGTTAGGTACATGATTAGAGGTCTTTCTTAACCTAGTGGCATCAGAATCAGAGGTTCTTGTAAGTACTCCTCAATTTTATCAAAGGCTTTTTGAAAGTCATCATTCCACTTTACTACTTGATCTTTATTCAACAACTTGAAGATTGGATCACAAGTAGCAGTCAAATAGGAAGTGAATCGAGCCATGTAATTCAGTCGTCCTAAGAAAACTCTGACTTCCTTCTCGGTATAGGGAGCCAACATTTCTTGAATGGATTTAACTTTTGTAGGATCAACTTCAATACCTTTACCGCTGACGACAAAACCCAAGAGTTTATGAGATCTCACCCCAAAAGTGAACTTGTTCGGATTTAACCTTAGCTTGTACTTCTTCAATCTTTCAAACAATTTATGCCGATGATCAAGATACTCTTCTTCAGTCTGTGACCTTGCTATCATGTCGTCGACGTAGACCTCTAACTCGTGATGAATCATGTCATATGAAATTCTGGTATCAGATATGTGATATCAAAGGAGATGTCACGACACAAATATTTGAGGACAATATAAAATGAAACAATATAAAAGCAATAAAAATACAAGGGATTGTTACCTAGTTCGATGTATAACAATACCTACTCTGGGGGCTACCAAGCTAGGGATAAGTCCACTAAATAGTATCAATTCATAGACCCCTCAGTAAACAGCCAGTTTACGATCTAATCACTTAATCACTACCTGTGCTATACTTTTACCTAAGACACACCTAGGTATGAGGCCCTCCTCAAATCCCTTCAATCACTAATAGTGAAAAACAACATAATTAATAAGTTTGAAAATTTTCAATCATTCAATACTTAAAAGCTTATGAATGATGCATAATTTACAACTCAACTAACAAAAATTACAACTCAAGTATTGAAATAATACTAGAGTGTATTACAGTTAAAAGATTCAGACTTTTAAACCCCAAGAATATATTTCCTTCAATTGTTGTTGTTTTTTACGAAAAAGGTTGTAAGTCCTTATAAAGGCGCATCAGCTGGAAAAAAATATTGCAATATATTGAATCCCTTGAATATCCCATGAAAGTAGGCCAAGATATAATCCATAAAGATAAGATAGATCGAAAAATATTCCTCAATATTTTTTGCAAGTTATAAACCACAAAACCTGAATAAGGCGCGCTTAAAAACAGGAAACAGAAAAATTGAAAACACGTTTAGATCAGAAGGCAAATGTTTAGACATCTGCTTTGACGTCATTCAAAATTAGTTGAGATGATTTACTTTAAATGTCAAGAAATTAAGCAAAACATTACCAACGCAATGTTTTGCCAAAATTGCTGCCAAGAAAAACTTACAAACTCCCCCCCTTTGGCAAATTTTGGCTAAAACATTATTTGAGCATATTATCAGAGCAATATCACAAGCAAAAGAAGCTCAGTTAGCAGTTATCAGTGGAAGATGTCAGGACATCTTCTGAGACATGAAGCTCCGCCTCAAACTTATAAGTCAGTAGACAGTCAATCAATCAGTTTCTCTCCCCCTTTTTAGACATAATATGCCAAATAAACATGCATTCAAGAGAGAAGTAGAAAATAGGAGTACAGACCAAAATATCTAAGTATTAAGCACATACAAGTGCTAAAGAAAAAGAACATAGGAATCAAAACCCAAAAGAAAAAAAAAACAAAAAGAAGGCACCAACACAGAGTCTAACTGTCTTCAGGACCAGTAGATTTGGCAACTTCAGAACTTCCTTCATTATCAGAATCTCCTCCTTCAGTACCCACTCTATCATCAAGACTATTATCCTTCTACAGCTCCTTGATCAGCTTTTCAAATTTTAGCTTTCTTGCTAAGCTAACTCTAATTACCTCATCAAGTTCTTTACAGGCTTCCATTAACTCAGTAATCATATTATCCTTGCTTGAGATCTTGTTTTTAGAGGATGCAGATGTCAAAACAATGTCTGGGACATGTTTACCTGAAAACAACTTAAAGTGAAGGGACAAGGCAGACTCCCTTTTGCAAACTACATCAGTGCCACACAAAATTCCAGGATGTTGATAGCACAAGTTTCTACATGCTTTACAATCTGTTCAAAAATGTAAGTACCATAATCAAACAACTCCTTATTTCTAACATCATAGATAAATTATCCTAAACCAACTGTAATGGTTGAGGTATGATTGGTAGGGACCCAGTTAGCAGCTCTAATTCTATGCAGGATAGCATATTTCACACTTAACTTACTAACATGAAGCTTATTCTTCATAGGACAATCACTCACTTGGTTTGTAGTGATGGGTTTGCACACTTGATTATCAGTCACTTCCAACTCACATTAATCATCTTCAGACCTGCCCAGATATCTATTGATAACAACAGGGGGAAATTCAACACATCTACCTCTAACAAACACCTTCCTATATTCCTTACTTATGTGATCAGCACAATCTATAGGAATATTAACAATAAATTCCCTTACAAGAGTTTCATAACAATTTGCGAACTTGGTGACAAACTTCATCAAGCTAACAAAAGAAATCAGCTCCATAATCTCTTTGCACTCCAGTGCACCTACTCCCAACTCTCTTTCAAGAGCAATCCTTCTTTGGAAGAC
This sequence comes from Vicia faba, assembly GCA_948472305.1. Classification (NCBI taxonomy): domain Eukaryota; kingdom Viridiplantae; phylum Streptophyta; class Magnoliopsida; order Fabales; family Fabaceae; genus Vicia; species Vicia faba. The sequence goes on from OX451739.1 coordinate 1,263,354,939, forward strand.
ATATTTCCATATTTTAGCATTGCCAACAGAATGGAAGTAAATGTTGTCAAGAGGAGCATCAAGCATCTTGACAAAAGGCTTCTTGCTTGCAGACTTCTTCAAAGAAGAGATGTCATGGACATCATCCTTAACATCATAACCAGAGTCAAAATCTTCTACCATTGCAACTTTCTTCTTACCTTTATATCTCTTCATAGGTGATATGTTTTGGACATCATCTTCATCATCATCTGAGGAGCTATCATGTCTAACTTTTCTTTGTTGAAGGGAGGAATCGCTTTACTCCATGGATTTAGGGGACCATACATAGTCTTCTTCTTGATATTCTTGGCAAAGGATGTGACATTCACAACCTTCCCTTTTCTAGACTTGAGCCTTTTAGCAATACCAGGCACCACATTGGAAATAAGGTCATTGTCGAACAGCTCATCAATATTCACCATATTCTCAGCATTTGGATTCTTTACAGTTTTGGAGCCAGCAACATCTTCCTTAGCAGAAGAATCCTTCTCAGAAGATGATGTCTCAACATCTTGTTCAACATCAGCTTTCTCTTCTTCTAGAACATATGTAGAAAACTTTCCAAGTTCACTTTCAGCAACATCTTTCTTTAAAATAGAGGATTCAACAGCATTTTGAGGATCAGTACCTTTGTCAGCGTGAGCAGGCATTCGGGCAAGAGGAATAGAAATCCAAGGCACAACAAAACCCTCATTTAACACCCTATCTACCAACCTTCTAATACTCTTGTCAACATTAACAATGTCTTCTTCTGACCTATCATCAGTAGTATTAGGAGCATTACCTTTAGAAGTGTCAAACTCATCTTTGGATTTATTTGAATGGGGTGATCTGGGTTTCTTGCACTTCTTCTCAAGAGGTGGAACAATTGTCAGAGGAGCGATGACAAGTACTTCATCAAGGGAGAGATCCTCAAGATGGTTGACAAACTTTGACCTAGAAGCCTTGGCTTCATCAGAAGAGCACTTTGAGGGAGACGAAGCATGATGTTGAGACATCTTTGAATATTTATGAACAGTGATATGAAAAATAACAAGGGTTCTTTTTCTATAAAGGAGAACGAAGAGGCTGTGAAAATAAAAAGAAGTAATGTCGTAGCGTGTGGGAGAGTATTTGAGATAATCTTGAAATGATTGCTTAAGATACTTAATTTATTGGAAACATAATAAACGATATAATATCACTTTAATGATATTCCAGCATGCCCTTAATTGCTACAAACCCTTATATATGAATATCCCTAGTTTTCCTCTTATGTTCTCAAACTGGTTTGCATCCAAAGCCTTAGTGAAAATGTCAGCCAGTTGTAATTCAGTAGCTACATGTTCTAAGGAAACAATCTTTTCTTCAACAAGCTCTCTTATGAAGTGATGACGGATATCAATGTGTTTTGTCCTGCTGTCTTGAATAGTGTTGTACCCCAAAATTTTCCCTCTCACTTATCAAGAATTTTCTCACAAGATCTCCTTGGGCTCAAGACTGTATTAAGGTTTGATCAGCTAAAGACACCTCCTTGTGCACTGATGACCAAAATTAGGGATTGAGATTGCACAAGGATTTCTGAACTTCCAATGCCCCATACGATTTTCATGGATCATTATGGACCCCCAGATTACTCATGTCAATTTTCAAGCCTTGGATCACATTTTTGCTCAGTAAATTGAGCAGTTGACCTAAAAATCAGTTGTATTGGGGAAAAAGTCAACTATGGCCAATTTACATTCAAACTTATTAATTTTTTATCCATATCAACATTTTAAACTTATATGTATCATTTTATCAAGTTTGGACCACAACTCCTCAAGAAATTTGATCAAATCTCCAAAAGGGCACAATGGTCAAAATTAGGGTTTTGACTAAGAAGGGGAAATTTTTTATTTTTGACCTAGCAAATGGTCAATTGGTTTAAGGCATGATCTCAAGATTCCAATTTTATCTTTTTTACCTAATGACATGGTTCAAAACATTTCAAGTCCATTGGATTGACAGATGAATTTTTCAGTCAACTGATCAAAAGTCAATTGTATACTGAAAAGTCAAACTTTAACTTTTTGGTCAAATTCAAGTGCCAAAGATCATAATTCATTAAAACATGTCAAAATATGAAACTTATTCATCAAGAAATCAAAAAGTCAAGATTTCATTTTGAAAAGTCAAAATTTCTAAACTTAGAAATTTTCTAAGTGTTGGAAATTTCATGTTTTTTCATAACTTTGAGCCAAATTTTCACCATGATGCAAGATGATTCAAGAAAAAGTTCCAACATTAAAGTTGTAGACCTCCATGAAATCTACAACTTTTCTTTACACAACTCCTTCTAAAAATTCTTGGATCTCAAGTTATGATTTTATGAACATAAGGTCATGAAACTAAACACAGTGAAATTTTGCCCTAATTTGGACAGGATTTTGACCTAACTTCATGACACTTTTTCACATAGTTCCAACCATAATCTTCGAAAGCAATTCAAAGAGGTGTTGTAGAGCATGTTACAAGATTTCCAAAATGTCCAAGAAATCCTTGAGATCATTCTTTAGTAGGGAGAATCGAAGAGATGAAGTTAGGCTTTTGTCACTTAATTTACAAGCCATTTTGTGATGAACAAGAAGTCAATTTCAAACCTATGCTGCACAATCTTGTTTTGCAGGCCTCTAAATCTCAAGATCTATCCATAATCAGAAGATTACACTTGCTTTTAAGCCTTTATCCAAGTGTTCCAAGCATTATCCAAGCCAATTTGCCATTTTAGGAAGAAAGCTACCATTCCATTCTTGAAAAGTTGCTTTAATCACAAAGTCAACTTGTCTTGAGCTTATAACTTGTTCTTTCTGCACACACAACCCCTATAAACCGAAAGCAATGTGTCTAAGTCTGAAGAAGCTCAGAACATGCTTGTACAATACTTGAGATTTGTCACTTCACTTTTCTTCAAAAGCAAGTTATAGAGCCATAACCCTATAACTCAGAAACCTTGAGTTATTTTTTGCTATAATATTTTCCATACATATTAACAAGTCAATTGTAACATAATAAACGAAGACTATCACCCTGAAAAACCTCCCAAGCACCTTGCTGCACAGAACTGTCCAATCTTGACAGTTTTGAGCAAAAACTCACCATCTTCATTTCCACTCGCGCGTTTTGAAAAATTACCATCCAAACATCTTCCATACATCATTTCAAAGTGATCCAGGCTCTCATTTCCTAACTGTAACTCTTCCATTATCATCCACCACTTTCAAAACTGAAGCTTGCAACTTAACTTGAGTTGAGAGTTTCAGCCATCCTCAAAGCAAGGTAGGAGTTGGAACACATTCAAGGAGGTCCAGGCAAGCTACAGAAATCAGCAGGCCATCACAGAGATCATGGGTTCGAAACTCAGTGCTGCCTTTTTGCATTTGTTTTACATTTTTGTCATTTTTTCTTTCTTTTTGCTTCAGCAAATAGGCGCTGGGCCTTTTGGGCTTAGTTTTTGTTTTGTTTTTTTGCTTACTAACCCCCTACAGGTTTTTGACACCCCTGGCCCATTTATTTTATTTTCCACTTTATTTTCATTTTATTTTCTTAAATATTTTTTTTTAATACTAAAAATCATAAAATACAAAAAAATGATATATTTATATTTTTGACTTAGTTTATTTTATTTTTCTCACAAAAAAAATATTTTTATTAATCATACTTTATTTATGTTTTACTTATTATCTTGTAAATATAAATAAAATTAAGTTATTAATTAATTTATTTCTTACTAATTTAAATACATTATTTTTGATATAAAATAAAAAAGACTACAAATATTTCATAACACTACAAATATTTTCAAGATAAAAAAATACCAAAGAATATATACTTTTCTTAAACTTATTTTATTTTGATTAATTAATAGAATTAGGGTTTTCTTTTAAAATCTTTTCCTTAATAAATTCAAACTTAATTAACTATTTTCTTTATTTAAATTAGGTTGAGACAAAATCTTTTTTTCATAAAAACCAAACAAAATTCATCTTCTTCATATTTTGCATCCTTGTTCATTTAATTATTTTTATAATTTGTATTTAAATTCCTTGTAGATTCATGTCAATTCAATATGGTTGTAATAGACTAATTAGTTTTAAATTCTTGCAATCCCTATTTACAAACTATATACCCCCCACCCCACAAATGTTGTAATAGCGTAGTAACTTTCAATTTCGCAATTTATCGCTTTTATGTAACATGCTAGTAATTATGGTTTGTATGGAAAGACTTAAAACCAATAATTAGTAAATCCTAATTCAAGACTAAATCAAGTATGAAAACAATACACTTATGTGATACGATGGGAGAACTGACTTGATGTTTTGCGTTTTGATCACATTTGTGCGGTTAGCAAGAGCCGCCATCGAATTTTCTTTTATCCAAAAGGAAAGGTAAAAAAGCACAGGAAAGACCTTTCGAGATTATTTCTCGGGTTCGGGGGGTAGATTATGAAAAGGGAAGGTATCAGCACCCTTTTCATCCATGGTTTTCCATGGGCTCTTAGTTACTCGTTTAGATCACTTGCTTTCATTTGATAGTGTGTTTGTGGTGTGGGCTTTGAAAGTATTTTGAAAAATCTCTTTGTAATGGTTCTCGTCTCTATAAGAACGTATACAAAGTTTTGTTTCGAAAAGTGGTTCAAATATGTGTTTGTGAATCGTGTTTCGGAAAGTGTTTTGAAAAGATGTTTTGCAATGGTTCTCGTCTCTATAAGAACGTATACAAAACGTTTTGTTTTTTTGAAAATGTTTTGAAATGGGGGTGTAGGTGTAAAAGGTTTTTATGGTGAGCAAGCGAGTAACTAAGAGTGAATCTATCTACTCGAAAGGTCTTAAATTGTTCTTTTCTTCCTCCCTTTAATGGTGCTATCTTACTATTGATTTGGTAAGAAGCCCCACCGTTGGATGTGAAGGGACAGGCGCGGGTCAATTTTACAATCATCGAAGGCAACTTGTGAGACGCTTTAGCAATTTTTGTAAGGGACGAGATCGTTTTAATCGAAGGCAACATCGAGGGTCATCGAGGGAATACAATCTTTTTTATCGAAGGGTCATTGCTAAAGTGTCCCATATTCGAGGGACATGATTGTATTTCCGAGGCAACGAGCGAGGTTACCCTAGAGGTGCGTGTGTGAAAAAGTGTGTTGGTTTCAAGTTATGTTATTCTTTGATTAGGTCATCTAGCGATTGATTTTGAATCTTAACATACACGCCTAATTACTATATGGTATATAGAAAACGGTAAATTGCAGAAATTGAAATTCTACGCTATTACAAAATGTTCGGGAATGGGGGTACAATTTTTACAAATGGGGATGAATCAAATGAGATAGAAATGTCCAAATAACAAGCAATACAACCAAATCGAATTTTGTGCGATTTAATTAAAGCTATGATAATCCATGAAAATAAAATCAACAAAATATGGAAATGGAATGTTAAGTATTTACTTGAAAAGGGAAGAGTAAAACCTAATCTAAAAAATAAAAATAATTGATTAAATTAAAATCTCTATTTTTTTGTATTTTATTAATTTAAGTAAATTTAAAGAAAGAAAAACAAACTAAATTATTATTTTTGATGTTTTATTAAGTCAAATAAATTTAAAAGCAAAATTTATTAAAGAAAGAAAATGATAAAAATTATTTACAAGAAAAACCTAAATCAAACTAATAAAAATAATTCAAGTTTTATTAGTATTTGCATAACAAAAAAAAGTATGTAGGAAGAAAAAAACTTAAAAAAACGCATGGGCTTGAATGATTTTGAGAATGAGGCCCAAACCAAAATATTGTTCTTGCTGTAATAAAAAAAACAGGCATAGGGGGGGGGGGGGGGTATGACCAATAAAACGCAAATGGGCTTAGGGAAATCGCTAGTGGGTGGTCCAAACTCCTGTCCAACAAACAAAACCTAGGTTTTTAATTAAACTTAGTATCTGATTAAGGAAAAAAAAACAAAATTAGGGTTGGAACCCTTGTCACCCATGGCGCCGCTCATCATCTCCTTCGCTTAATCTCTGTATCATCCTTGTTGAAACCTCTAAGTTTCTCACTAACCATCCCTGTTTCGCGAGCAAAATCGCTATTTACCTCTTTGTCTCACTATGATTTGCGTTTTTGAATATTCTAAGTTTTGAAATCGGATTTAAGCCTAAGAGGTCCGAAATTAGTTTAACTGATCTTCCCCCTAACTCTTTGTCACCGGAACACAACCGCTTCATCTCTCACAGCAAGCTCTAGCGATTTTCTTAAAGGGTTAAGGTTTCTGTTCTTTTCAAGGTTTACAAAATTTCATTGATTTTTTCTCATCTCTATTGTGTTTTCTGTTAATTACCTTATTCTTTAGATGCAGAGAAATATATATGGAATTATGATAAAGGGGAATATATCATACATGTTGGAGATTTTTTCTGTGAAATAGGAAAGGGAAGGACGAGGCTGAGGATTGTGTTCCATGGTGGCTGGAGTTGCACGAGCGGAAGAGATGAGGATGAAGGCGTGGGTTTTCTAGCTCGTTGGTAACTCTTTTGTTTCCTTTGAATGATGGCGATTAACAGTTTTTCTGGATTTTTTGTGTTTTGCTATTGTTTGGGATTTTGCTACTGTATGATAGTTATTGTGTTTTGAGTTAACATGTTTTTGATTTGATGATGTTTTCTAGTTTATGTTGGAGGCTTGGCTCTGGTTTTGTGAGTTTTGATGGTTAGCAGATTTTTTTGGTTATTTAGCTTGGTTCAGGTTTGATGAGTTTTGAGATGGTGACTGGTTTTTTGAGAGTTTTGATGGTTTACTGTTTCTGTTGTGATGAGGGTTCAGCAGGTTTCTCAGTTTGAGACTTGTGGTTTTGGTTTTGTGGATGTTTTCTGGTTTTGAGTTTGTTACAGGATTGAGACTTGTTGCAGGTTTGAGATTTTGAGGCTATTTTTTGGTTTTGTGATCTGAGATCTTTTTGTTGGACAGTTGAAGCTTGTTTCAAATTTTTTTTTGAGTTTTTGACTTGTGTTTTCAGCTTCAGACCACTGTTTTTTTATTGCCTCTTCCTGTTATATTGACCCTGCTTCTGTTATCCCTCTTCAAAATGGTGGGAAACCAACAAATTTGAATATTTTAGTATATTATCCTTATGGCTTTTTTGGTTGCATTTTCCAATAACCTAGGTGACTTCTTTCCTCTCTTCTCTCTCAATGACAATAAGAAAGCAAATTTCTTTTTGCCCTTTTTTCTAATTCTGAAAGGTTTGCATGGAAAATGATGATTTTATGCTTCTTGAACAAGTTTTTTTGTTTGACTTAGCATCTTAGCTATTTGCTTATTGCTGCATTGCTGCCTGCTTTAGCTTTTATTGATGTTGTTTGTTGTTTTGACAAAGTTGTTTGTTTGGCTTTTGAGGATGCTGTTTGTGATTCTGTTTGGGCATTCTGTTTGGTTCAGTTTGCGCATTCTGTTTGGACAGTTTATGTATTTTGTTTGGACAGTTTGTGCATTTGTTTGGACAGTTTGTAGAATTTCTTGGATAGTTTGTAGCATTTCTATTTGTACAGCTTGTAGCATTTCTATTTGGACAGCTTGTAGCATTTCTTTTCCTCTTTCTTTTTGTGAACCAAGAAGGGTAACCTTCTTGTGATTTGCAAATAGGAAATGAATTGTGATGAAACAAAATGGCATTCTGATTCCATTTTTGCAAACCTTAATGATGAATACTTTTTTTTGAAAAATTCTTGCTCATGCCCATATGATTTTGCACTAATCACGTTTTCTTCCTTTTGTTTTCATGTGAGCAAAATGGAGATGACAAAGCAAGGAAGGCAAGAAATCTGTGGCAAGCATGGAAGTCTTGGAGATAAGCAAAGGAACTTCAGTCAAACTTAGGCATAGATTAATTCTCCTAGGCCAATCAAACATTTGGATTTCCTTTATAATTTAGAGAAAATCATTCTTGTACTGTATCCAATAATTGTACCAATTCAATCTTTAAATACAATAAGTTGTAAAACATAAAGAATTATAGAATAAATTGTTTTGTACCAAATGTTTGAAATTGGAGAAAACCTTGAGTTATAACATGAAATATTCTGGTGTCACTTGAATAACTTGAAATCCTTTATCAACAACAACTTGTAATTTCTCCTCGCATCCTAATTTACTTTTGAAATTTCCGATCAAGATATTTGAAACAAAATGCTCCAGTCTGGTAACTTAAATTCCAAGTAATCCCACTAATTTTGTAATTACATTTCAAACGAACACGCACTGTATATTCCATTTCCTAACCAAACAAAAGTTTTAAGGACGTAAATCATCTGGTCAACCTGGATCAAAATCATGATCGTCGTAAATGACAGTCTTAAACTTCATCTCTTGTCCCAAACAAAACATGCTCTGAGAATAAACACTGTCTTTTCAGTAAACTTGAGGAAGCATGAAGACCTGTGAAAACCAATTGAATTTCTGAGAACTCATTTTCTTCTGAGGATTGCAAGAAAAGCCCTAATTGCTGGTTTACTGCCACAGAAGAGAATTTGTCTGGTCGATTTCTGAGCCAACTTGAATATCTGAGAAACCCTACGGTTGTGTCTTCTATGAAAAATGGGAGGGCAAATTTTGGGGTACGACAACTTACACACAAACACCCCTAGGGTTACTCAACTTGGTTGCCTTATACAAAATGGCCATATTCCGCATGTAAGGTATCATAGCCAAAACAAGCAAATACAAGATCATAGACCCTCGAGGACGATACCTAAGTTGTCTTACAAATGATCTTAGTCCCTTAAAAAGAATGCTAAGATACCTTGAAACATTGCTAATCATAGTTATACGATGACCCACGCCCGTCCCGTTTACATCCAAAGATAGGGTTGCTTACCAAATCAATGGTAAGACAACAATGTCAAAGGAAAAGAAAATCAACAAGAAAAACATTTGAGTAGGTAGATTTCTCCTAATTAGTTGCTCCATTTCAAAACAAACATCCTTGTTATTTTCAAAACAAACACCTACACTTTCAAACAACTTACAAGATTGAAAACATTTTCAAAAGATCAAACATCTTTGTATACATTCTTACAAACAAGAATCATTACAAAGATTAAATAAACAATGTCCTCTTTACAAAATACTTTCAAAAACCACATCAAGCACAATTTCAAACAAAAAGCAAGTGATCTAACAAGTAACTAAGAGCCCATGGAAAACCATGGATGAAGAGGGTGCTAATACCTTCCCTTTTCATAATCTACCCCCTGAACTCAAGAAAACATCTCTAAATGTATTTCATGTTCTTTTCAGCCTTTCCTTATTGGATAAAAGAAAAGTCGGTGGCGACTCTTGTTAACCACAACATTTGCGATCAAACGCAAAACCTTCAAGTCAGTTCTCCTACTGTATCACAGAACTGGCAACTGTGTTGGGGGAAATTTTAAAAGTGGGGTTACCTTAGGGTTAGATCATACTTACTTGCTTACATTGTTTGATTTGTTTGCTTTACATTATGGTTCTTTGTTTGGGTTTGACTCCTCTACCTGGATTTGGGATACATTATAGGTAAGTAGCAATACATTGTGGAAACTGTGCGGGGTATACCGACATGGTCTAAGAAATAGCTACGTTAGTGCGACATATTTGTGGGTACCGCTAGCCTTTGAGTTAATCAAAAAGAATACGGGGCCGCTGAGTGATGTCATGAAGCACTAATGAACTTTTAGAACCTTTACTTGACCAACTTGGCCTTTAGGATGTAGTGAGATGATCGGCTTTGGTACAGTCCGAAGTTGGTAGATACTCGATACTACACTCATTGAGGTTTGGTTTCTTGGGATATTTCGGTTGCCATTAAAGAGGCTTATGCTGAAACAATGACCAAGGAAACAAACCAGTGATATTGAGCTCCTTAGAACCCGGTTACTATTACTAGGACAGGTTTGAGCCAACTAAACTTCAAGAGGGTACTTATCTATAAAACTCCATGCAAGCCTAAACCTAGGGACTTGTTTGTTTTGTTCGTATATACATACTTATACATAACATCGTGAACATCATGAATATCATACGCATTCACTAACCATTTCAAGGATTTTGGGATTCATCTTTGTTCTTGTTTTGTAGGATATGGATTCACTTCGCAGGAAAACTATTCAAGTCAACCTTGTGAGGATCCCTCCACAACTTAAGGAGCTATCTTTAAGGATTCCTGAAAACTCTCCATTCACCGAAAGACATGGTCGCCTACTTAACTTGGTCACCTCCAACATAGATGAGGACATGGTGAAGGTGCTCTTTCAGTTCTTGGATCCTTTACACCATTGCTTCACATTTCCCGACTATCAACTTGTGCCTACTTAGAAGAATTCTCCCGACTCTTGAGGATTCCCATTCTCAACCAACTACCTTTCAATGGTACATAAAGAGACCCAAAGCCATAAGAGATTGCTCAAGCTCTACACTTGCACTCATCTAATGTCACAACTCATTGGGAAACAAGGAGTGGTGTCAAAGGTTTCCTAGCAAAGTTCTTATTTGAGAAAGCCCAAAACTATTGGAATTCTTTGGACCTACTAGCTTTTAAGGAAATTGTGGCTCTCCTCATCTATGGGATGGTTTTGTTTCCAAATCCTGATCAACTAGTAGATGTGAACGCCGTCAAAATCTTCATATCCCGCAACCCGGTGCCTACATTGCTAGGAGATATCCTACACTCTTTTCACACTCGCACTATGAGGAAAAGAGGTGTCCTTATATGTTTCACTCCTCTCTTGGCAAGATGGTTTATTTCATATCTTCCTCTATCTGTATTAAGGAACGAGCAAGGTTCAAGGTGGTCATAAAGGTTGATGACGCTCAAACATTCAGACATTCATTGGTGCTCCCGATCCATAGAGAATGTTACTATTGTCGACCGTTGTGGAGAATTTACTAATGTCCCTTTACTTGGAATTAGGGGAGGTATCACCTACAACCCTAGCTTAGCCTTAAGACAGTTTGGTTACACCCCAAGGGATGGCCCGCACAAGATGCTGATTCAAGGTTTGGTATTTGACTACGACAACGACGATCAAGGTCTTCACCAGAGATTTATCCGAGCTTGGAGGATGTTAAACAAGGTAGATAGCAAGACTTTGGGGCACAATAATTCCATCCCTCTTGAGCCTTACCTCAAATGGATACGAGCTCGTGCTCAGAATCTTATAATGCCTTTCCCCTCCATTCTCCCGGTAATCATTGAGCCTGTCATGGAGGGAGATGTTCCATATACTATCCTACATCCTGACATGCCTACCTCTCTTGAAGACCAACAAAGGGATTGGATATAACTCAAGGGGGAGCGAGATACCTTCGAAGCCCAATTCTACGCAAGCGAGAAGAAGGTTTTGGAACTCACTAGGCTACTTCATGAGGAACGGACTTTGAATGCCTACATTGCACCAAAGAGGATGTGTACTACCTTTTTATCTTATAGTTTTTGTATTATTTTGCCCAAGAAGGCATTGATGTACTCAAGCTTTAATCTATTAATATGACGTGTGTTTCTTTTTGTCTAAAACAAATTTGAATTTGAAAATCCTTGAAAAGATTTGCATATGCATTTATCATTCATCATAACATAAGCAGGTTTCTTGCAACAAGTCTCATCATCTCTCTACTGTTTATTTCAGTAAGATGGATCTCGAGCAAATGGTGAAAGACCTCCAAGCTCAGAATGCACAGTTTCAATAGTTGTTCTTGACCCTAGCCAAAGGACAAGAAGAGTTGAAGACTTTGCTGGCTGAGGAGAAGAAAAAGAAGACAAAGAAGATAGCCGGAGTTTTAAACATGGGAAGAAGGTTCTAAGGACAGACAAGAAGAGTCCTAGACTTTGCAACAACATCCGGTGAGAAAAACAACCGAGATGGGAAGGGTAAGGAAACAGTTTTCCAGTCAGAATCAGAAGAGGAAGAGGAAGAAGAAGACTATTCTGAAGAACAATACCCTCCAGCTGATGACAAGTATAAACATCTCGAAGAGCGATTGAGCGCAATGGAAATTCAAGAAGTGCCTGGATTGGACTTTGAGGAATTGGGTCTAGTATCGGGGATTGTCAATCCTCCAAAATTCAAAGCACCTGTGTTCGCCAAATATGACGGAGTTTCATGCCCTAAAATGCATCTCTGGTCCTATGTGAGGAAAATCTAGCCCCATACCACTGACAAAGATTTATGGGTACACTTCTTCAAAGACAGTCTGTCTGGAACTCAACTTGATTGGTTTTATCAGTTAGAAAGAGCCAATGTTCATAACTGGGAAGATCTTGCTGCAGCCTTTTACAAACAATACCAATACAATATTGATCTTGCGTCTACCCGTACTCAACTCTAGAGTATGGCCATGATTTCCAATGAAGGTTTCAAAGACTATGCGCAAAAATGGATAGACTTGGTTGGAAGAGTTCAACCTCCTCTATTTGAAAGAGAATTAGTAGACATGTTTTTGGGCACCTTGTCTGGTCCCTTCTTCAATCACCTAATTGGGAGTTCATCGGCAGGTTTTACTGAGCTGATATTGACCGGAGAGAGGATAGAAGCCGGTATAAAGAGTGGAAAGATTCAACAAGATACATCCTATGCTGCTATAAAGAAGCCATTTATCGGAACATCGTCCAATGGTGGGGGCTGTTATGATTCCTAAACCTGCGCCTGATCAGTAAAGAAACAACCAACCAAGGATGGAAAGACCAGTCAGACAATTCACCAGAATTAATATGACCTTATCTCAAGTATTGCCACATATGTTAAGATCCAACTTAGTAACCTTGAAAGAAGCTCCAAAGAACCCCTAACACAACATCTCCTTACTATCATCCTAACGCCGTTGTGCATACCACTCTGAGAGTCCCGGCCATGACACTAACAACTGTTGGACTCTAAAGAAAAAAGTACAAGACCTCATTGAAGCCAAAGAGATTGAATTTGATGCTCCCGAAAAGCCAAATGTCATTTCTGCCCCTATGCCCAAACACGGCCATACTACCAACGCCATTGAAGAAGATACATTTCTTACTTCAGTTGATGAACTTGTGACCTCACTTCTGATTATCAAAAAGAATTTGTTGATTGTAGGTGTATTCCCAGACTGCAATAAAGGCTGTCATTTCTGTTTGTCCTCACCAACCAACTGTCCTTTGTTGAAAGCAGGCGTTTAGTGCCTAATAGATAACAAGGAAATTTTGTTTGAAAAGACTTGTGTTCCACCTGTTCCTCTTAATGATGTGTCTATCATTACTATTTCTGCCAATTCTTCCAGGGTCTCCACCAAAAGACCTGTTAGAATTACATCAGTTCCAAAAGCATCTCCTTTGATAATTACAATGCCTGGACCAGTCCCATATTCGTCAGACAAAACCGTACCATGGAAGTATGGAGGGGATGTCTACTACCACGGTATCAAGCAAGTTTGGCCAGCTGCCGAATATTCAAGTTCTGAGAAATTTAACTTCGATATCAGTAATATTGCAGGGACTAGCAAGATTACCCGAAGCGGAAGGATATTCTCTCTAGAAATTGCTCCCCCAAAAGCAGTTTCTGGACCCGTAATCATTCCTGTTGTTGTTGCTCCCTCGAAGGCTATTCCCAGTCCTATAATCATCTCCACCAATACTCCAACTGACAAAGCTGTTATAATCCCTGCTAATACTCCTACTGACATTCTTGCTTCCGATTTAACTGAGACTCGAGGTAAAAGTATTCTTATTGAGCCTGTCCGGACGAAGGCACAATCATTGGCTATCCCTGAAACTTCCCGAAAAGAGATGGAGGAAATTCTAAAGATCATAAAAAGAAGCGACTACGATGTAGTTGAACAACTGGGGAAAACTCCATCCAAAATTTCCATGCTGGCTTTAATACTATGTTTCGAGGCGCATGCAAAAGCCTTGGTAAAATTCCTGAAAACTGCCCATGTACCCCAAGAAACATCTGCCGATCAGTTCCAAGACTGCGTATCCAGCTTGACTGCAGATAATGGTCTAGGTTTTTCGGATGTTGATTTAACACCAAGAGGAAGGAAGCATAATGAGGAATTGTACGTCTCAGTTGAATGTAGGGGGCACAACCTTGGCTCATGTTTTGGTGGACACTGGCTCATCTCTAAATATATTGCCTAAAAAAGCTCTTGATAGGCTTGATTGTGAGGGATTGACTAAAAATCCGAGTAACATAGTAGTGAGGGCCTTTGACGGCTCAAAAAGGATGGTGCATGGGGAAGTGGATATTCCCATAAAGGTTGGAACCCTGACATTTGATTCAAATTTTTATGTAATGGATATTCGTCCTTCATATTCCTGCTTGCTAGGAAGACCTTGGATTCACAATGCTGGCGTTGTCACTTCTACGTTGCACAAAATGCTGAAGTATCCAATCCAAGGGAAGATTGTCACGGCTCATGGAGAAGAAGAGTATATGATCAGTCATCTCAATTCCTTCAGATATGTGGAGTTAGATGGTGAATTTATTGAAACTCCATTCCAACACTTTGAGGAAGTCCCGCAAGATATGGCAGTAACCAGGGTTGTTCCCAAAATCACAAGGCCTCCACTCAGAATGTCATCATTGAAGGATGCAAAGGCAGTGATAGAAGAAGGTGGGTGCACTATCTGGGGGCAACTCCCAGATATCCCATACAAGTCTGACAAATTTGGCCTGGGTTTCACTTCAAATGCTTAGAAGGATGTACCCCGCGCTCGTGCTGGAGGAGCACCCCTGAAGATCAGCAACCATGAAGTCAACGCAGTAGAGGATGATGAAGATGTTTGCAATATGGAAGATTGGATCTTCCTAACTGTCAGTGGAGGACTAAACAATTGGGAGGCTAGAGATTTTGTCCCGATCACTTTTATCCCACAGTAATTTGTCTTTACATTTTGTTGGATCTATAATATTAAAATAATTCAAACTCTTAAAACCTTGTGTCTTACCCGAGGCACAATGGTCCATTTGTAAGGGTTATCATCTCATTTCCGTATGACATCAATGAATCATGGACGTTTTGCATACAAACTATGTGCTCATTGTTTTTCTCTTTTACATTTTTTATTTCTTTCAAAGATAGCTATACCTTTACACACACTCACACTCACAATGCAGGTCTACATCCATTCGGGATCCCATGGATAACGGTTCTGCTATGGCCTTCCGTGACTCTGAAAATATAATCTACCAAGCCGAAGACGAAGGTGAGGAAGATTATGAAGTACCATGGGAACTTGCCAAATTGCAACAACAATAAGAGAGAACCATTCAGCCCCACGAGGAACCCGTGGATACAATCAACCTAGGTACCGAAGAAGACAAAAGAGAGGTCAAGGTGGGTGCCAATTTGGAACCAAGTGTTAAGGAATGTCTGATTCAGTTGCTACACGAGTTTGTTGAGGTCTTTTCCTAGTCGTATGAAGACATGCCAGGACTTGATGCAGATATTGTGGTACATCGTCTACCTACAAAAAAGGATTGCCCACCGGTAAAACAAAAGGTCCGTCGAATGCGACCAGATATGTCAGAGAAGATTAAAGCAGAAGTCATGAAACAATTCAATGCTGGATTCTTGGTCGTCACCTCCTATCCGCAATGGGTTGCCAATGTTGTTCCCATACCAAAGAAGGACGGCAAGGTACGAATGTGTGTGGACTACAGAGATTTAAATAGGGCAAGCCCTAAGGATGATTTCCCACTTCCCCACATTGATATCCTAGTTGACAATACTGCATAACACAAAGTGTTTTCCTTCATGAACGGTTTCTCAGGTTAAAACCAAATCAAAATGGCGCCTGAGGACATGGAGAAAACAACATTCTTCACACAGTGGGGAACTTTCTTCTACAAGGTGATGCCATTCGGACTGAAGAATGTTGGGGAAACCTATCAGCGTGCCACAGTAGCTCTATTTCACGACATGATACATCACAAAATAGAAGTCTATGTGGACGACATGATAGCTAGATCTCAAACAGAAGAAGAGCATCTTGACCATCTACAAAAACTCTTTGAGAGACTAAAGAAGTACAAGCTGAGGTTGAACCCAAATAAATGCAGATTTGGAGTAAGGTCTGGTAAGCTCCTAGGCTTTATTGTCAGAAATAAGGGTATTGAAGTAGATCCTACTAAGGTGAAAGCGATACAAGAGATGCCTACTCCTTGTACTGAAAAATAAGTCAGAGGGTTCTTGGGACGTTTAAACTATATTGCCAGATTCATTTCTCACCTGACAGCTACCTGCGAACCAATCTTCAAGCTATTTATGAAAGATCAAGTAGTCAAATGGAATGATGAATGCCAAACTTCTTTCGACAAGATCAAAAAGTACCTGCAAGAGCCTCCTGTTTTGATGCCACCGGTTGAGGGGAGACCATTGATCATGTATCTAACAATTTTGGGAAATTCAATGGGGTGCGTGTTGGGGCAGCATGACGAGTCTGACCGAAAAGAGCACGCTATTTATTACCTAAGCAAAAAGTTTACCGACTGTGAAACAAGATATTTGTTGCTCGAGAAAACTTGCTTCTCTCTGGCATGGGCTGCTCGTCGGCTAAGACAGTATATGCTGACTCATACTACCCTGTTGATATCTAAAATGGATCCAATAAAATACATCTTCGAGAAACCTCCTCTCTCTGGGAGAATAGCGAGATGGCAGATGATCCTGACAGAATATGACATACAGTATACTACCCAAAAAGCAATAAAGGGTAGTGTATTAGCTGATCACCTTGCTCACCAAGCTGTAGAAGACTACCAGTCCATGAAGTTCAAATTTCCAGATGAAGACATCATGATGGTAAACAACTGTGAAGAATTCGGGCCATATGACGGACCTGAACAAGGATCCCGATGGACCCTTATTTTTGATGGGGCATCTAACGCACTCGGCAATAGTATTGGTGATGTACTCATATCTCCTGAAGGATGTCATACTCCTTTTACAGCAAGACTCTGCTTCAATTGTACAAATAACATGACGGAATACGAAGCATGCATCGTTGGTCTCAAAGCTGCCATAGACTTGGGGATCAAATCTTTGAATGTATTCGGAGATTCAGCTTTGGTTATCAGCCAGGTCAAAGGGGAATAGGACACTAAGAACCCTAACCTTATCCCTTATAAAGAACATGTTTTGACATTGCTCCCACATTTTGAGAAGATTACCTTCGAGCATTTCCCGCGAGAAGAAAATCAGCTAGCTGATGCACTAGCTACAATGTCATCTATGTTTAAACTTAAATGGGATAATGAGGCTCCCCAGATCACCATTAAACAAAGGGATGAACCAGCACACTGTCACGAGATTAATACCGAAGAAGTAGTGGACCAGCCTTGGTTTCACGAAGTCAAGAGGTATCTCGAGGCTCAAGAATACCCAGAAGGAGCTTCAGTCAATGATAATAAGTTCTTAAGGAGATTATCTGCTAAATTCTTCCTTAGTAATGGCATTCTTTACAAACTCAACCATGACTCTGTATTACTTTGGTGCGTAGATAGGGTTGAAGATGAAAGGATCATGGCTGAATTACATGAAGGCACTTTTGGCACCCATTCTAGTGGGCATACGATGGAAAAGAAAATCCTACGGGTAGGCTATTACTGGTCTACCATGGAAGCAGATTGCTATCAACACTCTCGAACTTGCCATAAGTGTCAGATTTATGCTGACAACGTGCATGTACCTCTGGTTCCTCTGAATGTCTTGATAGCTCCTTGGCCCTTTTCTATGTGGAGAATAGATATGATTGGGGAAATTAAGCCGACAGCCTCTAATGGACACCGCTTCATCTTAGTGGCCATTGATTATTTTACAAAGTGGGTGGAGGCAGCTTGCTTTGCTTCTGTTACCAAGAATGTTATCACTCATTTCATCAAGCAGAATCTAATTTGCCGGTACGATATCCCGGAGAGGATTATTACTGATAATGGTACAAACCTGAACAATACTATGATCACCGCCTTGTGAGAGAAATTTAAGATTTAGCATCACAATTCTCCCCATTACCGGCCAAAGATGAATGGTGTTGTCGAAGCCGCGAATAAGAACATTAAAAAGATCATACAGAAAATGACAGTCACATACAAAGACTGGCATGAGATGCTACCATTCGCTCTCCACGGATATTGTACCATGGCACACACATCAACCGGGGAAACACCCTACTCTCTAGTATACGGCATGAAGGTTGTCTTGTCTATTGAGTCCAAATCATCTCTCTAAGAATTATGAAGGATGTAGGGTTGAATGAAGAAGATTGGATCCAGACTCGACTTGATCAACTAAACTTGATTGATGAGAAAAGGCTTATTGCTGTTTTCCATGTTCAAATGTATCAAAAATGGATGATCAAGGATTTCAACAAAAAGGTCAGACACCAAGTGTATCAAGTTTGAGATCTGGTGATCAAACGTATCATACTGCCGCAAGATGATCCTAGGGGCAAATGGACTCCTACATACGAAGGACCATTTGTAATCAAAAACATATTCTCTGGTGGAGCAATTATCTTGACCACCATGGATGGCGACGACCTGCCATACCCTGCGAACGCAGACATAGTCAAAAGATACTACGCATAAGAGACCCGCTAGGTTGACGCACCTAGGCAAAACAAGGGCATCCCGGTGAACCAAAAAGGTTCGGGCAAAAATTGGGGATAAAAACAAAAAAATCTGTACACCCGGCAAGTTGAAAACCCAAAAGGGCAACTTGGGAAAAAAAGGGTATCCCGGTGGACTGAAAACCCGAAAGGGCGGTCCAGGAAAAAGTTAGGGAATTAAAGCGTATGACTATGTCCCGTTGGATCACCTTACGGACAACTTGCAAACTCAACATTTCTGACCAATTCAATCATCTTCGGACAAGGCAACAAATGGACAAGATGCTCAGAGATACAAAGGCTATAGCAGAATGGGAACCCCATGGGATTATTGCACATAGCTATCTTTTCTTTGTATTAAAATTTTCATTTTTTACAACGACATTCTCTTACTAGAATGTCTGTCTCATTGTACAAAAATACTCACTCAAAGTCAATACGAAGATATCCCTTTGAAAGTGCAAAAACTATCTGTTTTTTTTTCTTTTCGCTTGTGTTTTGTTTACAAAAACGTCCGATGATTCATTGTTGAACATATGCATTTGAACATAATTACTGTTTACAAATAAACAAAATAAAAGGAAATCATTGATGGCTTTAAGGGACAGGGAATTCTCTCTAAGTTTATCTCCATAAAGTTCCCCACAGTTAGCAGTTTAATCCCTAACAGAGCAGAGTTTCCAATTTATCAATCCCCAGTAGAAGTCATCCAAATTGCTCAGAATTCCCCAACCAGGATTTTCAAACAATGCACTGCTTTCCCTTTACAACATAGTTTATTTCTCTAAGGGGAAATTCATCAGCACTTCAACTTCACAACATGAAGACTTATACTCCATATCCTTAGCAGCAGTCAGGGATTTATTTTCCCCAATCCAATAGCAGTATAGCAGAATTAGCTCACATGCGCATACATCGCATCCATATATCATAAACATTGATAAAACAAATGCATCATATGATGCATTTCATACAACATGACTTTGCATTTTAGCTAACATTTTACCCTTTTCAGAATAAGGTTAACAGCTACCATTGACAATGTTCAAAGTTTTCAGATACATTTCAGATACGCTCCAGACACGGATGCCATTGTGATACTCATTCAGATTCCTTCTCAGATATAGTACAAATACGCTCCATACACGGGCCATTCTGATACTCATTCAGAGTCAACTTTCAGATACAGTTAAGATACACTCCGGACACGGATGCCATTTTGATACTCATTCTGAGTCAACTTTCAGATACAGTTCAGATACGCTCCAGACGCAGATGCCATTCTGATAACTCATTTAAATTCAACTTTAAGATACAGTACAAATACGCTCCAGACACGGACGCCATTCTAATACTCATTCAAAATCAGCCTCCAAGTGCGGTTCAGATACGCTCTAGTCACAGACGCCATTCTGATACTCATTCTTTCAGCTTACAAATTACAATTCAACAATCACTTTTGGATGGCATCTACAAGCCCATCTCCAAAAAAATTCTATCACCTCTCCAAATGGCATCTTTAAGCCCATCCCCTCAACCATCACATTGCCGAGTGCAAATTTCTAGGCACTCTATTGTCCAATCATCTTCCGCCTTCAAGTCACGAATGGCAAAACATGCCAATCTAACTCTTGAAGCTTAAGAATATTGAACACGGGCAGCTGTTGTATCCCAAAATTTTCCCTCTCACTTATCAAGAATTTTCTCACAAGATCTCCTTGGGCTCAAGACTGTATTAGGGTTTGATCAGCTCAAGACACTTCCATGTGCACTGATGACCAAAATTAGGGTTTGCACAAGGATCATTATGGACCCCTAAGATTACCTACGTCAAGTTTCAAGCCATGGATCACATTTTTGCTCAATCAATTGAGCAGTTGACCTAAAAATCAGTTGTATTGGGGAAAAAGTCAACTATGGCCAATTTACAGTCAAACTTCTTAATTTTTGATCCATATCAACATTTTAAACTTATATGTATCATTTGATCAAGTTTGGACCACAACTCCTCAAGAAATTTGATCAAATCTCCAAAAGGGCAAAATGGTCAAAAATAGGGTTTTGACTGAGAAGGGGCAATTTCTGATTTTTGACCTAGAAAATGGTCAATTGGTTTAAGGCATGATCTCAAGAGTCCAATTTTATCATTTTGACCTAATGATATGGTTCAAAACGTTGCAAGTGCATTGGATTGACAGATGAATTTTTCAGTCAACTGATCAAAAGTCAACTATATACTGAAAAGTCAAACTTTGAATTTTTGGTCAAATTCAAGTGCGAAAGATCATAATTCATTAAAACATGTCAAAATATGAAACTTATTCATCAAGAAATCAAAAAGTCAAGATTTCATTTTGAAAAGACAAAATTTCTAAACTTAGGAATTTTTCTAAGTGTTGGAAATTTCATGTTTTTTCATAACTTTGAGCCAAATTTTCACCATGATGAAAGATGATTCAAGAAAAACTTCCAAAATGAAATTTGTAGATCTCCATGAAATATACAACTTTTCTTTACACAACTCCTTCTAAAAATTCTTGGATCTCAAGTTATGATTTTATGAACATAGGGTCCTGAAACTAAACACTTAGTGAAATTTTGCCCTAATTTAGACAAGATTTTGACCTAACTTCATGACACTTTTCACATAGTTCCAAGGGGAATATTCAAAAGAAATTCAATAAGGGTTGTAGATCATGTTACAAGCTTTCAAAAATGTCCAATAACTCCTTGAGATCATTCTTTATTAAGGAGAATCGAAGAGATGAAGTTAGGGTTTTGTCACTTAATTTACAAGCCATTTTGTGATGAACAAGAAGTCAATTTCAAACCTATGCTGCACAATCTTGTTTTGCAGACCTCTAAATCTCAAGATCTATCCATAATCAGAAGATTAAACTTGCTTTTGAGTCTTTATCCAAGTGTTCCAAGCATTGTCCAAGCCAATTTGCCATTTTAGGAAGAAAGCTACCATTCCATTCTTGAAAAGTTGCTTTAATCACAAAGTCAACTTGTCTTGAGCTTCTAACTTGTTCTTTCTGCACACACGACCTCTATAAACCAAAAGCAATGTGTCTAAGGTCTGAAGAAGCTCAGAACATGCTTGTACAATACTTGAGATTTGTCACTTCACTTTTCTTCAAAAGCAAGAGGTAAGTTTTCAAACTTCTATCTCTTCATACAGGCATCATTTGAGTTTGGTTTGTGAAGATAAAATGTAGATACCATTGCCACGAAGTTGTACATCTCAATAGTTTACATTTATATGGCCTGAGCTTAGAGAATTTTAGGGTTGAAGTTTTCTGAAATTTTTAAGTTTTGAATAAGGGCTAGAAAAAATCTCATTCATCTTTGACTATTAGCTTAAATTATTTACATGGTTGGATTCGTGGGAAGAAATGTCACAACTTCCATGTTTGAACTTTTCCTTTTTATAGAGAGATGAAGAAGATACAGGTCATTTGGCTGGAGGTTAAAGATGAAGTGTAATCAGGGCGTATTTTGTGTTATGTATTTATCCTTTCACATAATTAACGGATGTACAGCCACCCCAGTGGTAAGGCAGCGCGCATTATTAGTAGAGGTCATGGGTTCGAACCTCAGCACTGCCTTTTTGCATTTGTTTTACATTTTTGTCATTTTTTTCTTTCTTTTTGCTTCAGCAAATAGGCGCTGGGCCTTTTGGGCTTAGTTTTTGTTTTGTTTTTTTGCTTACTAACCCCCTGCAGGTTTTTGACACCCCTGGCCCATTTATTTTATTTTCATTTTATTTTCTTAAATATATTTTTTTAATACTAAAAATCATAAAATACAAAAAAAATGATATATTTATATTTTTGACTTAGTTTATTTTATTTTTCTCACAAAAAAAATATTTTTATTAATCATACATTATTTATGTTTTACTTATTATCTTGTAAATATAAATAAAATTAAGTTATTAATTAATTTATTTCTTACTAATTTAAATACATTATTTTTGATATAAAAGAAAAAAGACTAAAAATATTTCATAACACAACAAATATTTTCAAGATAAAAAAAATACCAAAGAATATATATTTTTCTTAAACTTATTTTCTTTTGATTAATTAATAGAATTAGGGTTTTCTTTTAAAATCTTTTCCTTAATAAATTCAAACTTAATTAACTATTTTCTTTATTTAAATTAGGTTGAGATAAAATCTTTTTTTCATAAAAACCAAACAAAATTCATCTTCTTCATATTTTGCATCCTTGTACATTTATTCATTTTTATACTTTGTATTTAAATTCCTTGTATATTCATGCCAATTCAATATGGTTGTAATAGACTAATTAGGTTTAAATTCTTGAAATCCCTATTTACAAATTGTATACCCCCTCCCCACAAATGTTGTAATAGCGTAGTAACTTTAAATTTCGCAATTTATCGCTTTTATGTAACATGCTAGTAATTAGGGTTTGTATGGAAAGACTTAAAACCAATAAATAGCAAACCCTAATTCAAGACTAAATCAAGCATGAAAACAATACACTTGCACACAAACACCCCTAGGTTTATTCCACTTGGTTTCCTTATACAAAATGGCCATATTACGCATGTAAGGTATCATATCCAAAACAAGCAAATACAAGATCATAGACCCTCAATGACGCTATCTAAGTTTCCTTACAAATGATCTTAGTCTCTCAAAAAGAATGCTAAGATACCTTGCAACATTGCTAATCATGGTTATACGATGACCCACGCCCGTCCCATTTACATCCAAATATAGGGTTGCTTACCAAATCAATGGTAAGACAACAATGTCAAAGGAAAATAAAATGAACAAGAAAGAAATTTGAGTAGGTAGATTGCTCCTAATTACTTGCTCCATTTCAAAACATACATCCTTTCTATTTTCAAAACAAACACCTACACTTTCAAACATCTTACAAGATTGAAAACATTTTCAAAAGATCAAACATCTTTGTATACATTCTTACAAACAAGAATCATTACAAAGATTACCTAAACAATGGCATCTTTACAAAATACTTTCAAAAACCACATCAAGCACAATTTCAAACAAAAAGCAAGTGATCTAGCAAGTAACTAAGAGCCCATGGAAAACCATGGATGAAGAGGGTGTTAATACCTTCCCTTTTCATAATCTACCCCCCGAACTCAAGAAAACATCTCTAAAGTTATTTCTTGTTCTTTTCAGCCTTTCCTTATTGGATAAAAGAAAAGTCGGTGGCGAATCTTGATAACCGCAACATTTGCGATCAAACGTAAAACCTTCAAGTCAGTTCTCCCAACGTATCACAAATAGGATTTTAGGATATTTTATGGAACTCAAATTGTCAAAAAATAATATCATGACATCTTGTTTGACATTATATTCTATCAACATTTGTTTCATCCAAACCAACTAAGAACAACTACTTCCTACAGCAATATACTCAGCCTCAGCAGTGGACAAAGATACACAATTTTTCTTCTTACTGAACCAAGATATAAGATTATTTCCCAGAAAGAAACATCATCCTGATGTACTTTTTCTATTATCAGCACTTCCTGCCCAATCAACATCATAATAACCACTTAAAGCAGAGCTAGATCCATGAGAATATAGCATACCATAGTCACTTGTCTCATTCACATATTTAAGAATTCTCTTCACATGGTTGGCATGGCTAACTTTAGGATCAGTTTGATATCTAGCACACACCCCTACAGCAAAGGCAATGTCAGGTGTGCTAGTTGTGAGATATAGAAGACTTTCGATCATACTTTTGTAAAGACTTTGATCCACACTTACTCCTTTTTCATCTTTAGACAACTTCAAATGTGTGGGAGCAGGTGTTCTCTTGTGACTAGAATTTTCCATCCCAAATTTATTTACTATTTTCTTCGCATATTTGCTCTGAGATAAGAATGTTGAATCTTTCATTTGTTTAACTTGCAGACCAACAAAGTAGGTTAACTTTCCAACAAGGCTCATTTCAAATTCTGATTGCATTTGCTTGACAAAATGTTGAACCATCTCATTTGACATCCCACCAAACACAATATCATCAACATAAATTTATGCAATCATGATCTTCCCTTATTCTTCCTTGACAAAAAGAGTTTTGTCTATGCCGCCTTTCCAATATCGATTCTTACCGAGAAATTATGTTAATCTCTCATACCAAGCTCTTGGGGCCTGCTTTAATCCATACAGAGCTTTCTTCAGTTTTTACACATGGTTAGGAAATCTTGGATCAACAAATACCTTAGGTTGTTCCACATAAACTTCCTCATTCAGATAGCCATTTAAGAAGGCACTCTTTACATCTATTTGAAACAACTTAAATCTCAAAATACAAGCAACTCCTAAGATTAGTCTGATTGATTCAAGTCTGGCCACAGGGGCAGAGGTTTCATCAAAATCAACTCCTTAAATTTGAGTGTATCCTTGTGAAACTAATCTTGCCTTATTTCTAGTAACCACCCCCTTTTTCATCGAATTTATTCTTGTACACCCATTTAGTGCCAATTACATTTGTCCCTTCAGGTCTTGGAACTAGATCCCAAACTTCATTTCTTATAAATTGTTCTAGCTCTTCTTGCATATCATTAATCCAGAACTCATCAGTTAAGGCTTCTTTGACATTCTTAGGCTCGATTTTTGAAACAAAGCAAGAGTTTGACATCCTTTCTCTTGATCTAGTAGTAACTTCTTTATTTATATCTCCTATAATAAGTTCCTTAGGATGACCTCTCTGAGTTCTGATTGAAGGCCCATTATTAAGTTGACTGGGATTAGGATCTTCTTGAGTTGGATTAGGATCAGTACTTCTATCATTAGATTCTGTTAGAATGTCTAATAAAGATGTTCCAACATCTTCTAAGACATCTTCTTCATCATTCCATCCTCTATCATCAATAATAACATTTATGGACTCCATCATAACCTTAGTTCTGAAGTTAAAGACTTTGTAAGCTCTTCTATTTGTAGAGTAACCCATAAATATTACCTCATCACTCTTGGAATCCATCTTCCTTCTTTGTTCACGATCATCTAAGATGTAACATTTACTTCCAAAAACATGAAAGTATTTGACAGTAGGTTTTCTTCCCTTCCATATTTTATACAAGGTGGTTGAGGTGCCTTTTCTTAGAGTGACTCTGTTATGGATATAGCATGTAGTATTCATAGCTTCAGCCCAAAAGTGATAGGGTAACTTCTTAGCATGAATCATAGCTCAAGCAGATTACTGAAGAGTTCTGTTTTTGTGTTCCACAATCCCATTTTTCTGAGGAGTAATGGGAGAGGAAAATTCATGATTGATTCCTTCAAAAGAACAAAAATTAGCAAATTTATTGTTCTCAAATTCCTTTCCATGATCACTTCTGATTCTGATGACATGACTCTCCTTTTCTATTTAAAGTTTTTGACAGAGATCTTTAAAGACTTCAAAAGTTTCTGATTTTTCTCTGATAAAACCTATCCATGTGTACCTAGAGAAGTCATCTACAACAACATAGGCATACTTCTTTCCACCAAGACTTTCAACCTGCATAGGTCCCATCAAGTCCATGTGAAGATGTTCCAAAACTTTTGATGTGGTGAGATGTTGGATCTTCTGATGTGACTTCTTAGTTTGCTTTCCAATCTGGCATTCACCATATACTCTCTATTCTTCCATCTTGAGCTTAGTAATCCCTCTCATGGCTTCTATAAATATGATTCTTTTCATTCCTTTTAGATTCAAGTGTCCCAGTTTTTGATGCCATGGTTTATCTTTATTTTCTTTGGCTAAAGTACATTCGAGGAGAAGTTCAACTCTTGGGGAACCCATAAATAGCAGTTGTCTTTAGATTTGATTCCTTTCATAATAACTTCATCCTTCTCATTGCAAACGACACATTTTGTCTTGGTGAAGTTTAATTTGAACCCTTGATCATACATTTAACTTATACTTATTAGGTTAGCTATTAACAAGTAACACATTATCAAGTTTTGGGACTCTTGGACATTCCAGCTTTCCAACTCCTTTGATTTCACCTTTGGCATCATCACCAAAAGTCACATAACTGGTGGAGTGAGATTTGATATCTACCAACAGATTCTTAACACCTTTCATGTGTCTAGAACAACCACTATTAAAGTACCAGTCATCTATGGTTGAGACTCTGAGAGAGGCATAAGCTATGAGACTAGCAACAATAGTCTTGGGAACCCATTGTTTCTTCATTTTGCTATTTTGAGAGATCTGATCAGTCTTGGGAAGAAGAGCAGTTTTAGGGTAACCATACAACTTGAAACAGAAAGGTATTATGTGACCAAACCTTCCACAGTGGTGACACCTCCAGGGCTGGAACTTCTCTCTGGTGTGATTAAATTTTTTCTTGCCATGATGTTTTCCATGATGTTGAGACATTTGATTCGACATCTTTCGTTTAGACTTAGCATGAGTGGAATCTGATGAAGGTTCTTCTGAATAAGGTTCCTTTTTCTCATTAAACCATAAATCACTCTTGTCTCCTGTCACTCTTCCCACTTGAAGAATTTCATCTAATGTGTCAGACCCATTATTCAGCATCTTGAATGATTTGACCATTCTGCAAGATTCGAATTTAGAGAAGTCACTTCACTTTCCAGACTAGAGATAGTTTTCAGATGCTCTTTCCTTTCTGCCTTCAGCTGAGTTATGAGAGATTTTTATTTCTCCCCTTCTTGGAATACTTATGCACTTCTGAGACACAGTTCTCTATACGAGGCAGCTAACTCATCAAAGGTTAGTTCACCATCACTAGAATCTTCATCAGAAACATATTTATCTGCCAATGCTTTAACATACTTGGCAGATTCCTCTTCAAGATCACTCTCAGAGTCCTCTTTAGACCAAGTAACATATAGATTCTTCTTCTGTTTCTTAAGATATGTAGGACATTCAACTCTAATGTGACCAAAACCTTCACATCCATGACACTATATTCCCTTCCCTTGAGTGGATTTTTCTTCAGCCCTTTTTCTTCCAAACTCATTTAACTTATGGATGTCAGATGAGATGTTCTTGACATTTGATCTTGGGTTCCTATCCATCTTTTTTATCACTTTGTTAAACTGTCTTCCAAGCAGAACTAAAGCATTAGATATTCCTTCATATGTATCTAGATCATAATCCTCCTCTTCATCTTCAGTATTGGTTATAAAAGCTATGCTTTTGTTCTTCTTTTCAGATCTTTCATTGATGCTTAATTCAAATGTCTGAAGGGATCTAACAAGTTCATCCACTATCATCTTGTCAATGTCTTGTGCTTCTTCTATTGCAGTCACTTTCATATCAAATCTCTTGGGGAGAGACCTAAGCATCTTTCTCACCAATTTGTCTTCAGGTATTTTTTTCTCCTAAAGCACTGGATGCATTAGAAATCTCAAGAATGTTCATTTGGAAGTCATTAATACTTTCATCATCCTTCATTCTCAGATTTTCAAATTTAGTGGCCAGCAACTGAAGTCTTGACATCTTAACTTTGGATGTGCCTTCATGGGTAAATTGAAGAATCTCCCAAGCATCCTTAGCTAATTCAAATGTGTTCACTAATCTGAAAATGTTCTTGTCAATTCCATTGAATATAAAATTCAAGGCTTTAGAATTTCCAAGTGCAATTTCATCCTCTTCTTTAGACCAATCTTCTTCTGGCTTTAACTCAGAAGTAGGTTCTCCATCTTCTCCCAATTTGACAGGGTGTTTCCATCCTTTTAAGACAACTTTCCAATCCCTACTGTATATAGATTTTAGAAAGGCCACCATACGTGGCTTCCAATAGTCATAATTACTTCCATCCAGAATGGGTGGTATGTTTACAAATCCTCCTTCCTTGTCCATAGTACCAGAAAGTATCTTCCCTAAATCTCACCCAGATACAGAGCATGATGCCTGCTCTTATACCAATTGAAATTCTGGTATCAGATATGTGATGTTAAAGGAGATATCACGACAAAAATATCTGAGGACAATATAAAATGCAACAATATAAAAGTAGTAAAAACACAAGGGATTGTTAACACAGTTCGGTGTACAACAACACCTACTATGGGGGCTACTAAGCCAGGGATATGTAAACTAAATAGTATCAATTCATATACCCTTAATAATCATCCAGTTTACGATCTAATCACTTAATCACTACTCGTGCTATACTTCTACCTAAGACACGCCTAGGTATAAGGCCCTCCTCAAATCCCTTTAATCACTAACAATGAAAAACAACATAATTATTAAGTTTGAAAAAATTCAATCATTCAATACTTAAAAGCTTATGAATGATCCATAATTTACAACTCAACTAACAAATTACAACTCAAGTATTGAAACAATACTAGAGTGTATTACAATTAAAAGATTCATACTTTTAAACACCAAGAATATATTTTTCTTCAATTGTTGTTTTTTACGAATAAGGTTGCAAGTCTTTATAAAGGTGCAGCA
The DNA here is from genome assembly GCA_948472305.1 of Vicia faba. Lineage (NCBI taxonomy): Eukaryota > Viridiplantae > Streptophyta > Magnoliopsida > Fabales > Fabaceae > Vicia > Vicia faba. The sequence continues at coordinate 1,263,384,032 of OX451739.1, forward strand.
GCTTCTTTATGGGCTTGGGCTGAAAAACAAATATTATAATATATTGAATCCCTTGAATATCTCCATTAAATTAGGCCAAGATATAATCCATAAAGATAAGACAGATCAAAGATATTCCTCCATATTTTTCACAAGTTATAAACCACAAAACCTGAATAAGGCGTGCTTAAAATCAAGAAACAGAAAAACTGAAAAACATGTTCAGATCAGAAGGAAAATGTTTAGACATCTGCTTTGACGTCATTCAAAACCAGTTGAGATTATTTACTTCAAATGTCAAGACATTAAGAAAAAAATTACCAACGCAGTGTTTTACCAAAATTGCTGCCAACAAAAACTTACATCATGAAATAAGGATACCATGGCACGCTGATAAGTTGCCCCGACATTATTTAAACCAAAAGGAATAACCTTGTAAAAGAAAGTGCCCCATTGTTTTATGAAGTTAGTTTTCTCCATGTCTTCATCTAATTATAACCCGAGAAACCGTCCATGAAGGACAATACCTTGTGCTGAGCAGTATTGTCAACCAAAACATCAATATGTGGCAGTGGGAAGTAATCTTTGGGGCTCGCCCTGTTCAGATCCATGTAGTCTATGCACATATGTACCTTGCCTTCTTTCTTTGGTACCAGTACCACATTCTCAACCCATTGAGGATATGATGTCACTGCTAAGAAACTTGCATTGAATTGTTTCATAACCTCAGCCTTGATCTTTTCAGACATCTCAGGACGCATGCGATGAACCTTCTGCTTAATTGGAGAACAACCCTATTTCATTGATAGACGATGAACCACAATATCAGTATTGAGCCCTGGCATGTCTTCGTATGACTAAGCAAAGATCTCAACATATTCATGCAACATCTGGATTAATCTGTTCTTGACACTGCTCTCTAAGTTGGCGCCAATCTTGACTTCTTTTCTGTCTGTCTCAGTACCCAAATTTACAACTTCGAATGGCTCTTCATGTGGTTGGATAGCCTTTTCTTTTGGTATTAAGAGTCTAGAAAGTTCTCCAGGTATTTCACAATCTTCCTCACCTTCGTCCTCGGCTTGGTAGATCGAATTTTTAAAGTCATAAGCGGCGATAGCATAATCGTTATCAACGAGATCTAGAATGGACGAGGATCTGCAATATAGTGTGTGGGTGTGTGTGAGAACACATAGCTATTTTGAAAATGCAATAAGTAAAAGAAAAATAGGGAGCACAAAATTTGAATGCAAACATCCAATGTTTTTATTAAATGAATAATGTTTATGAATTGTCAACCCTTAAAATGAACCATTGTGCCCCGGGTAAGACATAAGATTTAAAGTCATTGTTTATTACATAACCAAAATCTTTTAAAAGCAAATAAGATGGAAATGTATCTATTACTATTGGCTAAAAGAGATAGGGATAATGTATTTCTCTTTCCAATTGTCGAGTCTGTTGCCAGTGGCAGGGAATATCCAGCTGTCGAAGTTATAATCCTTGTCAGCATCCCCTATAGCGTTGACTCTATTATTGCTTATACGGAACAGAGGTCTTCCAGCCCGAGCGCGACGAATAGCCCTTTAATCCTCCACAGTAAAGCCCAAATTGAATTTTTCAGATTTATAATGGATATCAGGAAGGTGACCCCAAATAGTACAACCAGCTTCTTAGTAGCTTTGGCATCTTTCAAGGAAGCCATCTTGTGTGAAATCCTGGTGGTCTTTGGAATGGAAGAAACATCTTTAACAGTAGTAGGGTAAATCACTTCAAAAGCTTTATAGGGAGTCTCGATGAATTCCCCGTCCATCTCCACGTACCAGAATGAATTCAGGTGGCTGACCATGTACTCCTCTTCTCCACAGACAGTAACAACCTTTCCTTTTACCAGATACTTTAATTTTGGTGCAAGATGGAGGTCACAGCACCTGCCCCATGGATCCAGGGGCGTCCCAATAGACAAGAATAAGCTGGACGGATGTCCATTACATAGAAGGTGGACTCAAATATTTGTGAACCCACTTTGATTTGGAGGTCCACTTCTCCCTGCACCATTCTTTTTGACCCGTCAAAAGCTCAAACTATAATATTACCGGGTCTAAGCACGACCCCTTCATAATCTAGTCTGTCAAGAGTGCCTTTTGGTAAAACATTTAGCAAAGAACTAGTATCAATCAAAACATGAGCCAACGTAGTACCCTTGCATTCAATGGAGACATACATGGCCTTATTATGATTTCTCCCCTCCAGAGTCAGGTCAACATTGGAGAAGCCTAATCTATTATCAGTTGTTAAGCTATCCACATAACTTCCAAATTGGCCAGCCGAAGTTTCTTACCGCATGTGAGCAGTCTTCAAGAATTTCACTAAAGCCTATGCATGGGCTTCAGAACACAACAATAAAGATAACATGGAGATTTTGGACGGGGTCTGCCCTAGTTGTTCAATAACTTTATAGTTACTTTTGTGAATGATCTTCAAAACCTCTTCCAACTCTTCTCCATAGGTGTCCTCGACTGCGGTTTCTTTAGGTGCCTCCGTCTTGGCAGGCTCTATCATTGGCTCTTTACCCCGAGCCTTGGCAGCTAACTTGGTAACGACAATTCGAACAGGTGTAGAAACATTTTTCGAAGAGACTTCTGGGGAGAAAATCCTTCCGCTTTTAGTAACTTTGTTGGTCCCGCAATATTATCAATTTTGGGATCATCATCTTCAGCATATTCATCAGACAACTCTTGTTTAACTCCATGGTAGTAGACGTTGGATCCATAGTTCCACGAGATAGCTTTTTCCGAGGAATATGGGATGGGTCCAGGGGTTGTAATGATCAAGGGAACAACTTTTGGATTGACGGTCATCCTCACAAGAACTTTGGAAGTGATCTTGATATGAGTACTGGATACAACAGATAAATCTTGACACAAATTCTCAGTAGACAGAACTTTCTAGATCAAAATTATGTGTTCATCCATCAGGCGTTGAACGCCTTCCTTCAGTAACATGCAACCATTGGATTGGACTGCACAACAATAACATTCTTTAACACAACCTAGAAATAAATCGGCCTGTAACAGATTCTTTTTTATTGTTGAGAGAGGAGTAACCACATCACTTACAAGGGTAACATACATAACATCTTCAATAGCACTTATGCCTTTGTCATGCTTCAGCATAGGTGTAGTAATCACGTTCGGAGTCTCCAGAGGGTCGAACTCAATTTCCTTATTATCAATCATGTCCTGAATCCTTTTTTTAGGGCCCAACAGTTATTAGTGTCGTGCCCAAGACTGTTAGAATGATAGGCACACCTCGCATTCAGATTGTACTTAGGAGAGGATGTGTTAGGATTCTGAGGAGGATCCCGCGGTGAAATGATTTCAGCTTTTAACAAATGTTGCAATGCTTGAGATAAAGGCATGTCAATCTTGGTAAACTTCCTTAATGGAACGTCTGACCTTTATCGGTTTCCCTGTTGTTGTTGTTGAACAGAAACCAGATTAGAGATCAACACCACTCCCACATACTGATGACGATCATATTTACTATGGCCCTTCTAGCCATAAATAACATTGGCTTCTTTTTTACCACTAAATGGCTTCTCCACAACATTAGAAGACGTAGCCATCAGAATATTCCCGCTCTTAATACCACTTTCAACTCTTTCCCCAGTCAGAATCATCTCCGTAAAACCAGACGACGAGCTTTCAATTAACAGATTAAATAATGGGCCTGTCAGAGTGCCCATGAACATATCAACCAATTCCCGGCCAGACAAGGGAGGTTGCACCCTTCCAGCTAAATCCCTCCATTTGTGTGCATACTCCTTGAACCCTTCATTCGGGCCCATGGACATATTTTGCAGCTTCACACAAGTCGGTGCATGGTCAGCATTATATTGATACTGCTTATAGAAAGCAGCAGTCAAGTCTTCCCATGTATGGACGTTGGTTCCTTCCAGCTGATAGAACCATTCAAGTTAAGTGGCGGACAAACTTTCTTGAAAGAAATGGACCGATAACTTCATGTCGGTAGTATCAGGTTGAATCTTTCGAACATACGGTCTCATATGGAGTTTAGGGCAAGAGACACTATCATATTTAGAAAAGACAGGGACCTTGAACTTGTGAGGGATGACTACCCCCGGGATCAGACCTAGTTCTCCAAAATCTAATCCAGGCACTTTCTAGATTTCCATAGCTTTGAGATGGTCTTCCAACTGCTTGTACGTGTCATCTGCAGGAGGGTACTGCTCGTCGGAGTATTCTTCATATTCATAACCATGATTATTTCTACCTTCCGGCTTGATGCTTATACAATCCTATTCTTGGTTGTCGTCTTCCTCAGAGGAAATATCATCCACTTGAATTGGTTGAGCAAGACCTTTGAATCTTCTCCCCATATTGAGGATAACACCTGGCTTTTTAGTCTTTTTTTTCTTAGCAACGAGCGCCATCAGATCTTTTTGTCCCTGTGCCAGATTCAGAAGAGTCTCCTGAAATTGTGCATGTTGGGCTTGGAGGTCCTTAACAGCTTGTTCAAGGGCCATCTTATACTGAAATAAACAGTAAGTAGATGAGAAAACATGTATGGAAAACCTGTTATGTAATGATGCATGATATATAAATGCAATGTTTTCAAGGACCTTAGGAGATTTAAATTTGCTAAATAAGAGAGAACAAAAACAAAATTTTTATTAGTAAGTCCAAAATTATAATTGCCTCTTAGGCTTACAATTAAAACAAGAGGGTCTCAAAGAGACTACAATATGAACTCCCAAAACCTAAGACTCAGATCTCCCATGGGCGCTTCCTCTTTGTGTTAATGTATGCAATAAGACTCTGCTCCTCGTGAAGTTGCTTTGTGAGCTCCAACACTTTCTTTTCACTTGCATAGAATTGAGTCTCAAAGGTGTCTCGTTCTTCCTTGAGTTGAATCTAAGACTTCTGTAATTCTTCAAGGTCAGTGGGCATGTCTGGATGAAGGATGGTGTGAGAAACGTCTCCTTCGACAACAGGCTCTATGATCAACGGTAGGACATCTGGATATGGCATCATGAGGTTTTTAGCGTGAGCTCATAGCCATTTGAGATAGGGCTCCAGAGGGATGGAGTTCTTCTTCCATAGAGCCTTACTATCAATCTTTCTTACCATGCCCCAAACATGTATAAACCTTTGACGATAACCTTGAGGATCATTTTCGTAATCAAACATAATACCTTGGATAAGTGTGTCATGAGGATCATCTCTTCGAGCATAACCATATTAACGTAGAGCCATAGAAGGGTTGTAAGTAATACCTCCCCTAATTCCAAGGAGTGGAATATTAGGGAATTCCCCACAGCGGTCAATAATAGTGACATCTACCTGAGATTAAGAACACCAATGGATATTTATATGAGTGAGTGACATCAACCTTTGAAACCACCTCAAACCTTGTTCGTTCTTCATCACTGGTCGGGGCAGGTGCAAAATAAACCACTTGGATAATAGAGGTATGTAACACATAAGAGTTCCTCGCTTCTTCATAGTAGGAGTATGGAGGGAATGCAGGATATCTCCGAGAAAAGTAGGTACCAGATTATGAGTGAGGAATATCTTGATGGCACTCATACGTATGAATTGGTCTGGATTATGGAAAAGTACCAATCCATAAATCAGCAAAGCCAGCATATCCTCAAAAGCACGAAAATTCCTGGCATCTAGAAATCCCTGAGCCTTTTCTATCAAAAATTTAGAAGAGAAACCCTTGACTTTGTTCCTTGTTTCCAATTAGATACAATGTCTGATCGTTTCAGATGTAAATCTACTACAAAGTCTTCAGGTTTTGGAGCTTGCTCTAGATTGGTGAAGGGTATCTGATCAAGAATAGGCACTTCAAGTAACCTAGAGAATTCTTCCGTTATTGGAACCAACTGATAATCCGGGAAGGTAAAACAGTGATGCTTCAGATCAAAGAATTGGAAAAGAATGCTCATCATGTCTTCCTGAAAACCAGTAGTAACCAGACCGAGTAAATGACCATGCCTCTTGGTGAATTGAGAATTGTCAGGAACTTTTGAGACCAACTCCTTAAACTGAGAAGGTATCCCCATGAAGTTGATTCAGATGGTATTCCGATGACTGGAAGCCATGACCCTACAACACAGAACAAAGATAAATCCCCTAGATCTTTGAAATGGTTAGTCATGATGTGATGATGTTATGATGTTATGATGTCATGGTAACATGTTCAAAATAGATAATCAAACACAAGAAAAACACTCAAAGGCCTTAGGTTTAAGGCTTGCATGGGATTTGTAGGTAAGTACCCTCTTGAAGTTTAGTTGGCTCAACGTGTCCTAGAGAAGTAATCTTGTTCTAGGGATCTCAATATCACTCATCTTTCCCATAAGTTTCGTCTAGCATGGCAACTGACTTGCCACCTAACAAAACTCGGGAGTCGAATCTCAATGAGTGTAATATCGAGTATCAATCAACTTCAGACTACACCAAAGCCGGCTATCTCACTACCTTCTAATGGCTAAGTTGGGTCAATTAAGGTTCTAAGGCTAGTTAGTGCTTATGACACCATGCGGAAGCCTAGTATGCTCCCCGACTGACTCGAGGGATACCAGTACAAACCAATGTGTCGCACTAACATAGCCATCATGTCAACCATAGCAGTATACGCCGTATAGTTTCCATGATCTATTGCTACTTACCTAAAATGTTCCCCAGATCCGGGTATAGGATCTCTGCAAGAAATAAAACCCAAGCACCCTTTAAAGATAAATCAGACAAATCAAATAAAGAAAGAATTAAAAGTGATATAACTCTAAAGGTAACCCCACTTTTAGTTCTCCCCAGTAGAGTCACCCATTCTATAATATGGTGGGAGAACCGACTTGTTTTTGCATTTTATCACAAATATTGCGGATAGCAAGAGTTGCCACCGACTTTTCTTTTATCCAATAAGGAAAGGGTGAAAAGAACAAGAAAAACCTTCGAGAATTTGCTGAGTTCAGGGGGTAGGTTATGAAAAGGGAAGGTGTTAGCACCCTTTCATCCATATTTATCTACGCGCTCTTAATCGATAGCTCAATTTGTTTGAAAAATTCTTTTGTGTGTATGTTTGAAAATATTTTGAAAATGCCTAAGTGCGGGAAACTTTGTAATGATTCTCATATCAGTTGAGAATGCGTACAAAGTGTTTGTTTTGAAAATATTTCAAAGAAAAATGTATGTAACAATATGTTTTTAGTGAGCAAGCGATTATGAGCTATCTACCTACTCAAAAATCTTTTGCGTTATTTTCCTCCTCCTTATATAGTGCTACCCTACCATTAGTTAGTAGGAAGCCCAATCATTGGATGTGAAGGGACATGCATGGGTCATCGTACAGTCATGAAGGAAACTTGTAAGACACTTTAGCAATTTTATTGTAAGGGTCTAAGATCGTTTACCGAAGGCAACAACGAAGGGTCATCGAGGGACTACGATCTTTTAACTGAGGGTCTTTGCTAAAGCGTCCCACGTTCGAAGGATATGACTATTTTTCCGAAGGCAACAAGTGGAGGTTATCCTAGAGGTGCAGGTGTGAAAAGTGCATTCAATTCAGATATATTATCTTGATTAGGGTTATCTGACGGTTGATTTTAGATCTTATCATACAAACCTAATTACTATACTATTATATATACATACATGCATAATTATAGGTGCAGAAAGTAAAATGCGGGAAGATAAAAACCTAGGCTATTACAATGCTTCGGGGATGAGGGTTACAAACAATAAAAAATGGGGGAAAATAGTAAACCATAATTAACTATTACAATTTTTAGCAGTTACATAATAATAAAATTTCTAATGCGGAAAAAATAACAGAAGCGCACGAAGGTTGTAAGAAACGAAGATATTAATTAATGGAAGCGTAATTGACGATTTATCCTAATGATTAATTGATTTTTTTTGTTTATTTTTGAGAAAAAAAAAAAGAATTAAAACCTAAGTTATTTTTAATTGAAGAAAAGTTTAATTAAATTAATTAATTTGATTAATTTATTTACAAAAAAAAATAATTTAATTTAAAATAATAAAAAAAAGTTAAGTTAATTTAAACCTAAATCTAGGTTAGTTTTAATTAATCAATTAGAAAAAATTAATTAGGTTTTTTTAAAAAAAGAATTTGTAAAAGAAAAAAAAAAACTAAATGGGCCTGCAAAAGTAACTAAGGGGGTGCAAGGATCTGAAATTCTCTAAGCCCAATAACACAAGCCCAAGCACTAGAAAAGGGCCCTTAGAATTATGTGTGGCTCTCCAGTAAGGTCTATCATGAGTGCGCATATTTGGGACGCTTGATCTGGATCTGTTAAGGTTTGATGGTGTTGATGATGATGGTGCACCATTGCATGTTGGACTACTTGTATTGGATCTACGGAAGTCACAAAACAATGAAAAAAAATATCCCACTCCTGGATCAAACTCAGGATCAGGCATATGTAAGTCTTAAGAGCAAACGTGCAACCACTGGGGTGGCCATACATCTGTTACCTTTAACCAAACAAAACAAATATAATACAAAATGAGTGCTAATGCCAGGCAAACAAAGACACGCGTGTTTGAGTGGGTCCATGTGGTTTAAATGGACCAACCATAATGCTCCACTATGCCACAGAATCGATCAAAGTTTTCAAACCACCACCCATGGTGGTTTCCACTGTCTTCTCTGATGAGGAGATTTTTTAAACCTGTAAAATAACAAAATTAAAGCGAGCAAAGTATACTATTCCCCTTAAAATTCCTCCTGAATTCGAATATGGGATTCATTTAGGATAAAAGTCCTTGTATCATAAAACTCGAGGCTTAAAAAGCTCTGTGCCCTAACTATGGTATGATGTTATTTCTTCATTAATACTCGCATGTAAAATGTTAGAATAATTCAAAAATGTATGTGAATTAAGCTAATATGTTCATAATGATTTAAACCATGATAAGCCTTGAGAATCAAAACTTACCAACTTACCAATTGGAGTTTATGCAAGGGAGAATTCTTGGATTGATTCACGATGGGTGATGATTGATATTCACTCCTGGAAACTTCAGGAAGATGATGGAAGGCTTAAATCGGCTTGAGAACAACTGAGTAATAGGGTTGATATTAGCCCTAATCTTTGAAATTTTGGAGAATTTTTAGAGGTCTCATCAGTCAGTCTTTTTTATGTCCTTTTGATTTTGTTCTCTTATGTTTATATAGAGAAATTAAATGGAGCAACAAATAAGGGAAGGATCTTGTAACCAAGGCCATGCTAGGCAAAAATCAAACATGTTAAAAAAACATCCATATTGATATATTTCTTGCCTTCTCCATCTCACACGGTTTTGGAATGATTGTAACAGGTTGGCATGAGTTGTCCTAGGCCCTTAGATGATTGAAACAAAAAGCCCAAGCCCTTATACCATGGTTTCATATTTTATTTGACTTTATTTGCATTTAAATGAATAAAAATTCAAATAAAAGAAATAAAAATCATAAAAAATATGTGAATGAATTTAGAGGTCCTCTAACACCTCATGAACATATTTGAACATCAAAAGTTAGGCCCACCAGTTCAAAATTTCAAGTTTGCTCACTTTGCACTTTATGCATTTCTTAAATATTTCCCAACTTTCATTAGTCATAACTTTCTCAATTTTAATTGTTTGAAGGTGATCTTGGACTTATTGGAAAGCTAAAGATGTCCTCTTCATTTTCTATTTTTATAGTTTTTGCATTTGGAGACTCTACCTTGATGTAAGTTCTCTTGACAAAAAGTGTCTTTTTGTTGACTTTTGAAATGACCTGTAATGTATTGGCTCATATCTCTCAAATGAAGCACTTTTGGGACTTGAGTATAAATAAAAAGTTGTATAGAATTGAATTTCCTTAAAATGTATTTGGTTCGGGAAAATTTGATGAAGCATGTGAAAGTTATGCTTGGTCAAAGTTTAGTTGATTTCTCCTAAGGAAACCCTAATTTAGCAATTTACCTTTGATGATTTGAGGGCTTTCCTTGAGGAACCATGATCAACCCTGTATCAAATGATGAATATAATCTCAAAATGTTGATGTTAACCAAAAATATTGAATTTTAACTGTATGTTGACCATAATTGACTTTTTACCCAATATAGTTGACTTTAAATCATTTGAGCTATTGACTGAGCAAACTTGTGATGCAAGGCTTGAAACTTGACATGAGCATTTTTGAGGACCTATGATGAACCATGAAAACCATTTGAGACCTTTTCAACCTATTCTTTCTTGTGCAAGATGAAACCCTAGTTGTGGACCCATTGCTTAGGAGGAAGTTTGTCTGATCAACTCTTGAGAATCCTTGAGCATTTGAGAACCCTAAAAGAATGTCTTGAAGAAACTGGGAGGGAATATTTTAGGGTACAAAAAGTAGAAAGACACTCCATAAGGCTCTGAAGTGTAAGCTTTGATGTTTTTCAAATGAGTCAAAAGATCTGAAGATAGAAGTTACTACTTAAGTCCAGATGTTGAAGACTCGTGTTTTTGAAGACAACAGGTTCTAAATAAACAATCAGAAGATCTGAAGATAGAAGTTTATACTCAAGTCCATATGCTAAAGACTCAAGTTTCTAAAGATATAAGGTTCTAAAGATAAGGGTTCTAAAGACCAAGTGTTGAAGAATCTAAAGACAGAAGTTCTAAAGATTCTAAAGACTTGAAGTTCTAAAGACCCAAGGTTCTAAGAAAGGTTCTCACATCCAAGTTCTAAAGACTTTGAAGACGCAGTTCTGAAGACTCTGAAGACGCAATTTTGAAGACTCTGAAGATGCAGTTCTGAAGACTCTGCAGACTTGAAGTTCTGATGAACTTGCGTTATGTTCTCTCTTCTAAACTCATACTCACATAAGCCTCTGAAGTGCATAAGGAAATAAGATAACGTTAACATGGTACAAATAGTACATGGTACAATAAATGTTTCATTCCACTACCATGAAAGGACGGATGTGTCGCATGAACTTGTCCCCCATATTATTGTTCAAGATGCCAAATGTTTCTGGAAATCCCAAGAGTAGCCCTCAACAGATATATTATTTTATTGGCTATATAATGGCTTGAAGACTAGGAGAGAAAGAGACCAATCAATGAAATATTCACGCGCAAACCCTGATCATAACTTTCATATTCTTTAGCCATTTTTCTTAAAATAGTTTACATATTCAGCTTGTGTAGAAGCAATATTCTTATAAATAAAACTTGTATTCAAACAGTTGTTTGATTTTCCTTAAGGGACTGGGTAGGTATGTAACCTTAAGAAGTCTAGGACTTGCAAGTAATAGAGGTTGTTAGTCACTTGCGGGTAGCTTGTGCATTGTAATAATCAGGTGATTATTGTTTAATATTCCTTAAGGGACCAGGTAGGTATGTATCCTTAAGAAGTCTAGGACTTGCGAGTCTTAGAGGTTGTTAGTCACTTGCGGGTAGCTTGTGCAAATTGTAATCAGTTTAGTTATAGTGAATTAAGTCCTCGATTGAGTGAGGCAAAATCACCTTGGCGGGTGGAGTAGACTAACTTGATAATTTTCAAGTGAACTAGTATAAACATACATTGTTATTTACTTCCTGTTCTTACTTATTGTTATTATCAAGAGTGAACGAAAAAGGATTTTAACTTAAAGGGAATATTTTTAAAGAATTTTTTTTTGTTTTAAAAACCCAATTCAACCCCCCCCCCCCCCCCCCCCCCCCCCTTTCTTGTGTTTTTCACACCTTCAAAGATACTATCCATTTTTGACATAAGGAAGAACTTATAGTGGTTTAGAATGTCCACATTGGATTTCTTTCATAATCCCATGATCAAACCTAGAAATGCAAGGGAATATTTTTATTGAGAACCAATTATTTCCCATATCTTGTTTGACATTACCCTAGATATGTCAGCTTGCTTTCCTTTTAAGATGTACCATATAAGTTGTTTAGTGTATAATGAGGTGGAGGAGATATGATAGTGTGATACGGTGGGAGAACTGACTTGAGGTTTTGCGTTTGTTTTCGCAAATGTTTCAGTTTAGCAAGAGTCGCCACCGAATTTTTGTTTTATCCTAAGGAAAGGTTAAAAAGCACAGCAAAAACCTTTGAGATGTTTTCTTGGGTTTGGGGAGTAGATTATAGAAAGGGAAGGTATTAGCACCCTTTCTATCCATGGTTATCCATGGGCTCTTAGTTACTTGCTTAGATCACTTGCCTTGCATTTTTAATTGTTTGAAATGGTGCTTTCAATTGTTTGAAATGGTGCTTTGTGTGTGTTTTTGAAAGATATTTTGAAAAGAGGCCATGGTGGTGGCAACCTTTGTAATGATCCATGTTTGAATGTATACAAAGGTGTATTTGACTTTTGAAAAGTTTTCAATGTTTTGAAAGTTGTTTTGAAAGTTTTTTTGAAAGTTGTGATGTGTGTTTTTGAAAATAGGCAAGGTTTTGTTTTGCAAGTTTGATCAAGTAACCAAGAGCTATCTACCCTAAATTTCTCAAAGATCTTTCCTATGTTTTAACCCTTTTAACAGTATTGTTCCACCATTGTATTTGGTGGACAATCTTGTGTTAGGATGTTAACGGGATGGGCGCGGGTCATCGTTTAGACCATGAATGCAATGGCGCCAAGTGTCTTTGGCAAATTTTCCTTTAAGGGACTTGATCATTTTTAGGCAACTTGAGAAAGCGTCATCGAGGGACTATGATCATTTGATTTGTTTTTGTTTGGCCAAAGACACTCAACATGCAAGCATGGCCCATTATTGAAGGCAACAAGTGGAGTAACCCTAAGGGTGCGAGTGTGATTGGTGTTGTCCATTTTCATGCTTGTTTATCTTTGAATTAGGTCAAGCTATTCGTTATTTGATTTTTGCATACAAACCCTAGGTCTATCATGGCATAATTAGAAAGCTTTAAAATGCGGAATTTAAAGTCCTAAATTATTACAACATAATTATGGGGATGGGGGTACAAATGTTCAAATGGGGGATATTTAGCAAGAAATTTAACCTAGAACTATTACATCCAAATTGAATATACAAGTTATTTAATTGTACAATAATTAAATAAATAAATATGCAAAATGTATTATGCACAAAATGTTTTTTATGTATGTAAAAGTATTTTTCATATGAGATATAAACAAAAATAAAAAAAGTCAATTTTTTTGAATATTTTCATGGTTTAGGGCAAAACCATAGTTTTCTAAATATCTAGCATTTATTAATTATATTATATACAATATTTATTAATTATATACCAAAAATAAAAAAAGAAGTATATTGTGAAAAAAAAGTTTTTTTTTATGTCATACATTAATAAAAATAAAATGTATTGTTTTCATACTTTATCCTAAATATTAATAAATGTACAAGTATTTATACTATATATTAAATATACTAAATATATATATAAAAAATGAAACATTATTTATTTATAAAAAAAAAGTATATTTTTTAGGAAATGTTTTCAAAAATGCAAATAAAAAATAATAACTAAAAATATATTTTTGTATTATTGTTTTGATGTTTTAAATAAAAATTATTATATTTATTTACATATATAAGTTTAATAAAGCAAATAAATTCCAAATAAATGCAAAAATGGGTGAAAAAATATTTTTTGTATTTTTTATATTTGAGCAAAAAATAATAAGTCAGAAGAAAAAATAAAAAGTCAAAAATAATTTAAAAAAAACACACAATGGGCCAGGGGGGTGCAAAATGAAAAAAGTGGTGTAAACAGAAAAAATAACTCAGGCCCAGCCCAAGGGGCTTGTCTTCAACCTCCAGCCATTTTTGTCAAAAACGCGCGCCCTCCATGCTTGATTCAAACTTCCTGATTCTTTGATTTTTAGCCAAAACTCACAACATGAACAATATAGAGCATTAAATCACGAGTTCATACATATAAAAAAGTTGTTCTAACTCTCAGAAATGAGAGAGAATTTCTTCTCCTCCAATTCCTAACATAAGTTTTTTTCAATGTTCAGGTTCAAAATTCTCTCAGCACACACAATATAAATGAAAAGTAAGTATATGGGTAGCTTCAGGGCCATGAGTAGAACATACTTTCTTCACAAACTTAAGCCTAAATATGCTTGGATAGAGAGATAGAAGTTCAAACTTTTACCTGTTCAGCTTGAGTTGTGTACAACAATGGAGGTGTCTTCAATGGAGTTTAAGGACTTGTACAGCTTGCCTAAGGTCCAAGGATGCTCCTCCAACCTTTAGCGTGCTTTGAAACTAACTGAATCGAGCTATGGAAGTCAACCTGCACATGTGAAAAGTGAAAATGGCAACCTTGGCTATGGATGTTACAGTTCAAGTTCAATGCTTGGAATAGCTTCAATGGATGGTAGGGAGTGTGTTTGAACAAGCTTTGGCCAAAATGCACGAGTGGAAGTGTTTGTGGAAGTCAAGTTGCAGAAGGGACTATGTTTTTGCAGCAAGAAGGTGTTTCTGTGAATGAGGAGGTTTGAGGGATGGTTTGGTCGTGTTTCAAACTTGGTTTGATGTCTGGAAAGTGTTCATGAAGTTTGTTTTTGCTTGTGCTTGCAGGAAGTGAATGTGGTATATCTTTTGCAATGTTTCTTCTTATCTAAGCAAAGTTTGTCAAGTTGGATTATAGGCTATATACAATCCCCTCAAGCATGCTGCAAACTTGTTTCTTGATCAGTTGGATTTGTCCATAAACTTGTTCCCAAAAGATATGGCTTGTACCTCTTTGATTTGTGAATTTGACATAAAGCACTTCTTTATCAAAATGGCAAATGTGCTTTTTCCATATATGGATTAATTTTGCATGTAATGGCTAAACACATAAAATAAGGCTTGAACACAAAGGATATGCATTAAATTATTGAGTAAGAATGGGATTAGGCCTGTAATCTAGCTTGAACCATGCTGAGTTTGAAAATGCAAAGTGTATGAACATGCCTTGGTCAAGAACAAAAGTGGATTTTGCCCAACTTTGCAAATTCGATTCTCCCTAACCACATGGGTGTTTGAGAAGTTCTTGGACAATTTGGAAAGCTTGGAATGTGTACTACAATCCATCTTTGTAATGCAAGTTGAAATTCCAAGTGGAAGCATGTGAAAAGTGGCCATGAAGTTGGGCAAAAATCCTGCCTAAAATAGGTCAAAAATTTTCTAAGTTAAGAATGTTTTGCACCCTTGTTCCAAAAATCATAACTTGCGCTACAAGCTTCTTTTGAGGAAACTTTGTGAATCAAAGTTGTAGATTTTGCAATGGACTACAACTTTCATGTTTTGAGTTTTGTTTGAATCCATTTGCATCTTGTGAAAAAATGGGACAAAGTTAGGAAAAAATTAGGAAATTTTATAACTTAGAAAATTTCTAAGTTATGAAATTTCTTCATTTTAAACCCTAATTTGCAATTTTGGGTTTCTTGATGAACAAGTTTCATAATTTAACATGTCTTGATGAAAAATGAATCTTGGCACTTGATTTTGACCAAAAAGTCAAAGTTTGACTTTTCAGTATACAGTCAAATTTTGATCAGTTGACTGGAAAATTCATCTGTCAATCCTGTGCATTTGGGATCTTTTGAACTTGTTGAATGTGTCAAGACAATGCCATTGAGTCCTTGAGTCCATATGTGAGCTTTATTTGCCATTGGTTAGGTCAAACAGTCAAAAATTACCTTTGTGCAGTCAAAACCCTAAAAATGACCATTTTGCCCTTTTGGTGATCTGATCAAATTTCTTATGGAATTGTGATCCAAACTTGACCAAATGGTTCATATGAGTTCAATATGTTGATGTGGGTCAAATTTCATGAGGTTTGACTGTCAATTGGCCACAGTTGACTTTTTCCCTAATACAGCTGATTTCTAGGTCAACTGTCCAATTGACTGGGCAAAGATTGGAATCAAGGCTTGAAACTTGGTATGGATAAACTTGTGAGTCCAACATGAAGCATGAAAGTCAATTTGGGAATTTTAGGTCAAAACATCTTTGTGTAAATTCAAACCCTAATTTGGGTCAACAGTGCAAGGAGGAGTCTTGAGCAGAGCAAACCCTAACTTGATCTTGAACTCCAAGGGTCTTGTGGTGAGAAAATATTGATGAAATGGGAGGGAAAATTTTGGGGTACAACAGTTGCCCCTGTTTAATCTTCTTGCACCTTAAGAGTTAGATTGGCAAGTTTGCCTTTCGCATCTCGAAGGTAAAAGGAGATTGGACACTAGAGTGCCCTTAAATTTACACTCGTCCAAACAATGTTTGCGGGAATGGGCTTATAGATGCCATTTGGAGATGGGCTTAAAGATGCCATCTGAAATGTTTGTTGAACTGCAATGTGATTGGTCAGAAGAATGAGGATCAAAATGGTATCCGCATCTGGATTGCCTTTGAGCTGTATCTGGAGACTGAGTTTGTATAAGCAGAAGAATAGCCTCCGTGTCTGGGGCGTATTCGAGCTGTAACTGTGTTTGAAAGTAGAATGAATATCAGAATGACTGTCGTGTCTGGAGTGTATCTGTATTGTATCCAGTTAACAGAGAAATATCTGTATGGGGCAACTGCGTGCTGGGGACAAATTCTGAATGAGTGACAGAATGGCAACCGTGTTTGGAGCGTATCTGGACTGTATCTGAAGTTGAGATTTGTATGAGTAGCAGAATGACTTCCGTTCCTGGAGTGTATCTGGAACTGTACCTGGGATTTGAGATCCGTATGAGTAATAGAATGACTTCCGTGTTTGAAGTGTATCTGAAACTGTAACTGGGATCTAAATAAATGACAGAATGACTTCCGCGGCGAACGCACTGGGAGGAATCAAACTGTTGTTGTAAGGGTCAGAATGGTATCCGTGCTTGGAATGAATTGAACCTTGAGGTGGATAAGTGAATCTGAATGAGAGATAGAATGGCTGCCGTGTCTGGAGCGTATCTAGTCTGTATCTGATTGTTGTAGTCTGAATGAATAGTAGAATGACCGTCGTGTCTGGGGTGTATCTGTATTGTATTTGACTTGAGATTCTGAATGAATAATAGAATGACCGCCGTGTCTGGGGTGTATCCATACTGTATCTGACTCGAGATTCTGAATGAGTAATAGAATGACCGCCGTGTATGGGGTGTATCCATACTGTATCTGAATAATTGTTAATGATGGCCTTTTAATCCTATCCTGACAAGGATGAAATGTTAGCCAAAACACAAAGTTATGTTGCATGATATGTATGATGCAATATATATGTTATATCAATGTTTATGATATGAATGTAAATGAATGCGCATGTAAGCTGAAGAGCTGTCTTGCTGAGGATAGATGAGTCTTGGATGTCTGGAGATAAAAGAATCTTGACTACTGCCAGGGGAAGTGAATTCTGGACTGTTGTAGGGGATTGCGAGAATCTTTAATTGCTGAAGATGAGATATCCTTGTTGACTACTGCTGGAGAATCAGGAACTTGGGTTTGTATGCCAATCTACTGGGGAATTCTTGTCCTGAGGAGATCTTCACTGGGGAATATCTGAATATCCTGTGAGGAACTGAGAATGAGAGTCTTCAATCTGCTTGGGGAAGGCAAGATCTTCAATTGTTGAGGGATCTTAGGACCACTGTTGGTGATTGAAATTCCCTGGTGACTGGTAGGGCAAGAGAATTCTGATGATCTCTACTGGGGAGTCCAGAACCTGGTAGACTTATGCTGGAGGAGTGAGACTGAGAATCTTCAATCTGGTGAGAAGCATCTCTGTGGGGAGAAAGTTCACTAGTCTGGTTCCGCTGGGGATTGATAGTTGGAAGTGTTAGCTCCGTTGGAGATTGATAGTTGGACTTCAATTGGCGATAGTGTTTTTAGATTTTAAGGCTCCACTGGGGATTCTGAAACTTAACTTTGTGGGGAATTTGAGTTTCGGAGGACTCTCTAGCTGGGGAAGCCAGTTTTTGAGAAAGCTTCTGCTCTGCTGAGGATCCTGAAGTTTAACTCTGTTTGGGGAATTAAGCCGAGAGGGCATCGAGATATCTACTTGTACCTTCAACCTATCAGTAATCATCTTTTCCTGGTTTGTAAGGAAAATGATTATGTTCAAATGCATATTCCTATTTACCAAAACATTGGACGTTTCTCAAATAAAACATAAGTGCAAAAGAGAAAAAGGAAGACAAAGCAAATTTCTGTATTTGGAAAAGTATTTGTATTAACTTTTTATGAGTATCTTTGTACAAAGGAGACAGACACCCTAGTAAGAGGATGTTGTCGTAAAGAATTGAAAAATTTTATACAAAAGAAAGATGGCTATGTGCAACAATTCTATGGGATCCCATTCTGTTATAGCCTTCACAACTCTGAATATCTTGTCCATTCAAATGCTTCGTTTGCTGATGACTGGATTGATCAGAAGCTTGGAATCGGTTGATGAATAGATTGTTCTTTAAAGTGATCCGACGAGACATAGTCTTACGCTTTAATTCCCTAACTTTTGCCTGGATCGCCCTTTCGGGTTTTCAATCCACCGGGAAACCCCTTTTTGCCCAAGCCGCCCTTTCGGGTTTTCGACTTGCCGGGTGTACATATTTTTTTGTTTTATCCCTAATTTTTTCCTGAACCGCCCTTTCGGGTTTTCGGTTCACCGGGATGCCCATTTTTGTCCAAGCCGCCCTTTCGGGTTTTCGACTTGTCGGGTTGTTTTATGCGTAGTATTTTTTGACTATGTATGCGTTCGCAGGGTGAGGCAAATCGTCGCCATCCATGGTGGTCAGAATCATTGCACCACCAGAAAATATGCTCTTGATCACAAATGGTCCTTCGTAAGTAGGAGTCCATTTTCCCCTGGGATCACTTTGCGGCAAGATAATCCTCTTGATTACGAGATCTCCGACTTGATACACTTGACGTCTGAATTTCTTGTTGAAAGCCTTGATCATCCGTTTTTAATACGCTTGACCATGGCAAACAGCAGCGATCCGCTTCTCGTTGATCAAATTGAGTTGATCAAGTCGGGTCTGAATCCAATCGTCTTCATTCAAACCAGAGTCCTTCATAATCCTTAAAGAAGGAATCTGAACTTCCATGGGCAGGACAACTTCCATGCCATATACCAAAGAAAATGGAGTTGCCCCGGTTGAAGTACGTGCCGTGGTACGGTATCCATGCAGAGCAAACGGTAACATCTCATGCCAGTCCTTGTAAGTGACTGTCATTTTCTGAATGATCTTCTTGATGTTTTTGTTCGCAGCTTCAACAACACCGTTCATCTTCGGCCGATAGGGAGATGAATTGTGATGATAAATCTTGAACTGTTCGCATAGAGCGGTGATCATAGTATTATTCAGATTTGTACCATTGTCCGTGATGATCCTGTCGGGAACACCGTACCAGCATATGAGGTTTTGCTTGATGAAGCGGGCAACCACATTTTTTGTAACAGAGGCGAAGGAAGCTGCTTCGACCCATTTGGTAAAGTAGTCAATGGCGACCAGGATGAAGCGATGTCCATTGGACGTTGTGAGTTTGATCTCTCCAATCATGTCAATGCCCCACATTGCGAATGGCCAAGGAGCTGTCAGAACATTGAGAGGAACAGGAGGAATATGAATCTTGTCAGCGTAGACCTGACATTTATGGCAAGTACGGGAGTGCTGATGGAAATCCGCTTCCATGGTAGACTAGTAATAGCCTGCCCTTAGAATCTTTTTAGCCATCATATGCCCGCTCAAGTGAGTGCCAAATGTACCGTTGTGTATCTCGGTCATGATTAACTCTGCTTCAGCTTTGTCTACACACTGGAGTAAAACACAATCATGGCTGCGTTTATAGAGGATGCCATTGCTCAGGAAGAACTTGGCAGCAAATTTCCTTAGGAACTTTTTGTCATTTACAGAAGCTCCTTCGGGATATTCTCTAGTCTGGAGATACCTTTTGATTTCGTGAAACCAAGGTTGTTCCACTACATCTTCGGTATTAATCTCATGACAATGCGCAGGTTCATCCATTCGCTCGATGGTGATTTGGAGGGCCTCGTTATCCCAGTTGAGTTTAAACATGGAAGACATTGTGGCAAGAGCATCTGCAAGCTGGTTCTCTTCTCGCGGGAAATGCTCGAAGGTGATTTGCTCGAAATGAGGCAACAATGTTAGGACATGTTCTTTGTATGGGATAAGATTAGGATGTTTGGTATCCCACTCTCCTTTGATTTCACTGATAACCAAAGCCGAGTCCCTAAATACGATCAAAGATTTGATCCGCAGGTCAATAGCAGCCTTGAGACCAAAAATGCAGGCTTCATATTCAGCCATGTTGTTGGTACAGCTGAAGCAAAGTCGGGCCATGAAAGGCGTGTGACAACCTTCCGGGGAAATGAGTACCGCACCGATACCGTTTCCAAGTGCATTTGAAGCACCATCAAAGTACAGGGTCCATCGGGATCCTTTTTTAGGTGCGTCATACAGTCCGTTATCTTTAATGTTGTCCAAATTCATGATGTCCTCGTCCGGGAAGTCGAATCTCATGTACTGATAATCTTCGATAGCCTGATGAGCTAGATGGTCAGCTAGTACACTCCCCTTTATAGCTTTTTGGGTAGTGTACTGGATGTCATACTCAGTTAGGATCATTTCCCATCTAGCTATTCTTCCAGATAAAGCTGGCTTCTCGAAGATATACTTGATAGGATCCATTTTGGAAATCAACAAAGTGGTATGAGTCAGCATATACTGCCTTAGTCGGCGAGCAGCCCATACCAAAGCGTAGCAAGTTTTCTCGAGCAGTGAGTAGCGAGTCTCACAGTCGGTAAACTTTTTGCTAAGGTAATAAATAGCATGCTCTTTTCGACCAGACTCGTCATGCTGGCCCAAAACACACCCCATTAAATTATCCAAGACGGTCAGATACATGATCAATGGTCTTCCTTCGACGGGTGGCATCAGAATAGGAGGTTCTAGCAAATACTCCTTGATCTTATCAAAAGAAGCTTGGCAATCGTCGTTCCATTCGACTACCTGATCTTTCTTCAATAGTTTGAAAATTGGCTCACAGGTAGACGTCAGATGAGAGATGAATCTGGCAATATAGTTCAAGCGCCCCAAGAATCCTCTAACCTCCTTTTCAGTACGGGGGGCAGGCATCTCTTGTATTGCTTTCACTTTTGCTGGATCGACCTCAATACCTTTGTTGCTGACAATAAATCCTAGAAGTTTACCAGACCTAACTCCAAAAGTACACTTACTTGGATTCAGCCTGAGTTTGTACTCTTTCAACCTGGCAAACAGCTTTTGCAGGTGTTCAAGGTGTTCCTCCTCTGTTTATGATCGAGCTATCATGTCGTCTACGTAAACTTCGATCTCATGATGTATCATATCATGAAACAAAGCTACCATGGCGCGTTGATAAGTTGCCCCTGCGTTCTTCAGTCTGAACGACATCACTTTGTAGCAGAAGGTACCCCATTGTGTAACAAAAGTTGTCTTCTCCATGTCCTCGGGGGCCATTTTGATCTGGTTGTAGCCCGAGAATCCATCCATGAAGGAAAACACTTTGTGCTGAGCTGTGTTGTCAATCAAAATGTCGATGTGCGGTAGCGAAAAATCATCCTTAGGGCTGGCCCTATTCAAATCCTGGTAGTCCACACACATTCTGACCTTGCCGTCTTTTTTAGGTACTGGCACGATGTTAGCAACCCATTGTGGATAGGATGTAACAGCCAGAAAGCCAACATTGAATTGCTTCATTACTTCTGCTTTAATCTTCTCAGACATGTCGGGCCTCATTCGGTGGACTTTTTGCTTGATCGGTGGACAATCCTCTATTGTAGGGAGACGGTGAACCAGGATGTCTGTGTCTAAACCCGGCATGTCTTCATAAGACCAGGAGAATATTTCAACGTATTCATTTAACAACTGTACCAAACGCTCCTTGACACTTGGTTCTAGATTGGCACCCACTTGCACTTCCTTCCGGTCTTCCTCTGTTCCCAAGTTGACAGTTTCCAACAACTCTTCATGAGGCAAGATGGCCCTTTCTTCTTGCTGTAGAAGTCTGGCTAGCTCCCCTGGTACTTCACAATCTTTGTCATCTTCATACTCGGCCTGATTGACCAAATCTTCAAAGTTATTGAAGGACATAGCAGAATAGTCACCCATAGAATCCAGAGTGGATGGGTACCTGCATTTGTGAGTGTGGGTGTGTGTGTAAGGGATAGCCATTCTTAAACAAACAAAAATGCAAAAGGAAAGAAAATGAACACAGTAGTTTATCAATGAAAAACGTCCAATGAATCATTAAACATGGCATATGGATATGAAGAGAATCAAAACCCTTACAGATGGACCTACATACCCCGGGCCAGGCATGAGGTGAAAAAAAAGTGTGCAGATTGTTTAAAAGTAATTATTACAGACCAACAGGAAATGTTCGAAAGATAAGTTACTGATTAATGAAAGTAATGAGGACGAAGTCTTTCGCCTCCCAGTTGTGTAGTCCCCCTTCGATGGTTGGGAAGATCCAGTCTTCAATGTTACCCTATTCGTCTTCATCTTCCAAGGCATTGATTCTATGAGGAGAAATCTTGATGGGTGTCCTTTCAATTTTTAAGCGACGCATAGCTCTTTGCCACGCAGCGGTAAATCCCAACCCAAACTTGTCTGTTTTGTGAGGAATGTCAGGCAACTGTCCCCATGTTGAGCTCTTTCCCTCCTTCATTGCAGCCTGTGCGTCCTTCAGAGATGCCATCCTGGCCATCTGCTTAGGCTCCTCAGCTACTGCCTTTGCTACAGCAACCTCGGGAGCAAATTCCTCGAAGTGTTGGAACGGTGTTTCAATAAATTCACCCTCCACTTCTACATACCGAAAGGAGTTTAGGTGACTGATCATGTATTCCTCTTCACCGTGCACAGTTATGATCTTTCCTTTGACAAGGTATTTCAGCATCTGATGTAGGGAGGAAGTGACTGCCCCAGCATTATGTATCCATGGTCTCCCTAGCAAGCAAGAGTATGACGGACGGATGTCCATCACATAGAAAGTTGAATGGAATACCTCAGCGCCCACCTTGACGGGAATGTCGACCTCCCCATGCACCATTCTTTTAGACCCGTCAAAGGCCCTGACAATGATATTGCTCGGTTTCAGCTCCAAGCCCTCGCAATCCAATCGATCCAAAGCTTTCTTAGGAAGCACGTTTAAAGAAGAACCAGTGTCGACCAAAACATGGGCAAGAGTAGTTCCTCAGCATTCAACTGACACATGCAATGCGTCATTGTGCTTTCTTCCTTTCGGAGTCAGGTCAGCATCAGAGAAACCCAGACCGTTGTCTGCGGTCAGGCTGGCTACACAATCTTGGAATTGATCGGCTGAGGTTTCCTGGGGAACATGGGCTGTCTTCAGAAACCTTATCAATGCTTTGGCATGAGCCTCAGAACAAAGCAGTAATGCTAACATGGAGATCTTCGAGGGGGTTTGCCCCAGTTGCTCCACCACGTCATAATCACTCTTCTTAATTATCTTCAAGATCTCCTCCATTTCTTTCTTAGAGGTTTCGGGGATAACCAATGGCTGAGCCCTCGTCCTGACGAGCTCATCTTGGATCCCTTTCCCCTTATCAGCAGAAGTAGGAGGGACAACCACAGGAGTAACAGCTTCTTCAATCAACGGAGTTCTTGCAGACAATTTTATCGGTGCAGGAGTAACTTTGGCAGCAGCTGAGGGTCCAAAGAATGCCTTTGGAGGGGAAATCTCTGGAGAAAATATTCTCCCACTTCGGGTAATCTTGCTCGTACCAGCAATGTTTCCAATGTCGGCATCTTCATCGTCAGAGCTCTCTTTAGTTATCTCAACTTTTTTAACACCATGGTAGTAGATTTCTCCACCGTAATTCCATGCTATTGATTTGTCAGATTTGTAGGGGACAGGCCCAGGCATGGTTATTTTCAGAGGAACAAACTTCAAAGCGGATGTAATCTTAACAGGCTTTTTAGGGACCTTGGAAAGATTGGTGGAAATGGTGATTATTGAAACATCTTTGATAGGAGTTGGAATAGCAGGAATCTTTTTGAAAAGAATTTGTTGACTGTCCATTAGGCCTTGGATGCCTATCTTCAGCAATGGACAGTCGATTGGTAAGGAGGAACAACAGTAGCAGCCTTCTTTACATCATGGGAAAATCCCAGCCTTCAACAGATTTAACTTGATTGTCAACAGTGGGGTTACCAGATCCTCAACAGTAGAAACATACAGATCTTCTTCAACAGCATGAACATGATGGCCATACTTTGGCATCGGAGCGGATATTACATTCGACTTCTCCGGAGCATCGAACTCGACCTCTTTTGCATCTATCAAGTCTTGAATTTTATTCTTTAGCGCCCAACAATTGTTGGTGTCATGTTCGGCGCTATCAGAATGGTAGGCACATTTGGCATTGGCATGATAGTATGGAGATGTGGTGTTAGGGTTTTTCGGTGCCTCCTTTAATCCAGTTAGATTCAACTTCAACAAATGGGGAAGAACTTGTGCAGGCGTCATATTGATGCGGGTGAACTGTCGTTGTGGCCGTTCCACCCGTTGCTGATTTGGTCTGGATTGATTGTTACGAGGCTGATCATTTGATGAATTTTGAATCATCACGGCCCCCACAGTCGGTCGGCGCTCAGTTCTCCCTGATCCCTTCTGAGAGTATACCACAGCTGCCTCTTTCTTGGCCGGAAATGATTTCTTAGCAGTTGTAGATGCAGAGGCCTCCTTTTGAATCTTCCCATTCTTAATACCCGCTTCCACCCGTTCGCCAATCAGAATCAATTCAGTAAACCCTGCGGAAGAGCTCCCGATCAAATGGTTGAAGAACGGGCCAGATAGGGTCCCCAAGAACATATCAACTAGTTCTCTATCAGAAAGAGGTGGTTGTACTCTTCCGGCCAAGTCGCGCCATTTCTGGGCGTATTCCTTGAATCCCTCATTTGAGGCCATTCCCATACTTTGTAGCTGAGTATGGGTTGGCGCCAAGTCAGAGTTATATTGATACTGGCGATAAAAAGCAGCTGCCAAATCCTCCCAGCTATGTACCTCTGACCTCTCAAGCTTGTAAAACCA
This sequence comes from Vicia faba, assembly GCA_948472305.1. Taxonomy (NCBI): domain Eukaryota; kingdom Viridiplantae; phylum Streptophyta; class Magnoliopsida; order Fabales; family Fabaceae; genus Vicia; species Vicia faba. Next base: position 1,263,409,083 of record OX451739.1, read on the forward strand.
ATCTAGCTGTGTACCAGACAGGCTATCCTGGAAGAAGTGTACCCAAAGATTTTTGTCGGATGAATGAGGTTGAATTTTCCTGACATATAATCTTAGGTGCATCTTTGGGTAAGACATCCCGTCATACTTTGCAAAAGTTGGTACCTTAAACTTTGGAGGGATCACAATCCCGGCAATCAAACCCAATTCTTCAAAATCTAACCCAGGAACCCTTTGCAGCTCCATAGCTGCCAGTCTATCCTCTAGGTTTTTGTACTTGTCGTCCGCTGGCAGGTATTGTTACTCTGAGTAGTCTTCATCTTCCTCAACCTCTTCCTCTTCAGCCTCGGACTCAGAAGGTAGTGCAGCTCCTTTTCCCTTACTGGTTTCCTCCTCAGATGCGGAGGGAAATTCAAGAACTCTTCTAGCTTCATTCTCAAACCTTCTTCCTAGTGTAGCTACCCCGACTATTTTCTTCTTCTTTTTCACTTTCTCTTGCTCTTTGTTCCCAAGCAGTTTTTTTAGATCCTCCTGACCCTTTGCCAAGGTCATTAGGAGTTGTTGAAACTGTGAGTTTTGTGCCTGCAGATCTTTGACCGTCTGTTCGAGATCCATCTTACTAAAATAAACAGCAGAGAGATAAGGAAACCTGGTGTGAGGACCTGCTTATGCATATGATGAATGATATGTTTATTCATGTAATGCATTCAAGGATTTAGAAATTCAAATTTGTTGCAAACAAAAAGAACACACGTCATATTAATAAGAAGAAATTTTGTCAGTACATAAATGCCCCATGGGCCAAATATTACAAAAACTTCTTAAGGTAAAAAGACGTTGCGCATCCTCTTTGGTGCGATGTAAGTATTGAGGGTCTCCTCCTCATGAAGCCGGCGGGTAAGCTCCAAAACCTTCTTCTCACTAGCGTAGAAGCTGGCTTCAAAAGTATTTCGTTCCTCCTTGAGTTGGATCCAACTCTTCTGCATATCCTCCCATGATGTTGGCATGTCAGGATATAGGATGGTGTAGGGAACCTCTCCTTCCTTAACGGGCTCTTTAATCAAAGGGAGAATGTGATGGTAAGGCATCATAAGATTTTGAGAGTGGGTTCGCACCCACTTGAGATAAGGCTCAAGAGGGATGGAATTCTTGTGCCCCAGTGTCTTAGTATCTACCTTGTTAGGCATCCTTCAAGCTCTGATGAATCTTTGGCGAAGTCCTTGCGCATCGTTGTCGAAGTCAAAAACTAGGTCAGGAATCAGCATGTCGTGAGGGCCATCCCTCCGTGCATATCCAAATTGTCTCAAAGCTAGACAAGGGTTGTAGGTAATGCCTCCCCTAATGCCAAATAATGGAACATTAGGAAACTCTCCATAATGATCGACGATGATGACATTTTCTCTGGACCGAGAACACCAATGTACATCAGAATGTGTGAGGGTCATCAACCGTTGTGACCACCTTAAGCCTTGGTCATTCTTCAAAACAGATTATGGAAGGTGCGAAATAAACCACCTTGCAAGGAGAGGAGTACAACACATGAGAACACCCCTCTTTCTCATTGTTCGTGTGTAAAATGAGTGGAGGATGTCCCCAAGCAATGTAGGTATGGGACTCCTGGATAGGAAAATCTTGACGGCGTTGACATCTATAAGCTGGTCAGGATTTGGGAACAAGACCAGCCCATAAATGAGGAGTGCCACAATTTCTTCGAAGGCTTGTAGATCCAAAGAATTCCAACACTCTTGTGCCTTCTCAAACAAGAATTTTGCCAAGAAGCCTTTGACACCACTTCTAGTCTCCCAATGCCCCTTGATGTCAGATGGTTGCAAGTGTAGTGCTTGAGCAACATCTTCAGGCTTTGGTTCTTTTTCCGTACCGTTGTAGGGTAGTTGATTAAGAATAGGAATTCTCAGGAGTTGAGAAAATTCCTCCAAAGTGGGCACCAATTGATAGTCGGGGAATGTGAAACAGTGATGAAGGGGATCAAAGAACTGGAACAACACTTTCACCATGTCTTCTTCAACGTTGGTGTTGACTAGTGTGATCGGTGGAAATAGAACTGACTGTTTTTTAAGCTGGTTCGTGAAATGTCGCGGTAAGCAAGAGTCGCCACCGTCTTTTATGTTCTCCAACATGGAAAGGACAAAAGCACAGCAAAATTCCTTCTTTGAGAATGTTTCTCGGTTCGGGAGGTAGATTTATAGAAAGGGAAGGTGTTAGCACCCTTTCTATCCGTGGTTATCCACGGGCTCTTAGGTACTTGCTCTTATGTTTTCAAAAATGTTTGCTTTTCAAGTGTGTGTGGGTTTTGAGAAAGTTTCGTTTGAAAAATTTCTAAGTAACTCTTGTATCTGTCCTCAAGAGTGTATGAAAGATTTGTTTGAAAACTTTTAGAAAGTGTGGGTGCGAAAAGTATTTTTGTTTGTTTTGAAAAGAGCAAGTACTTAAGAGAAATCTACCTACTCTAAGGAATTAGGCTGTGTAAGAGTCCTTTAGATAGCGCCATCCCACCATTGAGAGGTAGGTAGCACCGTCGTTGGAGGTATTCGGGTCAATTCGATTATCGGGACATGTGTGGTCACCGAAGCAATGGTAGGACATCTTAGAAGTAACCCTAATGTCTCAGATCCTTTTATCCGAGCAACCATTTCGAGGCAACTGGATCTTTTGGACGGAAGGGCGACCTCTAAGACACCATATACTTGATGACCACGTTCGAGGCAACCAGTGAGGCGTACCCTAGAAGTGGCATGTGCTTTGTGTGTTGTATTTCAGTTAAGGTTATCTTGTACATGTTATTTGTGAGCTACGGATTGATTTTATTTACATACATTCTTTCATGCATTTTATTAACAGTTAGGAGTGCGGAAAGTAAATTGCAGAAATGTAAATTCTAACTATTACAAGGCGCGGGTCTATACATCGCCAAAGACAAAAACCTGTTTTGGTAAATAAGTACGAGAAATTAAATAAAGCGGTAAAAACCTATTTAACTATTACATATCTGGAGACAGTTACATAAATAATAAAAATAAAAATAAATGCGCGCGAAAGAATTAAATCGGGAAGTCTTTAGGGTGTTTACCCTTTTAAGAAAAGAAATGAATTTTTTTGTCCTTTTTTGTGATTAAATGAAATTAAAATTAATAACTAATCTAATTAATTAATTAATTAAAAAAAATAAAAGTTTTTTTTGTATTTTTATGTTTTTAATGAAATAAAATAAAAGGAAATAAAATTAAAAGTTAATAAAACCTAATTCTAAATTTATTTTAGTTATTAAGAAAAAAAAGTTAAAGTTGCCTAATTAAAATTAATTCAATTTATTAGTATTTATTTACAAAAATAAAATGAAATTAATAATAATAATAATAATATTAGTTCTTTTTTGATTTTTTTTATAGAAAATAAATTAATTATGTTAATAGTTAATAAAAGGGAAAAAATAAAATAAGACAAACAAAATATAAAAATGACAAAATAAAAATTGCAAACCCAAGGGGGGTTTTGGGCCAGATTGGAGGTGTTAATGGAATTGTAAGGCCCATTCAGAAGCCAGCTTGGTTTGACTTTGGAGATTGCCTGCGCCTGTGTTGACCTGAGAACATGATGCTCCTTCCCTTGTGGCCATTGGATTTGCACTTGGAGACACTTGGCGCTTTGGATTTGTGAGGCACATGATAAGCCTTCTTTGAAGCCTGCACACAAGTATGTAAGAAAAAATAATATGGGATTTTGAGGGGACCTGGGAATAATTACAGTGCTTGATAATGGACCTTAGGACGTGGCAAGGGTTGCTTTAGCTTCAGGGTATGGCAAAGAAGAGAGTCACGTTCTCCTTTTGGCCTGAAAATGCTTGCAAAACTCCTTTTGATCTCACACTTTTTTTGACAAATTTTGAACTTTGCTCTGGCCGTTCGGGCACTTTTTTTCATTTTCGAATGAGGCTTGCAAGGCTTGTATATATAGTAATGAGTGAGAATCAGTCACTATTATGAGCTCTTAACCATTGCAATTAAACTTTGGATTTCTCCATAACCACCATTAAAGGAACTTGCCAATTTTGTTCAAAATTTGAATTTTATGCTTAAAATGGACCTTACACGAATTTGGTAGGTGCATTATACTTCATCAAGGTCATTCAAACCACAAGATATCATTGAATTATTTTTTTTTATTTTTATTTGAATTTTATGGATTTAAAATTAATTAAATCAATAAAATTAAATAAAAAATAGAAAAATTAATGTTTAATCCTGAAATTAATCATGGGACACGTGGGTGGCATGACAAGGCTTAACCAAGTGGAAAAAGTGGGCCCTTTTGTCAAAAATTGAAGTTTCAAGGATAGTTGACTTTGGCCATTTCACAAAAATTTCCCAACTTCTCCAATGCATATCTTGCTCAATGTTGATCATATGAACATGTTCTTGGACATTTTGGAAAGGTATTGAAGTCCTTTAACCAATGCCTTTGGTCCCATGTCATTTTGATTTACCAATCTCAAGTTATGGTCTTTGACCTAAAGTGCCCTTTTGTTGACTTTTGAAAATGACCTATAATGTTGAAATTGATAACTTTTTGTGAGAGCATTTCTTGGACTTGGAATGTGAAGATGAGTTGTAGGAAATGTCATCCCCTTCAAAATGAGCATTGGATGGGATTTTTCTGATGAACCATGAAAAAGTTATGCCTTGGTCAAGTTACAGTTGACTTTTCAGCTGTCCAAAAATGGAAACTTTTGCATCTTGATGATTTTTGAGCCATTCTTGTGGAATCATGATCAAGATTTGATCCAAATGATGATTGTGGCTTCAAAATAAGATGTTGACCAAAATTTTTGACTTTTGACTGCCAAATGACCATTTTGCCCCTAGAGTTGATTGTGAAGCAAATGAGGCTTTTGATTGTGCAACTTGACCTTGTGAGCCTTGAAACTTGACATGTAGGTGCTTGACAATGTATATGAGCATATGGGACTTGATTGAGCCCTTGAAAACCTTAACTTCCTTGCAAGAACCAAAACTCTAATTTGACTGGCTTAGGAGGGTGTTTGAATTGTGCAACCCTTGAGTAGACTTGAGCAAATTGAGATGATGCTTGTCAAAACTTTGAAGAATATGGGAGGGAAAATTTTGGGGTACAACAACTAGGCTGAGCAGTCTACCATGTCTTTCACTGAAGAGATAGCTTTCTGGAATTCTGGATGTAAGCTCCTTGAGTTGAGGAGGGATTCTCACAAGATTGACTTGGATAGTTTACCTGCGAAGAATTTCCATGACCTACAAAACAAGAACAAAGATGAAGATCCAAACCCTTGAAATGGTTAGTGGATGCATATGATGCTTTATGATGTTCATGATGTATGCACAAACATATGTACAAGCAAGTCACACAAAACCCTATTTTCAGGCTTGCATGAGGTTTCATAGGTAAGTACCCTCTTGAGTGTAGTCGGCTTAAAAACTTGTCCTATAAATAGTAACCGGGTTATAAGGAGCTCAATATCATTGGATTGTTTTCCATGTTCATTGTTTTGGTTTAGCCACTTAACTAGCGACCAAAATATTCCAAGAAAACAACCCTCAATGAGTGTAGTATCGAGTATCTACCAACTTCGGACTGCACCAAAGCCGGTCATCTCACTACCCCTAATAAAAGGCCAAGATGGTCAAGTAAGGTTCTAGGTCATTAGTGCTTAGTGACATCACTCAGCGGCCCCGTACTCTCCTTGATTGAACTCAAAGGTTACCGGTACTCACAAATATATCGCACTAATATAGCTATTGCTTCAACCATGTCGGTATACCCCGCACAGTTTCCACAAAGTATTGCTATCTATGAAATGTTTCCCCAAATTCGGGTGTAGGATTTCAAGCCCAAACAAGAGAACCAAAATGTAAAGCAATCAAAGCAAACAATTAGTCATGCAAGAGGGTGATCTAAGCCCTAAGGTTACTCCACTTTTAATTCAATTCCCCAGCAGAGTCGCCTGTTCTGTGATACGGTGGGAGAAATGACATGAGGTTTTGCGTTTGTTTTCGCAAATGTTTCGGTTTAGCAAGAGTCGCCACCGACTTTTTGTTTTATCCTAAGGAAAGGTTAAAAAGCACAGCAAAAACCTTTGAGATGTTTTCTTGGGTTCGGGGAGTAGATTATAGAAAGGAAAGGTATTAGCACCCTTTCTATCCATGGTTATCCATGGGCTCTTAGTTATTTTCTTAGATCACTTGCCTTGCATTTTTAATTGTTTGAAATGGTGCTTTCAATTGTTTGAAATGGTGCTTTGTGTGTGTTTTTGAAAGATATTTTGAAAAGAGGCCATGGTGGTGGCAACCTTTGTAATGATCCATGTTTGAATGTATACAAAGGTGTATTTGTCTTTTGAAAAGTTTTCAATGTTTTGAAAGTTGTTTTGAAAGTTGTGATGTGTGTTTTTGAAAATAGGCAAGGTTTTGTTTTGCAAGTTTGATCAAGTAACCAAGAGCTATCTACCCTAAATTTCTCAAAGATCTTTCCTATGTTTTAACCCTTTTAACAGTATTGTTCCACCATTGTATTTGGTGGACAATCTTGTGTTAGGATGTTAACGGGACGGGCGCGGGTCATCGTTTAGACCATGAATGCAATGGCGCCAAGTGTCTTTGGCAAATTTTCCTTTAAGGGACTTGATCATTTTTAGGCAACTTGAGAAAGCGTCATCGAGGGACTATGATCATTTGATTTGTTTTTGTTTGGCCAAAGACACTCAACATGCAAGCATGGCCCATTATTGAAGGCAACAAGTGGAGTAACCCTAAGGGTGCGAGTGTGATTGGTGTTGTCCATTTTCATGCTTGTTTATCTTTGAATTAGGTCAAGCTATTCGTTATTTGATTTTTGCATACAAACCCTAGGTCTATCATGGCATAATTAGAAAGCTTTAAAATACGGAATTTAAAGTCCTAAATTATTACAACATAATTATGGGGATGGGGGTACAAATGTTCAAATGGGGGATATTTAGCAAGAAATTTAACCTAGAACTATTACATCCAAATTGAATATACAAGTTATTTAATTGTACAATAATTAAATAAATAAATATGCAAAATGTATTATGCACAAAATGTTTTTTATGTATGTAAAAGTATTTTTCATATGAGATATAAACAAAATTAAAAAAAGTCAATTTTTTGGGATATTTTCATGGTTTAGGGCAAAACCCTAGTTTTCTAAATAAATAGCATTTATTAATTATATTATATACAATATTTATTAATTATATACAAAAAATAAAAAAAGAAGTATATTGTGAAAAAAAGTATTTTTTTATGTCATACATTAATAAAAATAAAATGTATTATTTTCATACTTTATCCTAAATATTAATAAATGTACAAGTATTTATACTATATATTAAATATACTAAATATATATATAAAAAATGAAACATTATTTATTTATAAATAAAAAAAGTATATTTTTTAGGAAATGTTTTCAAAAATGCAAATAAAAAATAATAACTAAAAATATATTTTTGTATTATTGTTTTGATGTTTTAAATAAAAAGTATTATATTTATTTACATATATAAGTTTAATAAAGCAAATAAATTCCAAATAAATGCAAAAATGGGTGAAAAAATATTTTTTGTATTTTTTTATATTTGAGCAAAAAATAATAAGTCAGAAGAAAAAATAAAAAGTCAAAAATAATTAAAAAAACACACAATGGGCCGGGGGGGTGCAAAATGAAAAAAGTGGTGTAAACAAAAAAAAATAACTCAGGCTCAGCCCAAGGGGCTTGTCTTCAACCTCCAGCCATTTTTGTCAAAAACGCGCGCCCTCCATGCTTGATTCAAACTTCCTAATTCTTTTATATTTAGCCAAAACTCACAACATGAACAATATAGAGCATTAAATCACGAGTTCATACATATAAAAAAGTTGTTCTAACTCTCAGAAATGAGAGAGAATTTCTTCTCCCCCAATTCCTGACCTAAGTTTTTTTCAATGTTCAGGTTCAAAATTCTCTCAGCACACACAACATAAATGAAAAGTAAGTATATGGGTAGCTTCAGGGCCATGAGTAGAACATACTTTCTTCACAAACTTAAGCCTAAATATGCTTGGATAGAGAGATAGAAGTTCAAACTTTTACCTGTTCAGCTTGAGTCGTGTACAACAATGGAGGTGTCTTCAATGGAGTTTGAGGACTTGTACAGCTTGCCTGAGGTCCAAGGATGCTCCTCCAACCTTTAGCTTGCTTTGAAACTAACTAAATCGAGCTATGGAAGTCAACCTGCACAGGTGAAAAGTGAAAATGGCAACCTTGGCTATGGATGTTACAGTTCAAGTTCAATGCTTGGAATAGCTTCAATGGATGGTAGGGAGTGTGTTTGAACAAGCTTTGGCCAAAACGCACGAGTGGAAGTGTTTGTGGAAGTCAAGTTGCAGAAGGGACTCTGTTTTTGCAGCAAGAAGGTGTTTCTGTGAATGAGGAGGTTTGAGGGATGGTTTGGTCGTGTTTCAAACTTGGTTTGATGTCTGGAAAGTGTTCATGAAGTTTGTTTTTGCTTGTGCTTGCAGGAAGTGAATGTGGTATATCTTTTGCAATGTTTCTTCTTATCTAAGCAAAGTTTGTCAAGTTGGATTATAGGCTATTACAGGCCCCTCAAGCATGCTGTAAACTTGGTTCTTGATCAGTGGGATTTGTCCATAAACTTGTGCCCAAAAGATCTGGCTTGTACCTCTTTGATTTGTGAATTTGACATAAAGCACTTCTTTATCAAAATGGCAAATGTGCTTTTTCCATATATGGATTAATTTTGCATGTAATGGCTAAACACACAAAATAAGGCTTGAACACAAAGGATATGCATTAAATTATTGAGTAAGAATGGGATTAGAGGCCTGTAATCTAGCTTGAACCATGCTGAGTTTGAAAATGCAAAGTGTATGAACATGCCTTGGTCAAGAACAAAAGTGGATTTTGCCCAACTTTGCAAATTCGATTCTCCCTAACCACAAGGGTGTTTGAGAAGTTCTTGGATAATTTGGAAAGCTTGGAATGTGTACTACAATCCATATTTGTAATGCAAGTTGAAATTCCAAGTGGAAGCATGTGAAAAGTGTCCATGAAGTTGGGCAAAAATCCTGCCTAAAATAGGTCAAAAATTTTCTAAGTTAAGAATGTTTTGCACCCTTGTTCCAAAAATCATAACTTGCGCTACAAGCTTCTTTTGAGGAAACTTTGTGAATCAAAGTTGTAGATTTTGCAATGGACTACAACTTTCATGTTTTGAGTTTTGTTTGAATCCATTTTCATCTTGGTTAAAAAATGGGACAAAGTTAGGAAAAAATTAGGAAATTTTATAACTTAGAAAATTTCTAAGTTATGAAATTTCTTCATTTTAAACCCTAATTTGCAATTTTGGGTTTCTTGATGAACAAGTTTCATAATTTAATATGTCTTGATGAAAAATGAATCTTGGCACTTGATTTTGACCAAAAAGTCAAAGTTTGACTTTTCAGTATACAGTCAAATTTTGATCAGTTGACTGGAAAATTCATCTGTCAATCCTGTGCATTTGGGATCTTTTGAACTTGTTGAATGTGTCAAGACAATGCCATTGAGTCCTTGAGTCCATATGTGAGCTTTATTTTCCATTGGTTACGTCAAACAGTCAAAAATTTCCTTTGTGCAGTCAAAACCCTAAAAATGACCATTTTGCCCTTTTGGTGATCTGATCAAATTTCTTGTGGAATTGTGATCCAAACTTGACCAAATGGTTCATATGAGTTCAATATGTTGATGTGGGTCAAATTTCATGAGGTTTGACTGTCAATTGGCCATAGTTGACTTTTTCCCCAATACAGCTGATTGCTAGGTCAACTGTCCAATTGACTGGGCAAAGATTGGAATCAAGGCTTGAAACTTGGTATGGATAAACTTGTGAGTCCAACATGAAGCATGAAAGTCACTTTGGGCATTTTAGGTCAAAACATCTTTGTGTAAATTCAAACCCTAATTTGGGTCAACAGTGCAAGGAGGAGTCTTGAGCAGAGCAAACCCTAACTTGATCTTGAACTCCAAGGGTCTTGTGGTGAGAAAATATTGATGAAATGGGAGGGCAAATATTGGGGTACAACAGATAGTTATGAGTAATTTTATTGATAATGAATGTCATCTATATTTAGGATTGGCTAGATAAATTGGATCTCTTGAAATGGATAAGTCTCCCATTTTGGCCCACCTCATAGGGTTTCCTAGTGTCACATATATTAGTCGTTATGCGATCATCATCTCAGTTACCTTTAGCCAACTGGATGGAAAACATATTCAATTTTATTGGATTAGCTATATAATTGTCTTAAATGTAAGCATTAGGGAACCTTGTTTTGCAGATGATATGCTTTTAACAAGGACATCTACTTTCGATGATGACAACTAATGTATTATGATAAGTCAAGCATGAACTATTAAGTGGATAAATATGAAAACCTTATCATCAAGGTTTGATGGACTTGACTATCCTATGATGGCAATCAAATGGAATGTAACTAAAACCTCATCTCAATCTACTCAAGCATGTGTCAACAAAAATAAGTATCTGGAAAAGTCTGGAAATAGTGTGGTAAACTTCTAATTTAGTAGTAAGTGAAACTATTTATAAATCATAAGGGATTTATCATAAAATCACTTGGCTAAAGCACACACTCACTAAATGTTTTTTCAAAATGTTTTCACCAAATAAAATATCTTCTAAAAGCATCTTAAAGTTGTGCCAAATGAATTAGGAACTGTCAAAATTGCAAAAGTTAAAATTTTGATTTATCTAATCGATTAGAGCTTTTGTCTAATTTATTATCTCATATCAAACATGAACCCTAAGCAATTAGGATAACCCTTTAATGACGTGCAATGGCTAGATGAATTTTTATTCCTTTTATAAACTTACAAACGATTATTTTCAATTACCTAATTTATTATGAAAACATGCTAATAAATTAAATTGCCTTAAAACACATTAATTTGAAATTCCTTTTTGAGATAACTTCTAACCTATAAATAGAGGTCCCATTTCTAATTTCATTTCATCCAAATTTGTATTTTGACACTTTCAACTCTCACACTCTCTCCTCTCTAAACTTTGCTTGAACTTTCTCTAACTAATGTCTCAGCCTAAGTGCTTTTGTGAGAAAATTTCTTTTATGAGTGAGGATATATTTTTAATTATAGAAAATATAGAATTTTAAATTCACCAAAGGAATATTTTGTACACACCTTGGTTGAATATTATCCATTTATGGATTTTTTTTTTGTTAGAAGCTAAACCTGTAAAAATCTTTGGTTTGAGATTGTGTGATTCAATCCTAGTTTTAGTTGGAGGTCAACCCATGATAAATACCCTAGGTTATTGGTCCTCCTGGTACAAAAACCAAGATATGTTAAAGATCATCTAGGTATTAAAATCTTCATAGGTTCAAGATCATATCGATGTTAAAATCTCACAAGTTATTTGTTATCCCGTGTAAAACCAAGGATTTGAGATCAAGGTTTAAGAAGCTTTAAGACTAATATCTCCAAGGTTCTTATTTGTAGAAAGAAGACTAACCGCTTCTACCCAGCATTGGGAAGGAATATTGGCCACTTCACTCCTGAGATCATCAGGAAGGAATGACGCAAATTCCTATATCTATCGTCTTGTATTACTTGGTTGAAGATAAACCATTATTTCCTTGTATAAGGGGGTTCGTGAGTATTTCATATTGAAAGCTCTCAACACTTATTGGAAACTCTCAAGATCAATTCTTGGGGAAATGACTAAGTTGGTTATTTACTGAAACTGTATAATTCTTGGTGTTCTTCTTCTACCCTTAACTCTTTTAAATTTCCGCAATTTACTTTCTACCTTTTATTTTTTATGATTCTAAGTTTTTCAAAAATGTTTTTAAGCTCTGATTTTATTTCACAAAATTTTTGAAAACCACATTTTTTCAAACCACACAATTCACCACTCATCTTATGTGTGAAGTATTAAGTTCAAAAAGTATGGATAGCTTCTATTTAAAAAGGAAACATTTGACCTCGTACCCCCAAGATATTCTTGCAAGAGGTGCATCTTCAATGGGCTTGACACTTGCATAAAACTCCCTAATGATATCTAGGTTAATTTTCTTTGGATGATATGCTAAAATACTTCAACCTCTAGCAATAATCTCTTGTATAATGTCTGAGTAATCTCTTGGGTCTTCTAATTCCACTCTATAATCTTGTACCATATTGCGGCTTTCCAATTCAATGTGAAATTCTTCAAGAGTGAAGCTCTTAAATATATGATCATCATAAGGTATACCAGATATTCCTATATTAGAAGCTTGCAATTTTATTCCAGCTATTGATATCTTTGAAGCCATCACCAACATTTAATTAACAATATACATGGATTGAGATCATGTTATGAAAAATGACCAAATACACAGAGTTGCGGCCTTTCTTTTTTCAGTATACTCGTTGTTTCAATAAAAAATGATGAAATTATAGGTCTAGCATATTCTTGACTATGTTTTTCAAAAAAAGTAATAAGTTTAACCAATAGCCAAACTTAAAGAGATATTGTGTACATTAACCTAAAAGTTCATAGCACATTTATACCCCATTGCTCATTATATTGTATAAGTTCAAGTATGTCTGCATGCATTGTTTCCCAATATAAAATTTACAACAATCAAGCAAATATGTCATTCCTAACTCATTTCTAAACTAGGAAAATGTTAAATTTTTACAATAACATTCTTGTTGTTTGAAATGTGTAAGGTATGCATAGGGTTTGAAGTAGATCGACATACATGAGTTACTCTTAAATGGAAGAGAAAATAGTGGATTTTGATGATGTTTCTTTGAAATTAGTGGTGACAATACTTCTATTTTCTCTTTTTAGGGATTTTTGGTGTAGTGAATAGAGTGTGTGAAAGTGCATGCATAGTGGGGTGAATTAAATTCTGACTCCGTTTTCCAATGTTTTATAATGGGTCTCTCACTAGGAGAAGTTTACTTGGCTAAGCAAGAAATTATGTTTTTTAAAATATGTGTAACATGGTGTTTACAGTGATTTCTGGTAAACAACCGCTAGTCCTCCAAACAATCGAATAATCTTACTGACTGTTATTCAATTTCTCTGGTAACTCGCAGGATCGACTAGATTGATCCTAGGACGTGTTGGTCATTAGGGTAACTCTCATGATCGAACTGGTATTCATGGTTGGGATTTAGAATGTTGTGTAGGTGCTTAACTTACTTCGAAAAATCTAAAGGTGTGATCAAGTAAATGTGCGCGAAACTAAATTGCATGAATAAAGGTCAATTGTAAAGACATGTAATAACTGCATAAAAGACAAGTAAATGACTTCGAAGTATAAAAGCAGTTAATGTAAAAGATTCTCTGGAATGTTAAAAGATTCGAAATATGAAGAAAGCGTTTAAATGCAAGAAAACTGTAAAATGGCTTTAAGTAAAAAAGGTGTTCGAATGATAAAAACTTGAAGATAAAGGCATGAAATGTATAACAGTTTCTGAAATGTAAAGTATTTGAAATGGAAAGAAAGCATTTAAATGTAAGGTATCAGTAAAAGACTTCGAATGAAAACATTTTAAATGCAGAAGCTTGTAAATGGTATTGACATAAAGATAAAGGAAAGTAATGGAAATGATAAAGAGTTTTCATTAAATCATAAACATGTGGTGTTATCATACGTACATTGCTCGTGCATTCGTTTCCCTAGCCATGTGGTAAATTGAATGTTTACTGAGTTTTTTTGTACAATAGATATGACACACGAAATCCTAATGCTAAGACTTCTATTTATACTACTTCGACCATAACGGTCTTGCTATAAGATTCTGCCACGTTCAGAACATGCAGAGCAATGCCTCTCTCTTGCTTCCACGCGTCTTCGAATGCTCCAGTGCATATATTTCAAATTTCAAACATCCCGCTTGCATTTGAATTTCAAATGTTTTGGCACTTCTTCGCTTCGAACGCATTTCTTAGACACAACCTTGTTATCATTTCGAGGCTTCTTTGAATATACTCTCATAACTGTCACTCGAAGCTCCAAGCTTTGATATGCCCATTCGAAGCACTGCTTCTACCATTTCGAAACATGACGTTTTGCTTCATTTCAATCGAAACGTCCAACTTACATTGCTTCTAATAATATCATCAAAATCTTCAGCCAACAAAATGCCCCTTTAAAATATGTATTTCGATTCCTTTGAGAAATACTTATTTTAAACATATACACAAGATTTTGATGCGACCTTCGAATCATCGTAACATTTATTACATATGACTCCAGTCACGTCAATCACAACGCTTTTCAGATTCCTTAACCGCCTTGAACCATTTCACAGCATGGTGCAGTTACAAAACAATGATTATCTTTAATCACGCCTATTACCAATGTTAACTTTACGCCACCTCTTCATCAAACCAACCCACGACTACCACGTATCACAATCTTACTCAGTGGATGCTTAAACTTCCACATTATAAAAAACCCATCAACTTAGTCTTTTCTTTTCTTCCCACATTCTGAATCTTTTCTTCCTCTTTTCTCACCGAAACCCTAAACTTCCAACATTCTTCCAACAATGTCTTCTTCAACTTCATCTCAACTAAAAAAGGTTTCCAAAAAGAAAGGAAAGACCACAGGAACCACAATGGAAAGCAAGGTTGGCACCTACCAAGGTCAATCTGTTCTTGTTCCCCAGATGATCTCAAAAGAGAAAGAAATGCTTTATGCATCCCAGGTACTAATTCCTACTAATGCTGCTGGCAAGAGGTTAGCTTTAATGGGCCCTCTTACAATTTTTGAAATTTTAAAAGACACCAGAAAAATTTTCCCAGTTTGCTATAATTTCAAACCTCTGTTTAATAAAATGGATAGCCCCAAGACTATAGAGTCTTCTGATTCAACCACCGTAGAAAATCCAGTCATTCCTCCTAAGGACCCTTTCGTACTAGATTATGTAAAGAGTAACTTCAAACCGTTTCGATCTTGCCCCACCTCCGACACTGCTTATCATAACTGGTTTAATAAGGTAGAAGCTAAGAAATCCCAGCAATGGGAAGAATTAGGTATCTACAACTTGATTAAACTGTCGAAGCCAGGTTTTACTTATAGCCACCCATTGTTATTCGCGTCCCTATATTTCTGGGACAGTACGTACAATACTTTCCATCTCCCTGGTGGAATGATTACCCCTACCTTTTTTGACATAGCGGCCATTACTGGACTATCACCAATAGGGGAAACATATATCCCTGACAATGAAGAGCATTCGAGTATTATCGACTTCGAAGTCAAGCTAGCAAGCTTTTCAAAGTTTATCAGCCACTATCACACTGAAGGAGACAGTGTGTCGGATGTAGAACACATTGCTTTCCTTACCTTATGGTTGTCAAGGTATGTCTTTTGCAGCAGATCCCTACAGGTAGCCAGTAGGTTTATTCCTCTAGCTAGAGATTTGCATGAGAATCGGGGGGTGTGCTTAAGCGAACTGCTATTAGTTGATCTTTATGAAAGTCTAAGGTAAGCTTTTTTGAGTCTAAAATCTCACACCTCCAAGAATATCCTGCTAGCTGGCCCTTTCTGGATACTTCAGTTATGGCTAAATGCCATGTTCGAACCTTCATTATCAACGGCCAACACTATTGCTGAACAAGACCCTGAAATAGCGGATAGAATCATCGAAGGCACTAGGCTGCGAAGACTAACCCCAAACGATGATAAGGATGACTTCAAAGTCCTATTCTCAAAATATATCATGATATTCTCCAAGAGGCATAAGTTCGAAGAGACCATGGCGCCTTTTGCTTCAAGGGCTCATGGACCTTCATGGTTCACCATGGCTCTCTCAGAAGCTGTCAAAAGCAAAGAAATTCAAGATGTATGGAGAGCCTTTTTGCTACCCAGACTAATCTCTTCAAGAATAACTCCTGCTAAGAATCAGATTTTCCTTTTCGCTTACCAGCCCAACTCCGTTTCGAGACAGTTTGGCTTGTGCCAACTAATTCCTGAACCCCTATTTCAAACGGAAAATGCCATTACCTCTGGGCGAACCTTCAAGGCTAGAGAAGCCAAACTACAGCAGGAACAATACCAAGGCTTCGCCCATTTTGAACTCATAACCTTCAAACCTACACACCTTACAGCAAAGGGGTTTCTGGAATGGTGGACAAAGTTCTATCAGACTTATATGTTCGATACTCTTACTATTCAGCAGAAACTAACTGATGCATTCGATGTGCAGGTACCATCCAAGAAAGGTATGTTTACTCATGCCAAAGAGATTAAGGCTTTTCAAAATTATTTCGAAACTACTTATGATCCCACACACTTGGAATCCACGGTGCATCAAGCGGCTGAGACCTTGAAGGAAAAATTCAAAGAAAAAGTTTCTAAGTTAAAACTTCCTTCAGAGTTGTCACCTGAGGATAGGTATAGGTTGGCATTCGAAATGCATCCACCTAAATTTCCTAGATTACCTACCTCAGAACTGGCTCTGGCTTGGTTTCCTCCATACCCTTGGTGGTTCACTTGCAAAGAAATGTTCAAATATCTTCAAAAGAAACCAAAGCCATCTGAGACTGTGACATGGGCTCGACACTAGCTCCACGATTTCCCAGGACATCTTCGCTATGACCTTTCTGCCATGTCGATTAAATCTGATCAAGGCACAGGTGCGAATGCTTGGGAAAATCCCAAACGTTTCTCATTTTCTATATCTTTAACTTTTGCCTTAATTGTTTCGATTTTCAGCCATCAGGATAAAGACTGCCGCTTCAAAGTCAAAAGAAGGGAGCGCCTCTCAAGCCTCTATCGAAACCATTGACAATGTGACTCCATCTGAACCAACAACACTTGCTGCAACAACAACAACAACAACAACACCAGTAATAGCCAATGCTCCAACCCCACAGGTAATCACTTAGCCTTGATGTTTCGAATTCACTAATGTTTCATGATTTGCATCTAACTCTTTGTTTTAAATCTTTTCAGACCAACAAACTTCCGCCTACCACTCCAAAGAAGCGAAAATCAAACACCACTGGGGAATACCCCAAGGCTGGAGGAAATTTACCAGTTGCTTCGAAGAAGAAGTAGAAGAAGGATATTTCAAAAAGTGTCGTACCAACTAGTGTCTCTGGACTCGATTCCAGGGATGCTGCTCCCTCACCTAAATCCAAAATTCCATCTTCGACCTCCAACGTAATGTTGGAACGCATAGCTAGCAACCTCTCTTCTGAGAGTCCACAGGTAATCTGAACTTTAAATCTTTGACAGAATAATTATTCATTACCTTGGTGCATGCTTTTAATATTCTTTTGCTTCTTGCAGGATATTTTAAATCCAGCTCTTACCACTTCGACCTCACCATCAAAAGCTGCTGCTCCGATCAACTCTTCTCCTCAAGGAGATTCCAGCAACCTTGTACAGAACAAAGGTTCCTCCAATATGGCGGTTCTGGCTGGGGCTTCTGAGCAGCAAGATGATCAGAGTACTTCTCCTCCTCTAAAAGAAACAAATGAAGCAACACTTCATGAATCTGCAGAGGCTTTACAAAGAACTTCTCTTTAAAAGTCCCCTCTTGAAACCCTTCAAGAGGACCCAAAGGACACTCACGCTGAAGGAGAGAAAGCTGATTCTGGTCAAAGAAACGAAGAATCTGCAGAAGAAGGGTCTGAGGAAGGAGATGCCAACGATGGTTCGACTGCTGGGACAGAGTCCAATGCAAATAGCAGCGAAAACGAAGACATCGAAGTGGTGGATTTGGATGACGATGAAGAAGATAATGAGCACGAAACGAATGAAGGGGATGGTGACCCAACCAATAAACCCATGGAAGTCGAAATGGACGTGACTCCCCTGCGTGTGGAACTCCCTCAACCGTCTTTGTCCCGAATGATTGAAGAGGAGCTTGCTCTCCTGAGACGAAATGACCCTATTGGGTACATGAAGGCGAAGCTGGCTCAAAGGGATATTCCACCTGCTAGGGCTGGCACAAGTTCGACTAGCCATCCGTTGCCCACAGATGAAAGAATTGTACTTCTTAACAGGATCAAGAGAACAATTCTTGATGTGGATATATTTGAAGTGCTCAAACAGGATAGCACTGCTTGCTACACTATGAAGGAGTTGCTTACAAAGGTCAACCTTGCTACCTGCTCCTTGCCAGTTAGCACTATCTTGTTCGATCTTCAATCTTTGCTGGACAACGTGACTGGGTACCTTCTCCAAGATGAATTTTCTGCCAGAAAGGTTCAAGAAAAACGCACTGCAATGGATGCTGCTTATGAACAAGCTTCGAAACTCTCTCAAGAAGCTGAGGATCAATCCATGCATCTAAAGCAAGCAAAAACTGATTATGAGGCTCGAGCTGAGTCCATCCTTCTCTGGGAAAGGCAAATTCAGGAACTTCAACAGAAGGTTAAAGAGGCTAGAGAACAACAATTAGCCTACGAAACCAATACTGCTGGTAACCAATTCGAAGAGCTTCTCAACCAGGGGCTTGCAGAAATGGAAACTGCATAACAACTCAAGGGAGAAGTGGCCACCTTAGAGGGGGAAAGACGTTTTGCTCAGCAAAGGCTTGAGTCTTTTCGAAGTACCTTCAACAGATTGAAGAATAATTCCTATTTCTAAATCTCAGTGTTCATTTGATTAAATTTGGTTTTTTATATGTAATATTCGAACAACGCCATGTTGGCATCCCATATTGTCATTTTGGCATTTTTATGATATTTTGATTACGTTGTTACTATTCGAATCTCCTACAGGCGTGGCTTATATTTATTTAAATATTTCCCATTAACCTTTAGGATACGTTTATCATCCATCAGCTCTTCGATTTCATATGCATTGTTTGAGAATACATTTAGTATTCGAAAAGGCCCTTCCCAATGAGGTGACCATTTACCTAAAGTTTTATTTTTCTTGTCCATGGGCAATATGACTTTCCAAACTAAGTCATTAATAATGAATGCCTTCTTTTTCACCCTTTTGTTATATGTCCTGGCCACTCTTTCTTTTTGTCTCATCAAGATTTCCAATGCATGTAATCTAACTTCGTCCAACTCAACTAATTCATTCATCATCATCTCCCAATATAATGCAGCTGGAATTTCGTTTTGTCTTTGAATTCGAACTGATTGTAGATGAATTTCTACTGGAAGAACTGCATCATGACCAAATATGAGTTGGAAAGGCGTGGTGTTAGTAGCTTCTTTAGGAGATGTTCTACAGGCCCATAGTATTTGGTCCAAAGTTTTGTGCCAGTTCCTTGGCTTTTTGCCAATATGTTTCTTGATTA
Organism: Vicia faba; assembly: GCA_948472305.1. Lineage (NCBI taxonomy): Eukaryota > Viridiplantae > Streptophyta > Magnoliopsida > Fabales > Fabaceae > Vicia > Vicia faba. The sequence continues at coordinate 1,263,428,424 of OX451739.1, forward strand.
ATCCTATTATCACTTTATTAGCTGCTTCGACTTGACCATTTGCTTGAGCATAATATGGCGTTGATGTTAGTAATCTAAACCCCATTTCTTGGGCAAATTCTTGCATCTTTCTACCAGTAAACACAGAGCTTTGGTCTGTGGTTATGCTCTCTGGCAATCCGAACCTATAGATAACGTGTTTCTGTATAAACTCAATAATAGCCTCTTGATCAGCAACTATTAATGGTATAGCTTCGATCCACTTGGTAAAATAATCTATTCCTACCAAGATATATTTCTGTCCTTTAGACGAAGCGGGATTTATTTCTCCTATTAAATCCAATGCCCATCCTCTAAATGGCCATGGTTTAATGATTGAATGTAACTCACTTGCAGGGGCATGTTGAATCCCTGCATGTTTCTGACATTCCTCACATCCTTTAGCAAAGTCTATACAATCTTTGAGCATGCTGGGCCAATACATGCCATATCGAAATAATAGCCATTTCATTTTATGACCTGCTTGATGTGCCCCACATGCCCCATTGTGGACTTCTGACAGTGCTAAGTATGCCTCACTTTCTCCTAGGCACTTCAATAATACGCCCTCTTGGGTCTTTTTGAACAATTCGTTCCCCATGAGGACATATGACAATGCTCTATATTTTATCTTTCTATCAACATTCAGAGTTGGGTTTGTCAAATAACTCACCAGTGGACTTCGCCAATCTGCATCTGATAAAGTGTTTATGGCTAACATTTCGAATCCCTGTTTCTCAGCATATCCCAATTTCATACTTTCTAGATCTGATGGTGTGAATCTAGTAGCCATAACTCTACCCCTTAATTCAACTAAATCCTCAAAGTTCTTGGCAGAAACATTATAACCCGAAGCCAACTGTGCTAAGTCATTTGCTTCTTGGTTTTCTATTCTTGGTATATGTTGAATATCCATGTATTCAAATTTCCTAAGTAGCCTGTTGACTATGACGAAGTATATCATCAGGTTTTCCTTTATGCATTTATACTCCTTTGTTATTTGCTTGACCACTAATTCTGAGTCTCCTTTAATTTCGACTCTAGTTGCCCCCAATTCCAACAAAGCTTCAAGTCCAACAATGAGCGCTTCGTACTCAGCTTCGTTGTTCGAGCAACGAGAACCATCTAATTTATACTTGAATTTTGTTGGAATTCCTTCAGGAGAAATTAGAAGGACTCCAACACCACTTCCATTCCTGTGGGTCGAACCATCAAAGTATAATTTCCATGGTTGCATTTCGACGTAACTCATGACAGTCTGCTCAACCAATGAATGGTCCACAATGAAATCAGAAATCACTTGGCGTTTCACAGCTTTTAAAGGCATGAAAGTCAAAGAATATTATGTTAAGGCTAAAGCCCATTTACCAACTCTGCTATGCATTATTGGTTTTGAAAGCATGTGTTTAATGACATCGAAATGAGATGAAACATAAACATCAATAGGCTTTATATAATACTTGAGTTTCATACAAGAGAAATACAAACAGAGACATAGCTTTTCTAAATTGCTATATCTGGTCTCTGCATCATTCAATACTCTACTTAAATAGTATATGGCTCTTTCGATACCATTGCTATCTTCTTGTGCTAACATACTACCTATACTAACTTCAGAGGCAGATATGTACAATCTCATGGGCTTCCCCCATGAAGGTGGAGACAAAATTGGAGGCTTAGAGAGGTATCTTTTTATCTTGTCAAATGCCTCCTGGTGGACTTCGTTCCATTCGAAGGCTTGACCTTGCTTTAAACGAAGCAACGGAGAGAAAGCTTGGGTTCTTCCACTCAGATTCGAAATGAACCTTCTGAGGAAGTTAATCTTCCCTAGCAAAGATTTCAGCTCCCTTTTTGATGTAGGTGCTTTCGTCTCCATTATGCCTTTGGTTTTGTTCTGGTTGATCTCAATCCCTTTCTTGTGAACCACAAAACCAAGGAAATCTCCAGCCTGCACAAAAAATGCACATTTAAGGGGATTCATCTTTAAGCCATGTTTTCTCATTCGTTCGAATGATTGGCTCAAATGATGCAAATGTGTTTCTGCAGATATAGATTTGATGACTATATCATCAATATACACCTGCATAAAGGTTTCAATGAAATCATGGAAAATCGAATTCATTGCCCTTTGATAAGTTGCCCCAGCGTTCTTTAAACCAAAAGGCATCACCACCCATTCGTAAGTGCCTAAGGCTCCTGGGCAACGAAATGCTGTCTTGGTAACATCTTCTTCAGCAATGAAAATCTGATTATACCCAGAGTATCCATCTAACATACTCAAGTATTCGAACCCTGCAGCAGAGTCTACTAGCATTTCTGCCACAGGCATGGAGTACTCATCCTTAGGGGTTGCAGTGTTTAAATCTCTAAAATCTATGCAGATTCTCAAAGAACCATTTTTCTTAATAACAGGTACTATATTTGCTAACCATTCGACATACCTTGTGGTTCTGATGAATCTGCAACGCAGCAACCTTTCGATCTCAGCTTTAATCTTCGTGAGAACCGCTGGTGTGAATCTTCTAGGAGTTTGTTTGATGGGCTTCTTGCCATCCTTAATTGGAAGTCTGTGTTCGACTAACTCCCTCTTTAAACCAGGCATTTCGTCATAATCCCATGCGAAGCAATCTTTGTTTTTCTTGAGGACTTTGATCACTTCCTGCTTGAGGCCTGGGCTAAGTTTTGCACTTATGTAGGTTATTCGTTTCGTGTTTTCATCCCCTAAGTTCACTTCTTCGAGTGGATCCTATGCCAACATTTTGGCACCTGAGTCTATGGGGTCCCTTTCGAAGCCTAAGGGTTCTTTATCATAGATGGCGTCCAGCCTTTGATCTATCTCAATTTCTTTAAAGGGCGAGCCTTTCGAGCCATCCCCACTTATTTCGTTCATCTTTACAGCCAGTTCATTCATTTCAGCCTCTAAGGCCGCCTTTGATTCGTTCTCAGCCATATAGGCCGAAATCCTTTCGAAAAAGGAGGACTCAGTCATGAGTAAGGTTGTCGAAGTCCCAGCCTGGTGGCCGTCTTTGTATAGTACTTTTGACTCCTTCGTCATCATTGATTATTCTTCTATCCCAGTATAGGCCATCATGACGAAGGGTCATATAGTAGTGGGCGTTTCTGGTTTCGTTGATTTCATCATTTGGGACACAAGGAGCAATCTTTGCCAGATGCTTGTCATAATTCCTCTTGTCAACTAAATTGACTGTTGACATAAAGTAACTCTGGTCTGCTTCAATGTTTTCCACGATCCCATCTTCTCTCCATAGAACTAATCGCTGGTGCATTGACGAAGGAACTGCCCCTACGCCATGGATCCACTCCCTTCCCAGCAACAAGTTGTAGTTGGCCTTGGCTTCGATCACCATGAACATGGTGGGCCTACAGCTTGAGCCTATTGTCAAGTCTAATTGAACCACCCCCAGTGTTTTGCCCACTTTCCCTTCATAATTGGATAGAACCATATTGTGGGGCTTGATGTCCCCTTCGCGTATTTCTAATCTTTTCAGCATGAAGTTGGGTATCAAATTGACTGCAGCACCCCCATCCACTAGAACCTTATTCACGCCATGGGCACCAACTTTTGCCCGAATAAATAATGGCTTAAGATGGTTCTTCATAGCTGGTTCTGGACGTTCGAAGAATTCATTTTGCTCCTCGACAGCCCCATTGTCCATCACATAGTAGCACACAGGCCTATGCTTCATCAAGTCTATGGTATCTTCTTCCTCATATTCATCAATTTCAGTTTCCTGTCCAAATTCACAGGGAAGCACAGATACCACGTTGCAGTTTAGGTTGAACGAATACTCCCCCTCTGACTCGAAGTTATCTGTTATCATATCTTCATCTTCTTCTGGTCCTGGAGTGTATTCCTTTGGTTCATCCAGTTGTACTTCAGAGAAAAACCTCCTATTAACTGGGGGTTTGCCTTCAGTTTGATTTTTTGGTGTGGGTTTGTTGGTGCTAGATTCACCTTGGTTCTTTGTTGAAGTTGCCCCTTTGTTTACCACAGCTTCCCTCTCAGCCTTTCGAATCCTCTGTTGCCTTCGCCACTGGGATCTCGACATGGGGTTCCTTCCTTTGTAGTTCTCTAATCTCACCTCTTCCCTCTTTGCTATGTTGAATTGCCTTCTGTATGTCATAGCATGGCATGCGTTTCGTTCGGTGTTTCTCCATCTGTCTTTGCCTTTGTCATTTCTGACTTGCAGCCATCTGTCTGTTGGCACTTCAGCAGGGAGTTTGAACGTCACTCTTCGAGCACCCTTGGGATGAGGGCTATCAGGCCTTCGTTGTTTGTATTTGCTATCGAAACGTGGGCCCATATGAACAGTTTCTTGATGGTTCCAGCAAGGGGCGAAGGGAATTGTTTCGAAGGCTCTGGCCATGCTTTGATCATACACAGCAGAACACCTTGGGCATATCAAGCACTTGGTTGCCCCTTTGTAGCAGCGAAACACAAATTCCAGCAAACTTTCTCCAGCCTTAGGATAACACTTAAATAGCTGGTTATCCTGGCGCCAGTTGTTGCCAGTTCGCGCCCTCTGCACCCTCTCGAAGTTCGCAGTGATTCTCTGATTGCAGAGGATGCTGCACCTAGGGCATAGTATCATTCCCGTATCTCCCTTGTGGCACGTCATGAGGTAATCCTTGAGACTAGCATCTCCAGCATGATTATCCTCCATTTTATACTTCTCTTTTTCTAAGTATCTTTCTACCTCCTCCATCTCAGAGCGAGGTCTCTCCATATCCACCATGTTTACCTCAACGTCCTCCCCCTTGGCTTCATCATCTCCCCATCCTATGGGTTTTATATCTTCAATGTGGACCTTTGAACTCTCTGGGGCAGAATATTTGACCAAATAGTCAAATTTTCCACTGGGTTCCCCTAAAGTGTCCCATATTTCTTTCTGAGGGGAGGTTGGCTTCGTGATTTGGACTTTCTCCAATTCCAGCCTCAGGCCTTCAGTGACCTGTGTCAATTCTTGGTTTTGATTTTCCTGGCCTTCAGTAGCCTGGATTTCTTTTGCAACAGCTAAAGGTGCTGCTTTAATCGAAGTCTCTGGTTGTTTGTGGACGTCTCCAGTGACCTCCTTATCGACTTCGACTATCACCCAGCTTTCGTTTTCAGTACCTTTCTCTCCTATTGGGGCATCACTTTGGTCAGCTTCCACCATGTTAATCTCTCCAATGCATGCAGGCTCGGAGTAATTGGTGTCTGCGACGTCCAAAGGATCTTCGTCCACTTTCATTTTTGCTTTATCAGCAAACTTCAGTCTGCCATCTTTAATTGCATTCTGAATTAGGTCCCTGAAAAGAAAACACTGTGAGGTTTTGTGGCCTAGGAAACTATGATATTTGCAAAATCCTCTTTTCTTTCTTCGATCTAAAGGAGGTATTTTGACATTTGATGGCACAATGAGTTGGCCATCTTTGACAAGTAAATCAAAAATCTCGTCACACTTAGTGACATCGAAGGTATAAACCTTCTTTGGGAATTTGTCACTTTTCTCATTTTCAACAATTTCTTTCCCTTTTGTGGGAACTAATAGTTTGCAGGAGTAAGGTGGTGCCTGTTTTAATTCAGCGAGGTCGATTTCGACCTCTTCGAATTCGAATTCAGGATAATATTCTGCTTCCTCAGTTCCAAGATAGGAGATCCTTTCCTTCTTGTTATTTTTAAAGACTCTGGCCTTTTCGGCCTTTAGCCTTTCGACCTGTCGAACCCTATCGGCTAACTGAGCCATATCCCTCAAATATTGAGTGTCTAGTTTCTTTCGAATGGAGTAATCCAAGCCACCAGCGGCCATTTCGACTAACTCATGTTCAGGCACTACTGTGTAACATCTGGATTTCAAAAGCGTGAATCTATTCAGATAATCATCTATGGGTTCAGTGAACTTTCTCTTGACACTGGCTAATTCCTTCAAACTTATTTTTGACTGTCCCATGTAAAACTGTTCATGGAATAATCTCTCCAAAAGAGCCCAAGTATCAATGGACCCAGGAGGCAAAGTGGTGAACCATGTGAAGGTGTTTTTAGTCAAGGAACTTGGGAAATATTTGATCCTGAGGTCTTCGTTATTGGCTATATCTCCCGCTTCGGTTAGATATCTGGCTATATGTTCGACTGTTGACTCATTGGTATCCCCGGCAAACTTTGTAAACTTAGGGACTTTATATCCCCTTGGTAAATCAGTATGCATTATGTAGTCTAATATAGGAGAAGCATAATTTGGCCTTCTAATTCCTGTGTTGAGGCCATTCTGGGACATGACTCTCTCTATCATGGTGGTTAAATTATTTTCTGCCAAGATGTTATCGTTTCGAATTCTATGAACGACTGCATCAGCATCTTGATTTCGACCCACCATGACAACCCCCCTAGGTTGTTCTTCTCGAAACTCTGGGACTTCCATCCTTTCGACCCTTGCCCCTGGTTCCATAATTTCTCTTTGTGGGCCTTGGATCATTGGAGCTTCTAGCCTTTGTGCCCTTGCCCCCAAGTTAACTTCTTCTCTGGGTGGTCTATAGGTTGGGTCGTTAGCAACTTGTTCCATAATAGGTACGTTCGCTCGAACTCCCGCCTGATTCTGCCTACGCCTCTCTGGGGGAGCAAAGAAATCTGCTATTCGACTCATGTTATCTGCGTTTTCTCTGTTTGTCACAGTTACATTTTGTACTATTGGGGCAAATATTTCCTGCATAGTTTGTGCTAACACCCCTATCATATTATGGTTACTGTCATCCATCAATTGCCTAAAAGCCAACTGGTTTTCTGTGGTTAAAATAGGCATTGCGCTATAACCCACTGACCCTTGGTTATTCGTCATAAACTGATTTACCCCATACCCTAATTGTGGTGATGAATTCGACGTGGAATTATGTAAGCCTGCCATAAAAGATGTTGGCATTCCATAATAGGAGTTTCTGGTTCTATTACCATCGAAACCGGGTGGTCTAGTTAGTGGGGTGGCGAAATGGGCTTGTGTCCCTGATGGTGGGACGAATCCCGCAGGATAACCAATGGTTCCAGTACTTCCTAGGATCGAACTATTAGTTGATATGCCACTTATTCCATTAGTGGCTATATTACTAGTAGAGGATGCAACAGACTGTGCATTCGAATGGATCACATTAGATGTTCCCATCGAAGCGGACATATTAGTGCCTGTTGTATGTGGGGCATTTTGTTCCCCTTGTTGATTGTCAGAATTAGACATCTTGTTCAAACGTTTTCTTCTGGATAAGGGTTGGTTGCTATTGGTTATTTTACCACTTCTTAGGTTCATAAAACAACAAACTTATCACTCAGAGGGTATTTTTATAATGGTTACGTCTCAACAATCTTTATTTCTGTCCTAAATTCCGTAATGGCCAATTATCCGTCCCACCAGGTGTGCCAATTTGTTTACAGTGATTTCTGGTAAACAACCGCTAGTCCTCCAAACTATCGAATAATCTTACTGACTGTTATTCAATTTCTCTGGTAACTCGCAGGATCGACTAGATTGATCCTAGGACGTGTTGGTCATTAGGGTAACTCTCATGATCGAACTGGTATTCATGGTTGGTATTTAGAATATTGTGTAGGTGCTTAACTTACTTCGAAAAATCTAAAGGTGTGATCAAGTAAATGTGCACGAAACTAAATTGCATGAATAAAGGTCAATTGTAAAGACATGTAATAAGTGCATAAAAGACAAGTAAATGACTTCGAAGTATAAAAGCAGTTAATGTAAAAGATTCTCTGGAATGTTAAAAGATTCGAAATATGAAGAAAGCGTTTAAATGCAAGAAAACTGTAAAATGGCTTTAAGTAAAAAAGGTGTTCGAATGATAAAAACTTGAAGATAAAGGCATGAAATGTATAACAGTTTCTGAAATGTAAAGTATTTGAAATGGAAAGAAAGCATTTAAATGTAAGGTATCAGTAAAAGACTTCGAATGAAAACATTTTAAATGCAGAAGCTTGTAAATGGTATTGACATAAAGATAAAGGAAAGTACTGGAAATGATAAAGAGTTTTCATTAAATCATAAACATGTGGTGTTATCATACGTACATTGCTCGTGCATTCGTTTCCCTAGCCATGTGGTAATTTGAATGTTTACTGAGTTTTTTTGTATAATAGATATGACACACGAAATCCTAATGCTAAGACTTCTATTTATACTACTTCGACCATAACGGTCTTGCTATAAGATTCTGCCACGTTCAGAACATGCAGAGCAATGCCTCTCTCTTGCTTCCACGCGTCTTCGAATGCTCCAGCGCATATATTTCAAATTTCGAACATCCCGCTTGCATTTGAATTTAAAATGTTTTGGCACTTCTTCGCTTCGAACGCATTTCTTAGACACAGCCTTGTTATCATTTCGAGGCTTCTTTGAATATACTCTCATAACTGTCACTCGAAGCTCCAAGCTTTGATATGCCCATTAGAAGCACTGCTTCTACCATTTTGAAACATGACGTTTTGCTTCATTTCAATCGAAACGTCCAACTTACTTTGCTTCTAATAATATCATCAAAATCTTCAGCCAACACATGGTCTTTGTTGGTCGAGCAGAGTTTTGATAAGTGAGAAATATCCTAGTGATTATGTATTGGGCACACTATACGAGAGTTGGAACATGCCAAAGTGTGCTTAGTGAGGTGCCTTGCATTCTTTGTTTCACCTTGCTTCAAAAACTTTGATTTTAAGAAAACTGTATTTTTTCAAAGAACTAACTAAAAAGATTTTAAAATGGGTATGGTTTTCTCCTAAAAAACGCTTGTTTAACATCAAAAGCTTAAAAATTGTCAATTTTAAGTAATAACAATTACCTTAAAACATACATCATGGTCTTTAATCTCAACCTTCAGACTACCTTTGTCAATGTATACTAGCATATTTATAATTTTTATGAATTGTCTTCCTAAAATGATAGGTATCTTTGGATTTTTCTTAATATTTAGTACCATGAAATCTATGAGAAAATTACAATTTTAATCAAAACATCTTTGATTGTTTCTAGTGGCTTTCCACATGTTTGGTCTAGCATCTATAGTGTTTTCATAGTTGGATATATCTAGAGGTCATCAATTTTATTTACCATTGACAATGATATTAAATTTACACTTTCACCCAAGTCTATGAGTGCATTTCCAACTTCCAGATTACCTATGGATATAGGTAACATGACTACATCAAGATCTGTTTCCTTCTGGGTAAGATTTTATCAGACAACCTCACAACTTTCTTCATACGACTTCTCTTCCTCTAGGTCTTCTATTTTTTTGTTCTCAACAAAAATGATTTCATGGATATTAAAACCATACTAATTCTCTTTTGGATTAGTTTGGGTGTTGGCATTAAATGTGTCTTTTTGTTGGTCATCCGATTTTTTTTTCTAATTGACCAACTTGTGTATCAAGTTTCCTTATGGAGGCTTTAATATTGTTCGGGCTAGAAATAGACACCTAGATAAACTAATTGAGCATGTCCTCTAACTTTTTTGCTTTGTTTTATCGAGGTTCTTGTGTGTAGTTTTTTTCGGGTTGTCTATTTGATGGACCAATTTAAAATCTCCACCCTTGAGTGTAGTTATTTTTCCTTGGCAAGTTGTTGTTTTGATATTTTCTAGGCCTTTGTTTATTGCCTACATAATTGACTTCTTCATTATTTGGCGGGGGGAATCCATTTGGTTGATTACCACTACATAATTCACATGATTAAATACGCATTTTTGTGGCGATTCATGCTAGTCTTTTAATTGTTGTGGCATTTTGGACAACTGCTTTGTTAGTTCATCCAATATTTAAGTCAACAAATTGTTATGTGAAATAATAACATCATTGTTATTCAGCTCAATGACACCATTCTTTCATTGAGAAAGGTTTTCGTTATATTTTCCTTGATGAACATTGGGTGCCAATTATTTCAATGATTTCAATTGCGTCTTTTGTACTCTTTGACACCAGAGAACCCCCTACAGTAGCATCTAAAAAAACTTTGGTTATTGTTGTAACCCATTGCTAAAGATGTGAATCTGTAACATATCATCAAAATTGTGATTTGTGCATCTTCTCAGCATGGATTTTTATATGTTGCATGCTTCACAAAGAATTTCAATTGCACCTTGGGAGAACACAACAATGGTTTTCTTTGCTACCATGATTTTTTTTGTGGAAAGAGTTAGTTAAAAAAAATTTCTTCCAACATGTTCTAGTTTGTCATTGTTGATGTTGGTTGGTCTAGATACCAGTCATTTGCCTTGTCAATCCATGAATATGGAAACAATCTAAAAAATATTGCTTCCTCCTCAGTTTTTAGAGCTAGTAGCATACAAGAAATCTCGTAGAACTTTGTGAGGTGTGTATACGGGTCCTCATGGTCTAATCTATGGTGTGAATATGACAATAGAAAACAATCTAGAGGGGGTGAATATAATTTTAAAATAAATCACAAAATTCTTCAAATAAGAATAACCAGAATTTTTCCAGATTTTGCGCGTGGAAGTTTGTAGAGTGAAAATGTGAAATTCTACTTAGTTGAAAATTATTAGGTAGCATCCCAAATCAATTTGAAAATATTGTAATGTCTAGATGGGGAAACACAACGTATGCAATTAAATCAATTGAATAAGTCACAAGATATGGTTACACAATTTATTAATAAGTTAAATTCTAAAAGCATGATGTTTCTCAGATTTTAATCACTACTGATGCCCTTAATAGGTTTTTAAATTCCAACAAAACCTAAGCTTACCAAATAAATCTCTATTACCAAAATATAAACCTAAGCATTCATGTTCTATGAAATTCAAATTAAATAGTAAGAGATAGAGAGATGACACAATGATTTATAGTGCTTCGACCCTTTCATTCCCGCATGAGTCTACAAGAACTTTTGAAAGTATCTGCATAAATATATTAGTTTGACAAATATTCAAAGAGTTTATAAAATCACTGATCCATATGACTAACTGCCTCACCCTTCTGCGTAATCTTCACTCAATTAACGCTTCCAATCTTCCAATATCACCAATTCTGCTCCAAGTCTTTGTGTGTATGAATCAACCCCTTGATCCTACAGATTCCTTGAGTGGTGAATTTCCCGAAGATGTAAAAAGAACTCCGCCTTATCCGTAGCCTTCCACACACTCACTACTAAGGCAATTCTAGAGAGGCAACCTTCTTCTTTTCATTGGAATTTTTCAGCACTAGTGACAACAACCCCAATCTTGCAAGAACCTGAAAATCATTGAACAAATCTCCAAGAACGGTTAGTTTCAAGACAATATCTCCCCCAATAAATTAAAATTCACTCGTGATCAAGATCTGAGAATTGGAAAGAGGTTGAAGATGAAATATTTTTGATACAAGAGTTTAAAAAGAGGTGGTTGATTTTCACAAAAATTCACAAACAGTTATGAAAAATATTTCACAATGATTATAAAAAAATTACTTGAAAATGGTTGAAAAAAGCTTATATATTTGCTTGAGATGAAGCACACAAAATACTGGAAAAAAATGTTGGTTAGATTCGAATAAGGTCAATGCGAGTAATGAGTCAAGAGAGAAGTGAATGGAATAAAAGAGATTTTAGATTTTTGACCCATTTTGCAGTTGATTCGAATTAAGTGCAATGCATGATTAGAATCACAGGCCACATGATTTGAATCATCTGCAATACTTGATTCAAATCAATTGCTCCAGAAACTTTTGAAAAACCACAATAAGTTGCATGATTCAAATCATTTGCAAAGTATGATTCGAATCAATTGCTCCAGAAACTTTAAAAAAAACCATAAAATTTTCATGATTCGAATCATGTGTAAACCCTGATTCAAATCAAATGATTTTGAAATATTTTGAAAAACCTCTGTTTAATTTGATTCTAATCAAATGTTATGTGGAAATGATTGATTCTAATTAATATATCAAAACACAAGTTTTTCAGGATTTTAAAGTTTTCCTTTGCACATGATTTAAGTTAAACACACAAGGCTTTTATTCCACAAACTCATGCACTCGACTAAAAACACCTTGACCAAGTTTAAACATAACCAAATGTTTATGCATGCTAGAAGATTTATGAGCCGATTTTAAACTTGATTCATGGTGTGCAATTTGTAAGGAAGACTAAAAAGGATAATAAATGAAAGTGGCAAGACAAAAAAACAAAATAACTGTATCGGGGTTGCTCTCTACATATGATAAGGACATGCAACCAACTCCCCCTAGATATGTGCAACTACATAATCCTATAAAAGGGTTTGCATGAATTTTTAATAAACCTGTTTTCATATCTATTTGACAATCATTCCTTTGTGGTCTAGATTTGTGTACCATACTTCATGATTGTTGTGGCCATGGCATGCCACTACCACAATGTCTTTAAAAACTATTGCTAGTTCTCGACAACGATGCCATTTAGTTGTACCATAAAAGTAAGTGTAAATTATCATATCCACAGGGATTCTTTGTGTTTCAAAAATAGTTCAATAGTTCCATGATTCTAATAATGGTTTGTTTAAAGTTATTTTTTTGTGAAATTGAAGTAACATAAAATATATTGAACTTATGGTGTTAACAATGATAAACCTTGTTTTCGACAACATCATCCTCGCGTATGACCATTAATCACTAATATGCTCTTCTATTCAAATATTAATATTATTACTTGTTTCTATCATCACATTTCATGTTTGAGTCAACAAAATGAAATCAATTGTATTGCCTAATAGAAGTTTTCTCATCCTACTAACCAATATGATATCATTAAGCTTCAATGGTATTTGTTGATATTAAGCATAAACCTATGTCTAGAGTTTAGCATCTAACAGATGAAAGTTTGGATCTAGTAATGAATGGTACCTTTTGCATATCAAGTCATACCATGAAAACATATTTTAGGTATTTAATCCAAAATAAGAATTAAGAATGAAGAATCCAACATTATTAAAGCTTTAGTAGAATTACATCAAATTCCATCATCGTAATCAATACATGAGTATAATGATGACTATATTTGTCCCCAGCAAAAAAATTAGCTACACGTATTCATTGTAACTTTACAATTAAGCCCCAAAAGAAAAAATTTGAACATCATCTACTCGATTCTTCGAGGAGCGCTTCATCCTTCAATATTTATCTCATTTTCTATTATGTTGTTATTTGTGGTGTTAACCTAACTTCTTTTGAGAACTACCTCAAATCCACCAAATAGCTCCTTTAAACTGAATGGTACCCTTATTTATAGAGTGTGATCTGGTATGCTCTCTAAGTGCATCGCTCATCTATGCTTAGTGCACCTACTTTTTTCTCTATCAAGAAGTTACAACTCATCTGTAACCTTTCTTTTCTGCCTTAGCTCTCTAAGCACACCACCCATCCTCGCCTAGCATATAAACCCTTCATTCACCTTGAATAAACTTAGCCATGAAGTTGTGAATCGCCTTACCTCTCTATGCGAGTTTTGGCACTGTTCTAAATTAGGCTAGCTGCTTAATCTTAAAATTGCTTGGACATGAAGTCTTCTTTGTCGCCTTAGCTCGCAAAGTGGGTCTCTATTCTTGGCTTAGTGGGCCTTGATTGTGAGAATGTGATTTGGCAAGATTTTTGTATTGCTTTGGTGTTTTCTTGGTTCTTTTTACCGGTTTTTAGTCAATTTGTAGTTAAAATATCCAAATAGGTGTTTTATCACATTTTATTGATTAATTTAAAGTTTTTCATGTTTACTTATAAAATAAGTAAATTATATATATATATATATATATATATATATATATATATATATATATATATATATATATATATATATATATATATATATATATATATATATATATATATATATATATATATATATATATATATATATATATATATATATATATATATATATATATATATATATATATATATATATATATATATATATATATATATATATATATATATATATATATATATATATATATAAGGTACTTTTTTGATGTTTCATCAATACATATTCTTATTTATGGTTTTGTTAATTTCATTTCGCACATGTTTTTTCTTCTTACTAACTTAAAAAAAAAATTATAGGTTGTTTTATTGTGATATGAAACGGCCTCCTGGAGGATATGCAATCGAAACCACCATATATGAAATCAAAACCATTGGATCTTATATGAAAACCACCAGATCTGAAATCAACCCTCATCTTCTTCATACTTACAAGGTTTGTCTATTCACTCGTCATTGTTATTTTATATGTTTTGTTGTGTTACAAGGTTATGCTTTCTATTTTCGATTTTATTGGGTTCAAGGTTAAATCGTGAGTAATATGTGTGTGTTGTAATTCTAAAACTATGATATTGCAGTTTTTGATTCTTCACTTTTTTGTGTTTTTCAGATTTCACCATCTTCTTCTTTTATATTTCACTTTGCTCAACTTTTGTGTTTTTGATGTTGCGGATTTTCGTGTTTGATGTATGAAACAGCAACGGTGTATAGTAAAAATAATTATGGTTTATGTTATTTAATATTTATACTTATAATTTTGATGGGTGTTGAACTAGTTTTTTGTTTTGTTGTTGCAGCATATGACTGCTTTTTAAAGTTGAGAATATGATTCTATGATATGAATATTTTTTATTGTATTTACAAAAACTTTTTATTTCATTTGGTAACCTCTTATCACTAGCTCCAAAAATTGATGTGAAACTGGTAGAAATTGAAAATCATGTTGGAGTACAAAGAACATAAAAGGCAAAAGGAATATTTACTGATAGCTTCAAAAATAAGGATTTACAATGAATTATAATAACCTACTCCACTGGGCTATTTATACACACAAATTAAATCTAAAATATATCTTCTACTAAGATATAAGAAGATCTAAGATATATATCTTCTAAGAAAGATATAAATAATCTAAAAGATATTCCTAAATATAAATTAATATCTAATTAAATCTAAATTAATTCTAACACCATCCCTTAATTTATATTTACCCAAAAC
Organism: Vicia faba; assembly: GCA_948472305.1. Classification (NCBI taxonomy): domain Eukaryota; kingdom Viridiplantae; phylum Streptophyta; class Magnoliopsida; order Fabales; family Fabaceae; genus Vicia; species Vicia faba. The sequence continues at coordinate 1,263,443,436 of OX451739.1, forward strand.
TGACAACACCAATTCCATCCCTTAAACCAAGAAATTTATCAGTTTTGATAGCCTTTGTCAGAACATCTGCCAGCTGCTTCTGAGTGCTACAGTGTACAACCTATATTATTCCATTTTGAACTTGATTCCTCAGAAAATGATACTTGGTCTCAATATGCTTGCTTCTCTCATGCAACACTGGATTCTTGGAAAGATTGATTGCAGACTTGTTATCAATCATTAGCTTCAGAGGTTTATTCCATGCAACCTCTATTATTCCATTCTGAACTTAATTCCTCAGAAAATGATACTTGGTCTCAATATGCTTGCTTCTCCCATGCAACACTGGATTCTTGGCAAGATTGATTGCAGACTTGTTATCAATCATCAGCTTCAGAGGTTTATTCACCTCAATCTTCAGATCTTTCAGCAAGTTCAGAATCCACACAGCTTGACATGCATTCAGAGCACCTGCAATATATTCAGCTTCACATGTTGACAGGGCAACAACAAGTTACTTCTTGGAACACCAAGAAATAGGACCTCCCAGAAATTTGAATAAGTACCCAGAAGTACTTCTTCTGTCAAATCTATCTCCGCACCAATCAGAATCAGAATAACTCAGAAGTTATGATTCGATCTTTCTTCCAGACGGAAATAACACTCCATATTTCAGAGTTCCCTTCACATACCTCAGAATCCTGACTGCAGCTTGGTAATGAGACCACTTTGGTTTTCTCATAAATTTGCTAACCATTCCAACTGCATAGAAAATATCAGGTCTGGTATTACACAAATACCTTAGAGAACCAACCATCTATTTGAAGGTTGTAGCATCCATATCCTCTCCATCAGAATCAGAATCCAACTTCTGATTCGTATCAGTAGGTGTGATAGAAACCTTGCAATTTTCTAGCTCAAATATCTTCAGAAGCTCTAGTTCATACTTCATCTGATGTAAAATGATTCCTTTCTTAGAGTATATAAATTCCATCCCTAGAAAGAAACTCATTTTTCCAAGATCTGTCATCTCAAACGCATTCATCAGAACTTTCTTGAACTCAACTATCTCTTGTTCAGAACTTCCTGTGAATAATATGTCATCAACATACAAACATACCAGAATCATATTACCTTCTGAAGTATGCTGAACATAAACACCATACTCCATCTCACACTTCTGAAACCCTTGTTCCTTGAAAAACGAATCAATCTTCAAGTTCCAAGCTCTGGGCGCTTGCTTCAATCCATACAACGCTTTGTGTAATTTGAACACCATCCCTTCCTGATTCTTTTTCTCAAATCCAGGAGGTTGTGAAACGCACACCTCTTCTTGTAATGGACCATTCAGAAATGCAGATTTTACATCTAAATGCATCAGAGGCCAATTCCTGTTAGCAGCTATTGCAATCACTAGTCTGGTTGTTTCATGTCTCGCTACAGGTGTAAACACTTCAAAGTAATCCAGCCCAGGCTTTTGTAGGAAGCCTCTTGCTACTAATCTCGCTTTGTGTTTGCCAATTGATCCATCTGGCTTTAGCTTCTGCTTGAAAACCCATCTGACGCTGATGGCTTTCTTGCCTTTTGGAAGTTCTGTCAGCTTCCAAGTATTGTTTCTCTCTATAGCATCAAGTTCTTCTTTCATGACCTGTAACCAAACTTGGTGCTTAAGAGCCTCTTTTGTACTCACGGGTTCAGAGTCTACTAACATTGCACACTGAATAACTTCTCCTTCATATTTTACTTCAGTGTCTAGCAACATATCAAACTCTGCAAATCTTCTTGGGATGCTTCTGACTCTTTGTTGCCTCTGAACTGGACCTTCAGAACTTTGGACACCAGAACTTTCCCCTTCAGAAGCACTTGCTTCAGCAATTGGACTTTCTCCAGAACCTTGAATGTCTTCAGAGTCTGGATCACCATCAGAGTCAGAGTCATAATCATCTTCTCCTTTTGTATCTTCTTCAGAGTCAGAGTCTCTACTAACTTCAGAAACATGTATTTATGACCTTTCTTCAAAAGTTTTGTCATCAGAGTCAGGACGAGACTTTTCCCAATTCCAAACTTCTGATTCCTCTATAATGACGTCTTTGCTGAACTCAACTTTGTTAGTTTCTGGACAATAAAGTTTGTACGAGCCTGTACTGTGATACCCCACCAGTAACATCACTTTACTTCTATCATCCAACTTCTGTCTTCTGGCTTCTGGGACATGTTTATAACATACAGAACCAAATACCTTCAGATGACTAACACTTTGCTTACCTCCAGTCCACTTCTGAATAAGAACTATTTCCTTTAATTTCTTTGTTGGACATCTATTGAGCACATAACATGCAGTTGCAACAGCTTCTCCCCACAGAGTATGAGGAAGCTTCTTATCTTTCATCATGCTTCTCACCATATCTAGCAAAGTACGATTTCTTCTTTCAGCAAGACCATTATGTTGAGGATTATATGGAGCAATAACCTCATGCTCAATTCCATCCTCCTCACAGAAACTTCTGAATTCTGTGGAGTTATACTCACCACCACCATCAATTCTAAGAATTTTCAGAGTCTGGCCACTCTGATTCTCAGCCTTCAGTCTGAACTTTTTGAATTCAGCAAACACCTCGTGTTTGAACTTTATGAGAGATACCCATGTCATTCTGGTGAAATCATCAACAAATGACATAAAATATTTATTCCCTTCAGTCGATGCTACTGGAAACGGACCGCACACATCAGAATGTACTACTCCCAAGGCATGTTTTGCTCTTGGAGCTACTTCTGATGCAAAGGGTAATCTTGGTTGCTTCCCTTCCATGCACACCTTGCATGACTTTTCAGGCTTCTTGATTGTAGGAATTCCATGTACTAGATTCTTTGATTTCAGATGCCCTAAACTTCTGAAATTCAGATGACCAAATCTTTTGTGCCACAGCTCACTCTCCTTGACAACACTTATTGCACTGAGTCTGCAGTTCTAACATTCACCTTGAATGTTTTGTTCCTTCCGTGTTCTAACTCCATAATCAGCTTTTGATTACAGTCATACAACTTCAAAAGATTGTCCTTCATGGTGACTGAAAAACCTTTCTCAACCAGTTGTCCCACACTCATCAGATTGCTTTTCATGTCAGGTACATACCAAACATTCTGGATCACAACTGCTTTCGCATTGTTTAGAATGATTCTGACATTTCCCATACCTTCTGCATTGAGGTATTTGTCATCAGCACATCTGATCTTTGTACTATTCCCAGAGTCAAAGTCAAACAACCACTTCTTGTTTCCAGTAAGATGGTTTGAACACCCTGTGTCCATATACCACCATTCTGATGAATTCAGATCATCAGGTTCAGAAGCCAACAATAGCACAGGTTCATCATCAGAGTCTCCTCTTGCTATATTTTCTTCTTCTTACTTCCTTTCTTTGTTGGACCAGCAATCTCTGGCATAGTGACCAAAGTTCTTACAACAGTAACACTGAACATTCTTCTTGTCAGACTTCTCCTTTCCCTTCTGGACATTCTTCTGTCTATCAGAGTTTGAAGCTTCTGACTTTTGACCACCATTAGTTCTCTTTCTGGCTTCTGACCAGGTCTGCTTCTGATGCTTCTTACTAGAAGTTACTTTCAGAGCCTGTTGCTCTACTTCCCTCTCAGAAGTTCTTGTAGTCATACGCAACTCATGCGCCTCTAGACTACTTTGCAGCTCTTCAACTCTCATGGTGCTCAGATTTTTGGAATGTTCAATTGCTACAACAATGTAATCAAATTGAGAAGTTAAAGATCTCAAGATCTTCTCAATAATTACTTGTTCAAACAGAGTTTATCCACAAGCTTTCATCTCATTAGTAATCAGAATCACTCTAGAGATGTATTCACAAATCTTCTCGTTATCCTTCATGTTGAGATTCTCATATTGCTTTCTGAGAGACTGAAGCTTCACCTTCTTCACTGATGCGTCATCACCGTAACATCTGACCAGTGTGTCCCACACAACCTTTGTTGTTTCAGAATCAACAATCTTCTCAAACACATTCACATCCACACATTGATGGATGTAGAACAACGCTTTCTGATCTTTCTTCCTCAGCGCCTTTTGTGCTATCTTATGGGCCTCTGTTGCGTCTGCTTCTAACAGATTATAGTCATCATTGACAAGATCTAACACATCTTGAGAACCAAATAACACGCGCATCTGGATCTTCCAACAATTCCAGTTTTTGCCATCAAATACTGGAAGCTTGGAATGAATATCGTTGTTTCCGTTCATCTTCTACCTTGTGCAATTTACGCAAAAACTCAATGAACAATCAATATTTCCCAAATTCCAGTGTTTCTAACCAGGAGCTCTAGATACCAATTGTTGGAGCACAAGGAAGATAAAAGGCAAAAGGAATATTTACTGATAGCTTCAAAAATAAGGATTTACAATGAATTATAATACCTACTCCACTGGGCTATTTATACACACAAATTAAATCTAAAATATATCTTCTACAAAGATATAAGAAGATCTAAGATATATATCTTTTAACAAAGATATAAATAATCTAAAAGATATTCCTAAATATAAATTAATATCTAATTAAATCTAAATTAATTCTAACAAACCATACACATGAAAAGTCCAAGCTAGCAATAACATTAACTAGGATATCACAGTCAGGGCACACAACAAAATGAAATTAAGTGGATATGGTGTGTTATCTGAATGTTTGTTTAGAGTACTTTTTGACATTTAATATTTGAAATAAATTGTCAAATTTCTTTCTCATAGATCATTGGTTTGGAAGAAGACAAGTGTGTTACTCGGTTAACATACTGAATTAGGCATAGTATCTTGGTCAAATTAAAGTTAATTGTTAAGCATATATTTTCCTTGAATACGTACATGTTAAGGAAGCTCATCATGGTTGCTATTATATCATGATTTCCATTACATCTGAATTAAACCTCCAATAAATTTCAAATTTCTTATGATTTTCTAATTTCATACAAGACTTCTATTTACAAAGGTTAGCTAACACCAATCTATAATGGGGTTTATTTGTATCTACAACATCGTTATGGGCGTGGATTCTCTTTGTCTAAGCATGTGACTGCTTTACATATTATTTCTCTTTGTCAATTTGATTAACTTCATTATGAATGACATAACTCATATTATATATATATTGTTCCATTTACAATTTAAAGAAAAAATAGAATAAAATATGACACAATTTTTTATAACTTTGTTGAAAAT